>NW_019059788.1:639195-698185 GCF_000696155.1 Zootermopsis nevadensis | reverse complement strand
CCCCCCCCCCCCCCAATTCCATTAATATTGTCTTAGTTTGAGAGTACGTGTTATGTCTTACATGCCTCACGTGTATTGCAGGTAATTAATATTGTGTGATAAATAGATATAGTTTCAAGTTTAAGGACTCAGAAAATAATTAAATACCAGACTCATTAAATCTCCAAGTAAAGGATGGATTAATAGAGCTACTTATTTCTAAATTTTACGGGAATCTTAATTTTTGTGTGTCGTGTAATCTCTCCTTTTGAAATATAAAGTTTAAATATTTATAAACAGATTTATAGTTATTAAATTGTAAAATTCTGTATTTGCGATGAATTGATATATATTTGTGATATAGTAGTTGTGCTTTAACTAATTAGATGCGTATCTTGTAGCTCAGATATATATAAAAAAGTGAATATATGATCAGAATATTATGCCACAGTTATGAAAGTGTTCACAGACTTATTGCTCAGCATGAACATGAGGATGATGGGCAAAAGGTACTTTTTGACTACATATGGCTGCTACTGTAATGTGTGTTTTTTTTTGTACTAAACTGTAGATTCTCGACGAGTCTATCTGTGGAATAGATTGCTATGGGATTTACTTTTCTGTCCTGAGGAATAGCGAAAGAAGAAAGGCTTTCACTGTGACTAGATACTGTTCAGTCGTGTCTAATGGTGTGAATTTGCAAAGTTTTGGAGACTGTCTCTGGCACTGATGATGGAATCAGGGTCAGTCTCCGAAACATCGGAAATTCACTCTATACTGACATCGCTAATAACTTTAACTGGCTTCATCAAGGAGAACTCATCCATGTTGTACATGGAGTCATAATGTCGATGTGTTATATAATCCAGCACTTAGAACGACTTACTAGGTTATGTGAAACATTATTTACTTCTATATGCTTTGTGGGCATGTGTTACTTATGTAAACATGACTCAACTGTGTAGGATTTGAGGTTTTCACAGTGGTGAGTTTGAAGGTGGCCGTCTTCTGGGTTGTTCGGCCATGTAGTCTGGTAGAAGTTTGCCAGTGTTTCAGAGGTCCTTGCCTCCATCGTCACAGCGCAACAACCCAGAAGACGGCCGTCTTCATGACTTGACTGTGTTGTTATTTCTGTTAGCGTACAGAGACGTTTCCTTTTTATAAGCAGGTACCATGTACTACTGCAGTAGAGTACTAGTCCAGAATATCAGATTAGGTTTGTAATCACTAAACTTTCATTTTTAATGAATATAGCTTTGTAATTTGTGTTATGTAATAATTACGTGTTGGTCAAATCGCAGATGAAACGAAGCTGACGCTTTGTTATTTCAACCATCATATCAGTACGGGATTACTTGTTGCAGATTATATGTGAGTTGTCAGTATTAGAATGCTTTGGAATTTTCCAGTCATGTTTCCAGCTTTTGTAATATAATTATGTCTATAAAGTGAGACAGTGATATCAGAACCAGAGTAATACAGATGTTATAGTATTAGTATTTTTAATATACGAGAAGCAGTCAAAAAGTTCGCGGAATTGTGGTATAGCACTGTAATGGTAGGACATATGGCAACGCTTACCGAATCACCTTCAAAGTAGGACCCTTGCGCTCGCGCACACTTGCTCCATCGATCCTGCCATTGTTGGAAGCATCAGTGGAAGGCTTCGTTTGGAATCTTCCGGAGTTTGACCGTCGCATTCGATTTGATGTCCTTCATGGTTGCGAAATGCGCCCCCTTGAGGCCCATTTTCAGAGTAGGGAACAGCCAGAAGTCGCTCGGAGCGAGATCCCAAGAGTATGGTGGTTGGGTGATGACGGGAATGCTTTTCTCGGCGAGGAATTGCTGCACAACCAGTGATGTGTCGAATGCGACGGCCGAACTCCGGAAGATTCCAAACGAGTAGTTTGATATTTGTACTGCGTTTTGGCTGCATGGGTAGTCTGTGAATAAAAGTGAGGTTATTGGTCTTATTTTGGAAGAAGGCAGAACTGAAAATGGAATAAAAATGGTGCTTAGGTATTATAATGATATATTGAGTACTTTGGTTAAAGCATGAAGTCTGTAATAATTTTCATATTGATTTTTCTGTTTGTAACTGTAGTACTGCTTTTGTTTTCTTTGAAAGTGAAATTTTGTGTTATTATTTGAGTTATAATCAAAATTAAGTGGTTCGATTCAGTTGTGTGCCTTTATATGCTGAGTTAGAAATAATGATTTCAGGTTTTCTCTCTCTCTCTCTCTCTCTCTCTCTCTCTCTATTAAAGCTGTTCAAATTTTCTTTCAGAGAAATGTTTGAATTTTGTTTACTGCATATCCTTTCCACAAACAACCCCCCACCCCCATTATATTTTTGGTTCTGTTGAACTCTGTCGCTGCTATGGAATGAATCTTTGTGTTATGCATAGAAAGCATACAGCATTATTTCAAAAACATGAGTAGTGTGATAAGTTGAAGATTTCTGTCTTCTGGGTCGTTGCGCTGTGTAGTCTGGTCGATGTCAACCAACGTTTCAGAGGTCGTACTGCCTCCGTCATCAGGGCGATGAAGGAGGCAGTATGACCTCCGAAACGTTGGTTAACATCGACCAGTCTACACTGCGCAACAACCCAGAAGACAGAAATCTTCATACTCCGCTGTGAAAACCTCAAATCTTACACAGTGTGATAAGTTGAAGTACAGAAATTAAGAGGAAATGATGTTTAAGTCTCTGAGGTTATGTAAAGTGGCATACTTGCATGCCCAAGATTGGAAAGTTCCATTAGTGTTCTAATTCTGACAGTGTGATAAATATTGGCAACGCAGGGTTGGTTAATAGCAAACATGTTAACTGCTCATGTTTCATTTATCAGATTTGCTGTGTCCCGTTATATTGTGGAGATGATCTGTACAGTTTGCTGCAGTGAAAGAGCATAGTGCCTAAAACATGAGACGGAAGACATTAGTGAAATCTGAAACTGCAATGGAGTGGAATAAAATGCAAATTATTTTCATTTACAATAGTTTACAGTTTTAGAATCCCATTTGCCATTTAATATGCAATTGGTAGGGGATATTTATGTTTTTCTGTATGTTTGGAAGTATATACATGAAGTAAATCCTGTCTTACGATCGAGTACGGTGACGATCAGTATGTGAACCTGGTTAATGAAATTATAAAAGTGTTTAATATTCTGAGCAAGTGATGTGCGATTTGCCATAGTATGAATGCTTGTCTTAAGATTGTGTTAAAAATATATTGATAGATTATTCTTCTAATGATTGGCTATAACAGGAATGTGCTTTTTTTTTTTAAAAGTATTATGACTAGAAAGTGATACGAAGTTAATGAACTTTGGTTTATGGTGCCCTGAGAAATGTTTCAGGTCTTGCGTAATGGCTGAAAGCAGGATATTAAGAAACAATTTTAAAGTTGTTAGGGTTGCCTTAAATCTGGAAGTTGGTCTGCTCTTCTTTTCAGAGCAAAATTCTGCTGCACATGTGAAATAGTTCTTATGAGTGACCCAGTATATTCAAGTCTAGTGTTATCCTGTTGTGTCATCTTATTACATTGTAACATTTTATGTATTAGACATCTGTATGAAATTTTTCAAGACGTCATTTTTTTTTTTTTTTTTTGTAAACATCTTTTATAGTAATTTGTCGGTGTTTGTTATGAAGAGAATTTTCAATCTCTTTAGTGTCCCTGAAATATGGTAACGTGAACTGTTTACCCATAGGCTGCAGGGTTAGCTGCCTCATCTTTGTGTCATTAATATTTTCAATACCGCACAAGTTTTAAAAATATTTTTATCCTCTTTTTTTTTCAATTAGCACTACCTGTTTCAACTTGTTTATGTATATAAATTTAAGCTCTGCTCTGCATCTGATGTTTGCTGGTAACATTTGATGTAGTTTTGCTTGAATGTTTGCGTCTTCAACTGGATCTGCAAGCTTTATGATGATAATTGGAGCTTCTTATTAGTCAAGTTGGTATGAGAATCACTACTAATATATTATCGACATTTTCTTATTTATTGTAAACTTTTTGAGTTGCTAATTTTAATGTGTTATTTGACACCTGAGGATGATGATTACAGAAATAATCATGCTAACTTTGTACACCGGCTCATTATTACAGTTTGTCCTTTTCATAAATTTTAGCTGCTGCAGAAATAATGGAGACTTTGGAATTATCATATTAGTATGCATCTGTGATGTGAAATTGGTCAGAAGAGCTGTCTGGTGTTAATCGGAGGATAATAATACATGTCCACGTGTTTATTTTTGTTTAAAAATTTGTAGAGATTTGTTCCCATTCTGTGCACCAAAGTGATATGGTGTGAATTGTGATTTTATATCTCTGCATTGTGTGCACAAAGCTTTTATTCAACAACACAAAGCATTGTAAAACATTTACTTCTAATAAAGACCTCTTAATTTCTTAGTCTAGTTACTTTGAACTAGAGAATTTGTAATCAACTTTCTTTGACATTGTGATTAATTTTTATCTGATAGGTTAGGGCTATACTATAATTAATGTTTGTTTAAGGTGTTCTTAGTCCCATATTAGTGTGTGTGTTTACATTTATATTATGTAGTAGATAGTTTGTTGTTGGTTAAAATATTTAACACGGCTTGCAAACGATTTTTGCTAGGCATAAATTTGTTACCGTTACCTACGAGTGACTGTCACACTATTCTGTTCAATAAAAATGAATTAGAACCCATACTGCACACTGGTTTCTCATGAAAACATGATGTTCCTTGTTTCAGCTGCAGTTTTAGAAATGCAATATTTCAGTCATGAAGACTTACGCCACCAGTAAACAATAGTTTTGTGACAGACCGTTGTCCGTTGTGGGAACCTATATGTTTAAAGAATCGAAATCTGAACACAATAGAATAGTCGGCTAAACTATAAACTTTTTATACATAGCTTGTTTGCAGGCAAGTAAGAGAAATTAATTATATATTTTAAACTTGATTTTCAGGGTCAGAAAATATGTTTATAGGCCAGCATATCTTGTGAAGTTTAAATAGGAAGAGTTGCAGCATTTAGAAGAAGGGTGAATGAGTTTATGAAATGTGCAATTGTGAAGGAAGACTTGACACATTCCTATGAAGGATCTGTCCCTGCAACATTCCTTTGTCAAGAAGCTTGGTTAAAAATAATATAATTTGTGTTAATTTAAGTACAGATGTATTTCCTCTCCGGAAGATATCAGAACTTCTTTGTTACGTTGGTTTCCTATACTGTGCCTTACATGTTTTATTACAGGAACTGTAATTTATACTCTTTAGGTGTTTTTTTAACCCTGGCCTAAAAAGGGTTGGTGCTTTCTGTTTCAAAATATATTTTCTCTTCTTGAAGAGAGATTAATCTGTAATGTTACCAATGGTCTTGTTGAAGGACTAGATTATCCTGTTTAGCGTATCAACAAATCCTGTTCACAGTTTAAGAGCAAGCTATTGAACCAATGCATGAAATTATGTTTGTGTAGCTGCTACATTTCAACTGTACTCATTTTATTTTTATTCTCTAAAAACAAATATTGCAGGTTTATTTGGGTATGAATTTTGAAATCGTTTGGATCAAGTTCCAAATAATTATTATATAACACCATATTTTCACTTGTGGTTGCCTGCATTCCCAACTAAGTAAAAAAATGTCTCATACTTTCCTGAAATGGAATTGTTTGCATATGCTTTCAAAAGTATATTCATATGTAGTAATTGACCTTGTATGACAGGTGTGTTGGAAATATATTTTATTATCCCCTTTGGTGTTGAATTATTTTGCAGTTATAAAATATGGTCAACCCTAATTTCTTGTGCATGGATATGTTGTGTTGAAATCGTCAAAGTTCCATTGCTGCATAAAGAAAGCATATAGAAAATGCCTTCTGAAATAGAGTATTGCAAGCCATCATAGCAGTGTAGCCATTTTTGAATATCGACTGGAGTGTTAGAACCTTAATAATTACATAATCAGAAGGCTTCCTGTTATTTCTGCCACTGGCATGCCATGTGCTTGCATCTAGCACGTTTGAGAAATATTGACTATGGAAGAACTGGTTACATTGTTTTCTGGGACGACCTGTTTTTATTTTCCTTGTGCTTTTATAAAAATTGGTGTTGATTTAATCCTAAACTAATGTGAGTGAAAGAACAACTAAGTTTGGTAAGATTTTATGTTTTAATGGTCGTGAGTATGAACATGACAGTGTACTGGGATATTTTAGTATTGTGTTTCGTAAATTGAGTGTGTTATTTCATATGTTGGAGGTACTGTGCAGGAATTGAAACTGTTTCTTAGTATATGCGTAGTTTAATTGTTAATGGTGTACTTCGGAAGAGAAATTTCTAAGGTACGTATTCTTATGCAAAGTTGAGAATCGTATGAGGTTTGAGAATAAAATTGTCTGTGGATAGTAATAGTTGAAGAATTCGGCTTTCAAATTTCGTACTCTGATAAGTAAGTACACTGCTCTACAATTAGGGCTGTGGAGTCGGTAAAAATGTACGCACTCCGACCTAGATATCAAACCTTTAGAAAATACTATTTTAACAATTTCGATACCGTGTGAGCCGCCGAGGGCCTGCAAATCAACCGATTTCTGCAATAAACTTTAGACTTGTATTTAAATATAGGTTATAAGTCTAAAAAGTAGCCTGATGATTCACATGGTGGTGATAACATATTTTTTGGTACTATTTACCATTTTAGTAGGTGTACCATTTTTAATACATATTGAGCTTTTATGAAGGAGTCGGAGGTTTTAGTGCCTACAGCAGTTTGACGAACATAAATCGGTACACGTTACAGCGAAGGGGTAGAAAATTAGCCGTGTTTATTTTCTTTCTGGCGTATTAATGACGTTTGCATCTGTTCCGATTGTGTAGCATCGAATGCTAGCATGACAGCGTTTAAGTCTAAGGAAACAATCTCTTGGTGTACCTTTAGAGGGCTGTCATCAGTTGATGAATTAACCACTTAAAAATGTACGCAAACCCCAAATTCTATATTTAACTGGGCACCATATGAAGTGAATACCAGACCCTTAGCAAGCCTCCACAGAAAAAGAAAATCTGACGAAAGGTGAGTATTTATCCAGGTAGGTACAACGCATCCCTGCAAGCAGCACTACATGGAAGAATTGCTTTATTTTGTGACTCCTTAAAACACAATTATTTCACTATGTTCAGTTTTCTGCCATGGCACAGTGTAAATGTTATCTTTGAATGACATGTTTTAATTTTAACAAGCATCATCAGGTTGTAGTGACATTTTATGTACATCTCTATTTTTTATTGTAGTATTCCAGCATATGTTACTTGTAAAATGGTAAAATTAGTGAAGTTGTAATAAAAATTATGCTTTCAGCAAACAGTTTTTTAAATATATCAATAAAATTGTTTAATATCATGTATTGTGTATTTGTTTGTGACCGTACGATGCAGTGGTGAGTGAGTGTTACTTTTACTTGGTTATGAAGTTTTTTCTTTTATTTGGTTGTTTTGTTTATTACAGTCCATGACTGTAATCATGAGACTTGTGGGGTGAAGGAGGAAAGATAGCGTCTGCCTTTAACACTACAGACTTACTGCATTCCTTGCAAGTCTCAAGATTACAGTCGTGGACTGTATGTTTTCCTGCAACTTGTTAGCAGGTGTAGTGTCTAGGTTTTATGCGGAGGCACATTAGAAATGTAATGATGTTTCAGTCTGTGCATGAGCAGCTGCTGCTATGTGGTTGTGGTGGTATCTCAAAGGCACGAAGATTATAGTGGTCTGTATGTGTGTCATTCATATGCAAATTCTGTATAGTAATTGGATATATATAACACCTTTACAGGGTAATCATTTACTGTTTGAGGTGTGAAGTCCATGATGCTTGTATTTTCATATAACAGAGGACTAATACAGAGTGAATTTGTCATTAAGATGTGCTGGAAGCATCATGAAACCTAGAGTTGTTAGTAATTCATGACATATTTCTAAGTAATTGGTTTTCTTTATAGAATGGAAGAGACAGTTTCACATGTTGCAGAGCGTGGACAAAGTTTGATAATTTCACAGTCACAGTATGCCAAGGTAAGGAATCTAAAGCAGTGTTTGATAAGACAGCCTAAACTTTTGAGAATTTACAGTCAAGAATGTTGATAGTGAATGCTGGAAAACATAGTGGAATATGTGGAGAATGAACCCTATTACGTTGCTGTAAATTATGATTTTTACATTGACTGAGTCCTTCAGATTGGTGACAGGAAGGGTTTTAGAACTGTGTTTGTGAGAGCTGCTCCCACCAACTTGCTGACAGGTTTATGGTAATGACAATTTGTTGGTAGCAGTAGACAGTTCCTGTTGATTACTTTGGTCTTCTCGTGATTTTGTTGATTCCAGGTTATATTTCACGATATAGCAGACACATACCCAACTGATGCAGACATCTGTTGCCGATATTCTCTGACTGATGGGGTCACTGTGTCAGATGGGGATAGAATTGCCCTGTACCGTGTAGGATGGACCTCTGTCCAGGAACACATTGTGTCTGAATGTGTACCAGAGACAGATGCAACTGAACTTCAGGTTCTGTTCAAAGGTATTTCTTTGGTTATGTTTAGGCTTGAGTATGGTAAATTTGGGAATGCAGTTGATATGTTACTCCAAAACTTTGGTAACCACCTGCAGTACTTCACTGCCATGAGAATCTAAAATTTTAAATGATGACTAAAGTGTACTTTATAATTAATGTTACTGTCCACACCAAAGGACTCCATATCAATAATTGACAGAAATATCCAAATTAAGTCCGTGAAGGAATAACTAATTTTATTTGCTAAGAATTCATTAAGTTTGAATTTTTATTGACATTTGATAAACAACTAGATAAGAATTATTTTTCTTGATTTAACATCAGGGAAGAAGGTGACGAATGTAAGGTTTACTTAAATTCCTCTTTGAAAACAACTGTGTTTCAAACCAGTGCTGATTGTAGTGGGGAATTTCTGATGGTGAGTGTATAAAGATCCCTGAAAATTATCCAGATACAGAACTAATTTGATTTAGTAATTGCGGTAAATGTTCAATCATTTGAATTTATAATTATTTGAATTTATAATTATTCATTTAAGTTATGTCAGCATAAAATGGTTGCTCATGTTCTATTCATTCCTGGGCTTAGATGAGGGAATTGTTGGATAATCGGATTTTAAGTGTTGTATAGTTTGGAAAGTTCGTATCATATGATTTGTATTGTACAGCCAGCCAACTCCCCAAAGATGAGAATGAGTTCTATCAGCTCTGCTATGTGACGAGAAATGGCCGAGTGCGTGGAGCCAGCGTCCCATTCCAGTTTTGCCCGCTTTTTGAGAGTGAACTGTGTGTTGTGGAGGAGGCAGATGGTATGGTGGTGGTGAGATCCAGGACAGCTTTTACCGAAGAGAAGCTGAGAGAGGTGAATGGAATGGGTTATCTCCTTAGCCCTCTCCACGACTAAACACTCATAAGATTCCTATGTAAATTGTCAATGTTCATTTTAGTTTTAATGCCTTGTGGACTTGTAAATAGATATTATAACCTCACATTTTCTGTGTAAATTGGTTTTCCTAACCTTGGCACCTGAAAGTGTCCATGTTTGCTTCTCTTTTGACATCCCTTGGATGAACAGCGAACTTTTTTCTGTAAAGTATATGCATGTATATCAACATAATTTTATTCTGTTTGAAGGTTTTTGTAGCAAATGAAATTCTGCAGAAGGAGAAAGGGAACTTGGAAAAGGAGTTGCAGATTTTTAAAGAGAAATACCACAAAGTGTCAACAGAACTTCAATCTGCCATGGAGACGCTCGCAAAGTTAGAAAATGAAAAACAGGCACGTGCTTTATTTTCTGTTTACACGGTCTTTCGATCAAGTACTGAAAAAAGTTAAACATTTGAGAAAGAATACTTATAACAGTGGTTAATTATGATGCAGGGACTTGAGGATGGACTGGAGGAAAATTTGCGTATGGAGCGTTACGTCGAATGCCTGAAGCAGGATCTACTTGTAAATGACAAAGAGAAGAACCAGTGCCTCGCCAGACTGAACAAAGCAGAACATGACGTCCAAGTCCTTACAGCCACTGTGGATACTTTAAGTGCTGTGAGTAATCTGATGAAATGTTGTGCAATGAAATATTCATTACTGTTAATTCGCCTTAACCTTTATCATACGTGAATTGGAGAGCGTAGTCTCCTGTATTGAGGCTTGCTAGCCAGACTTTTAAGTAAATTTTAACTCAAGGATGACACAAGTTAATGCTATGGAGTCACCCTTCAAGACAAGATTTGGTAGCCTGGTATTTGTAACGTGCGTATGAAATGGGACTGTACCCTCTGAGCCAAAAGCTGTCACTACCTGGGGTAGTGCTTGCAATTCAACATTTATATTATTTTTCTTTAAATATAAAGAAGGTGACTGGGATAGCTCATTCAGTATAGTGACTAGCTAAGGCAATGGCCTACGTAAGCGATAACAAGCAAGCTGTGCGAGCTGCATAAGCAGCGGGGAATCGCTTGTTGTGTCCTACGTGAGAGACCGCAATAGAAGCACACGGCCTTTCTGCGCAAGAACCTTCCCTCTACTGCACGCTCAGAGCTTTCTTGCACATGCGCCTTACTGGCCAGTGCAGCGACTCGCGCGAAAATATCAAAATATTTGATCTCGTACTTTGGCCGTTTCCCTCTCCTGACCACTTCCCTGGAAGCTAGGACAGCGCCGCGCAAACAGCCAGTTTGATATTTCCGCTTCACCCACGCAACTCGCGCCGCTCACATTTAATCGCTCATGTAGGACAGCGGGTAGCCTCTGTGTCCAGATTGGCCTTGGGGTCCACCCGGCCTCCTGTCCAATGGGTACCGGGTCCCTTTCCCAGGGGTAAAGCGTGGCCAGGGCATGATGCTAACCACTCAACCGCATCTATTGCCAAGGTCAAGAATGATTAGGAGCTATTTCCCCCTCCCCCAAACGACCTACATGGCATGTAGCGGGACTGCTTTTAATTTTTTTTACTGTTACTATAACCACTATAAAATTATGCTTTCATTACAATGAAATTATAATTCTTTATATGTTCCAGGACAAGGAGTTTATGGCTCAGCTGTTACTGAGTGAGAACAAATCAGGTGGTGTCGGTGCCGAAATTTGCCAATTAAAGGGCCAAGTCGACAGCCTAACTTGTATGTTGGAAGCCCTGAGTCAGAGCAAGGAACTGGTGACGCAGGAGCTACAAATGCAGCAGGCAGTTGGCAAGAAAGTACAACTCAGCTTTTTCTATATTTGTTGCATAATATTAAATAAAGCTTTTATTCTTGTTTGTTTGTTTGTTTGTTTGCTTGTTTGTTTGAAGTTACAACAAGATGTCCAGCGTTTGGAGAGTGAAAGCAGGGAACAGCAGAACAAAATAGAAGGTAATTTGGAATTCTTGGCGTGTTCAGACACTTGATATTGGATGTGGGATGGGCCACTTGCATCGACTTCTTCCAAATGCTATTCGTAAAGACTAGGAAATAATGGAACACTTTCTGTCCGAAGTGAATATAAAACACCGGCAGGATCTGGATTTGAATATGCACTAAACTGTGTTAAATTCTAGAAGTGGTCTGTGAGTTTTGAAGGGATGTTTACAAAATGATTTTGAGCGGAGTTTTTAGGTATGGCAGTGACGGTGCAATTTCTTCGATTATTAATGCCGTAGAATGTAGTTTACATAAAATTTTAGTTGAAAAGCATGAATGGAACCATTTTAGTGCTAAGAATGCGAGACATTATTAATTTCCATTTCATCTGCAATGAGTTTCTAATTATTGTATCAGATACACTTGAGCTTCTTCGTGCATGTGTCACATTATTGAATTATGATGAAACATTTGATTTTATAATTTACAAATGACCCAAACAGTTTTTTATTTGTCAAACATTAGGGTAGTAAAAAGTTTTTAAAGTGTTTTGTGTTCTGCTATGTTGTATTTAGTTCAGAGAAAGCATTACACGTCGATCGTGAGATTTTCGCAGATGTAAGAGACTTCAGTAGAGAATGGTATATTTTATTATTTTTAGTGTTCTGTCTGACGACAGGTAGATTAAAAGTGCAATATTTTTATAATATATGTTGAAGTGGTGCACAGTCTTGTGAAATATAAAGCAAATTGGATGTCCTACTTAGATGAATACTCTGTATGATTCAAGATGGAATTTATATGCTAAACTAAAGCACATTAGTTAGAATAATATGGAAACATTTTATGCCATGCACATTACCACAAACTGAAAGTGGTAGAAAAATCAATGTATTAGTATACAAACCTATTTGTATAGAATAATTAATAATGATGGTACAGTAAGCATTTGCAGGTTTATCGTAGACTGTAATTTGACATTTTGGAAACAATATTAAAATTGTATAGAAATACATTACATCTTCAAGGGTAAATACGCACGCCTCTGAAACCTTTTAGTAGCTTTAATAGATGTTGATCTCGTGATGGTGGCACAAGTTGTGTGAGATGGTTGCAGTGTATTGGTATGTTTTGTAATGATTGTTTTGTTTTACTTTTAGAATTGCAGAAAGAGAATGTTATACTTCAGGAGCAGACTTTGTGTGCTGAGAAGACTTCAGAAGAGAAGATAGAACAGATGAGTGTTCTAGAAAAAGAGAAGGAATGTCTGTTAAGGAAACTTGATGAGGCAGTACGTAACACAGAGAGAGAAGTATTGATGGTAACTGAAGTATATAAAAGGCGCTTAAAAGAAGTACGTCAGACTTCAGGTTTGCAGACGAATATCATTTGGCCCGAGAAAAAGGCAGAAGAGAGAACTACAGAAATTGTTGAGAAAAATCATTTAAAGAAGGACTTTGTAGAAGCAGAATGTGTCATTTCTGAAAGTAAGCAATCTCTAGCACAAATAATGGGTGAGAAAGCAAGTTTGGAAGATAATTTGGCAAAGGCTCTTGATAGGGAGAAGAAGTTGCTGGACCATAATGAATGTCTCGCCACACATTTAAAGGAGCTGGAAAATGAAGTATCTTCTTTAAAATTACAGCTGCAAATGTTAAATAACGAGTGTGAGAAAAAGGCCCACTTCAAGGAAGTTGCCACAGATTTAGCTCACAGAATCATGGACCTAAAAATAGAACATAAGGAGATTGTAGCCAATAGGAATGTGCAGCTGCAAAGAATCGATGCGATAGCTGAGCGACTTTCAGAACTGGATTTTGAGAAAATGAAGCTGTGTTGTGAGCGAACTGATATGTCAACTTTTTGTGACGTACGGGAGGACGAACTTGCCAAAATGGTCGAAAACTTGACATCTTTAGAAAGACGTCAAAAGAATAGTTATCTGATGGGAAGTTTCTCTGATAGTTCGGATGCAGAGAGCTTGAAGGAGAGTGTTGATGAGCTATTATCATTTGTGGCAAGCTACAAGATGAGGATCACTGAGATTGATCAGCAAATGAAGGAGTTGGAAGATGAAACGTCTGTCTTATTGCAACAGCAGTCCGATGCTTTGGAAAGGAAGAATGAGTATGTGAAATATTTAACATTATTGATGTTGGTCTTGTTGGTTTTAATGCCTGAATATGGAGGCAGTATGCTCCTCCAAGACGTTGGTTTGTTTATTTATTTATTCATTTATACGGTGGTCTAGCGGTTAGAACGCTGGCCTTGTAATCCTGGGGTCTCCGGTTCGATTCCAGGCGGTGCCCAAATTTATAACTTGTGTTGGGCAAGGCCGTGGTCTAGGCAACACGGAGTTTTCCTCCGTGGCATCCCAGCAATTACTCCATTCACACACAGAAGAAGGCAATGGCAAACCACTTCTGGATCATCTGCCAAGAACGTATATGAACAGGTCCCAGTCCGAGAAAAGGATGGAAGGATCCTGTTCATATGGACCTGTCGTCAGACAGAAGACTAAATAAATAATAACCAGTAAGTGCCTGTGGCATCACAACCAAAAGACCAGCGTGGACATTTTCACTACTGTGAGAATCTCAAATAGCATATATTTAACATTAATTCCTGTTTCAACAAGAGTATTTCTTTTTATTTATGTTTTAACGAGAAAGATTGATTTAGTGTGCTGAAATGTGTATGTGTGCATGCATATGAGTGAGTTATCTTGGTATTTACTACCACATATATACAGGATGAGTCAAAAGTATATTTACAAACTTTGTGTGTGTTTTCCAGGATCAAAAAGAAGAAATATTCCTATGAACATGGGGTTCACAAATGTTTCATTTCCTAAATAATTGCCAAAAATAAGTTTCAATGAATGACTATGTCAAAGTGGATCCAGCTTCCAGCAACGGTTTTCAATTAACGTTTGGCCAGGAATTGTTAGCAACATGCTTATTGGTCCACACATGCTTCCATCACATCTAAGAGGACCTTCATATCGGCGATTCTTAAGAAGACACTAGCCACGTCTCTTGAAGATGTACCACTGAATACAAGAAGACAAATGTGTTTTATGCACGACAGAGCCCCCAGCTCACTTCTTCCGTCACGTCAGAGATCATCTCAATGAACAGTACCCTCAGCGATGGATTGGAAACGGTGGCCCAGTAGCATGGCCACCGAGATCACCGGACCTGACTCCATTGGACTTTTATCCGTGGGGTCATTTGAAGTCCGTCGTTTATGCAACACCCATAAACAATGAAGACGATCTATGGGAATGTGTGCCAGATGTTTCGAGGAAACCCTGGTGTGTACGAACGAATCAGTCAGTCTTGTGTACGACATGCTTGGGCATGTGTGGAGAATGGAGGAGCAACCTTTGGGCATCTGTTATAAAGAAACATCCCTGTTTTTATACTTGGCAGTAAAGGCATACATTGAAACTTATTTTTGGCTATTATTTTTAAAAAGAAGCATTTGGGACCACGTGTTCATAGGAACATTTTTTTCTTATTTTTGATCCAGGAACACATACACAAAGTTTGTAAACATACCTTTGACTCACCCTGTATATTGAGTTAGCAAGTCAGGTTGCTACATGTATTTCTTATCTCATAATTGTGAATAATGTTGGATATAATTTTGAGTTCTGAATATTTACTCTGAAGGTTCAAGTTACATGAGGAAGAACTGCATAACAAGCTGATTGAGTTACAAGAACGTGAATCTGAAATGGTGCAGGAACAGGCAGACCAATTAGTAACACTGCACAATCAGTTGGATCATACTCTAAATCAGAACAGTGAAATGCTTGCAACTGGGTGCACTAGAAAGGAAAAATTGGCTTCGGCAGTGAACGATAAAGCAAAACTGCAGCAGAAATTGGAAGAACTTAGCAGATTGCAAGAACAGGTGGGTTCAGTATCTCGGTCTTAACACTATTTGGAAGTGCCTGTACTAGGTGCGATCGGAAAGTTTCAAGACTGTGTCAATAGAGGGCGAACCGGATGTAGTACGAGCTTCTGCCGCTAGGGGGTTCGGCCTATTGCCAAAGACTTGCCAAAACGGCTACGGAAACCTATGAAATGCTAAAGCAAGCATTTGGGGAGTCCGCAATGGGTCGTGCACAAACTTTTGTGTGGCATTCACGTTTTAAAAATGGCTGAACCTCTGTCGATGATGACGAGCGTTCTGGACGACCATCTTCGAGCACAACGCCCGAAAATGTTAGGAAGATTCGGCAGGCCATTCACGAAGATCGACCATCGTCGTACCATCAACGACTTGTGCGACCTTGTTGGGATAGGCTATGGGACCTGTGAGCTGATTCTAAAGGAAGAACTCCACATGCGACGCATCATGACAACGCGCCAGCGCACACCGCCCTCAAAGTTCGGCAGTTTTTGGCCTCAAACACCATGGCCGTCATCCTGCACCCTCCTTATTCGCCGGATTTAGCTCCGTGTGACTTCTTCCTCTTCCGAAAGATGAAAATTCAAGGGAAGGAGATTTGAGACGATAGAAGAGATTCAGGCAGAATCGCAGATGGTGCTTGACAGGCTGACAAAGAAAGATTTCCAGGGATGCTTCCAGGCTTGGCAGCGGCGCTGGGATCATTGTGTTCACTCCCAGGGGAACTACTTCGAGGGTGATGGATGAATTTAATACCTGAGATAAGTGTACGTGTTTTTATAGGCGCAGTCTGTAAACTTTCCGATCGCACCTCGTATGTAAGACATTTTAAAAAATTATTGTGTCTGCACTAATTTTGAAATTGTTTACTCTTTAAAGTCTTCATGAAAGAGTTGGGAAACTGACGAAGGATCAGAACACCATCATACAAGTTTTACGTTCTTTATGTCTTGTGCGCCCATCAACTGGTGTCATTTTAGACATTTAATTTTGGTCTGTATCAGTCCAGTATAACAGATGAATTGGTATGTAATATGACATATTGATCTTATTACAGTCTATACCTTTTATTTGTAAACAATTCTTAAAATCATGAATATGTGATAGAATGCAAGAGAAGATAATTTCTGGCTAGTGTCCCGGATTCTGTTCTTTCTTTTAGACATTATCTTATGTTTAGTTACTCCTATGCTTACAAGAAATGTGCTGTACACTTGTTTTTTGGCAGCAGTCTGGTAGCGAAAATGCACTGGAAATGAATACATGCCTCGAGGAAGAGCAGCAGTTGAAGTCGCGACTACAGTTGGCAGCAGTGGAGTATAAGAAATTGTACACTGAGAAGCAGAAGGTAGAGAGGCGGCTTGCAAAACTATGCCACAAACTGAACAATAAAAGAGGAAAACCTTTGCCTGCATCAGAGCAATCGGAGGCAAAATATCAACCAGCGACTGGAGAACTGATATCTCTCACAGGTTACAGTGATGAGTTCCAAGAGTGACACGTAGGTCTTCAGTAATATATCTACTGACCCACAAGCCAGAGAGATGACCCATTCTAGCAAACAAAAATAATAAAATTATATGCATTAATTTTGTAGGTTATTTTGTGAATTAAAATTTTAGGGTATTCTGTATTGAGGCACTTTACAGGTTGTTAAGACAAAAATCATGCAGCATTTTTGTGGGAAAACTTTTGAAGACCAAAAAGTAAATGGAAGGATAACATTATGTTTCTTTCAGGGAAATTGGTGATGAGGATTGGAGGTAGATAAAATGAGTTCAGGATGATGTTCAGTGATAATCTTTTAGTATTAATGGTGTTGATCCTCTGGGTTCTGCTATGAGAGAGTTTTTCATTTCATCCATCATAATTACAGTGACATGCTTAGTAATAACGTATGTGCCGAATAGTTTTAATGTCATATACAAATAGTGCTACATGGTTTCTAAGCAAACAAGTGTTATATATTTTTTATCTTAAACAATTAAAATGATTAACAGCCAAATGAAATTCATAATTATAAGTTTCAAAATTAAAAACGGATACATTCATTTTATGAAATTTTATAATGGACACATTTCAGTTACAAAATTTTCTCATTATGATCATAGTATTAATTTATGAGGTCTTGTACTTCAAAACTTTTACTACTGAATTTAATTTGCGTAACCAGACACTTGACAGTAGGGCTTGCACATTTGAACAGGAAATGGCTCTGTATGTTGCAAATAAATTTTGCCATAAAACAAAGAAACTGAAGCATAGAATCGCACAACACAAAGGAGCTGACAGTAACAGAAAACTACCTTAATTAAATGTTACTGTTTTTAAAACATAATTCTGTCTGTCACCGTTACCAAAGAAATTACTGTTGTATGACTCGGTACACCGTCGGAGGAAAATCTATTTACTTTTAAGCGTATTTTTGTTTTTCTTCATTTATACAGGCTTCTGTCGTACCTCAAGTTTATAACGTATGAGACAGGTACTTTTGTAACTATCCGAATTACAAACTCTTGGTTACAGTGCATATAAAATTACAAAGTTTCTTTATGAAAACATTATTTTAAATTAGTTCATTAGTGCACATAACATTCTCTTGAAAATATTTTATACACTATGATTTAGGACATTAATTCACATTATTTTTGCAGCAATGCTACAACAAATATAACAAGATTTATACAAATATACATTGCTTGTTTGAAATAAAAATTGATTTGGAAAGAAAGAAGGAAAGAAATTATTGCTTTGTAGAAAAGCTAGCTATAAATTAATCTGAATGTGAGCTTTTATAAAAAGTTACAATTTTGTTGTACCATTTGTACAAGTAATATGAATATTCAAATTAATTTATAGCTTCCTTTCTGCCCATCACTCATTTAGTCTATTTCTCTTGTTGTTTTTTTAAGCATTTTCGCTTGTAAAGCGGTTACGTGGATAAGTTATCCCTTCACACAGATGGAAAGTAACAAGTTATGACTAGAACCAAGATGACTATGTCAATGTTGGCACTAAGTATTGACTGGGCTCTTTGTATTCCCACCACTGCTGGTGGTAGCAGAAGTGTTCCGTCTTGCATTAGCTTCAAGGTATGCCAAACGTTTCCTTCTAACATCCTCTGCGTCAACACAGCTTGTTGCATTCCTCGATTCAATGACGACTTCACTCGAGCTTCTTGGGTCGCAGCTTCCGTAACTGTTGGCTTCGCACCCTTCACAGCTACTGGGAGGATCACAGCCTGAAATGCATCAGATGCTAAGCCAAGAACTTGTAATATTGTTATGGAATTCAGAACAGAGATTAAAATTCTGATATCTTCTAAAAGTTGACTAACTTGCAAACCTTTTCCACTATCATTTTCCGATAAATATGGACAATTCGTTGAAGCTGAAAACTACAATCTGATGAATGTGATGGTATGAAGATTTCTGTCTTCTGGGTTGTTGCACTGTGTGGTCTGGTCGATGTCAACCAACGTTTCAGAGGTCATACTGCCTCCGTCATCAGGGTGATGAATATGCCAATAGGGTGTGTGGGACTAGGTTTGTAGGAGCCGGACTGTGAATGGAGTAGCCTGGAAGCCACTTATTCACACTCTTCGAGGGCTTGAGAGCGATCCAGAGTGCACCGCCAGAACCAACCAGACCACTAACCTGGCCCCTTTTTCAGGGCCCCGATCACATTCAACCGAACTCCAGATGTCCCACCGGACGCACTTCCAGAGCCCAGAACCAACCAGACCACTAACCTGGCCCCTTTTTCAGGGCCCCGATCACATTCAACCGAACTCCAGATGTCCCACCGGACGCACTTCCAGAGCCCCCCTCTCTCACACTCGCCCACGCGCTCCTATTGGTCCACTCCCACGCCTGCTCCCATTGGCTCAGAGCAGGCTACTCCATTCACAGTCCGGCTCCTATAAACCTAGCCCCACACACCCTATTGGCATATTCATCACCCTGATGATGGAGGCAGTATGACCTCTGAAACGTTGGTTGACATCGACCAGACCACACAGTGCAACAACCCAGAAGACAGAAATCTTCATACTCACCGCTGTGAAAACTACAATCTGATGAAATTGGTGGTACTTAAACTAGCAACATAAAATATACTCTTGACATACGAAGCATGCTACTTAAACTAAAAGTGTTTAGCGTAACTTATGACGCCTATTTTTGTTTGAATGCTTCAGTCTTAACAGAGAGGTCGCCATAAAATAATGATTATATAAGTTAGCAACCTTTAAGAGAATTGTCAGACTACATTACTTCCAGGGCTTGAAGGCTGTGAAACACAATCTTAAGGAAAATTTTATGTTTTTCAAGAGCTACTCCATAAGTCTGTCTCATTTGTCTTTTCTGGGCAGTCTTAAGCCTTCCGTTACCAGGTCTTGAATAGCGGATTTTAAGGTAGGGCAGTAGTGAAGAAAGTTTCAAACACGTGATGTCCAGGATCAGAAATGTTTGGTTCTAATACCCGAGTGCTGACTTCATTACTTATTGGTGCTCTTTGTTGGAACTGGAATAAGGTATTGCATCCAATACGCAACTGCTTTGCCATCCATATACGTGAAAAAAGTAACATTTAAATTTCAAAATAGTAATTACTTATATTTGTGTTTCTTACTGTGAATACTCTCATATTTCTTACAGCATTGTCTCTTTTTAAATTTGAAAAGTAACTCTTCAAGAGATTTATACTTCAGTTGCTTCAGCCTTGTCTCGGTCTTTGCTGCGAATACTTTATGTTAGGTTTCTGAATAATAGCTGATGACTTACATTCAAGACTCATCTTCAAAGCCTTTTCTAAATCTAGGTCTTCATGTTCTGAGACTGGACTGGCACCCTGAAGGCTTAGTCTGAGAGCTTGCTTTAATTCTGTTTCTTCGTCATCATTGGTACTTTTCAGAGGTACTGAAGATGAAACTTGCCCATGGCCTTTGAGGCTAAGGCGTAATGCTTTCTGCAGGTCGACGTCATCCCGGTTGTCTGTACTCTCGTTAGACTTAGTTCCTGCATTTCTCGTGCTCGGTGAGATGGGCACTTGCAAGGATGTGTCCTGCTCAGGTTCTTCCTCTTTTTGGTTCTCGTGTGATCCTAAACTCAATTTCAGAGCACGCTGCAAATCCTCCTCTGAACTTCTGTCATGATTAGATGCCATGCTGCTTGCATTCTGACCCTTTACTAATCCCAGAAATTGTGGTTTCACACTTTGAACTGCTGGAACTAACTTTAGTAAGGCATCTGCTTCACATTCAGGAAATAATCCGAACACTACAAAAATGGAGTAACCTGAAACAAGGGAAAAAAAAGTACTATGCAGCAGAGTCCTTGAGTAACCGAGTTTTTCGCTAGTCGCCAAATCCCCACGTTTTACGGACTCCAAATATTCATTACCATGTTCACCAGAGTCCAACATAAGAACCTATCCTAAGCTACCTGAACCCAATCCACATTCTCAAATGCTTTTTATTTAAACTAATGTTTAACGTTAACCTCCCATTTACGCGCAGATCTTCGTATTTTCTGACTAAACGTTTATGTAAAACTCGTCTTTCTGCATGTGTACTACATGTTCTGACATCTCGCAGACTTTATCAACAAATAAACATTATAAAATAATATTGTGCATGTACGTCTACTATGTCGTAACTCCACGCGGACTTGTAGGTAGATTCTAATGTGTCAGATTGTGTGGTAATGAAAGCTGTCATATGCAAATGAACTTCACTGTAAAGGGACACTAGAACATGTTTATCCAAGTCCTAAAAATGAAAACTCTGGTAAAATTTACCTTCCTGTTGTAGCTGTGCCAAGAACATTGCAAGATACGTGTCGCTTATTAACTCCGGTCCAGTCAGCAATGAATTCAAGTTGAACCACTGCTGACCAAGGCGACGAATTGTAAACCAGTGGTCACGGTAGTTGCAGATATAAGCTTGCATTGCTCTGTAAATTAAATTATCATATTATATGTGAATGATTAAAGTGGTATTCAAACCATCAAAATGATTGTTCACATTTCACATGAAATTATTAAAACAATAACACGATACAATTTTTCATAATGTTGATCCATCCACATTTACTCTTGAATATTCTGAAGAAAAATTTTCCATAGAAAATGAGTCAGCAAAATTTTTGCTGTATTATTTGTTGAGAACTTCAATGAGCAACACAAATTATGAATTGTCACACTAGTAAATTATTCATACCAAAAACTCAAAACCAAATTCAGTCCATCTTATGGAAATTGTAAATGCATGAAGGGAAGACAGACCAATCACTACGTGCATGTGTCAATATTAAAACATGAGTGACAATTTTAATATATCATAATTACTTAAGAGAATTATTAAATTCATATTAAAACCACATCAAGGATGAACACCAATGAAGTAGAAGGTACTTACTCTGGACACTGCTGTGCTTCTAACGCTCTCGGTTCCGTGCTATTATAGGGTATCAGCTCCAAACCCCACACTTCAAGAGCACTACTGATCACTTGTACTGAAAAATATCCACTGTCATCATAGTTCCCAGATGGTTGCTGCAACAATTGGAAGTGACATACATCTTGCTACTGACTGTAATGTAATTCTCGAAGACCAAAGAATTCCTGAAGAAAAATATTACATATAGAAAAAACTTGATATTAGAAACTGAGGTGCGCTTTCTTGTAAAGAGGGCCACAGAAGATACCAACACATATTCTCTCAATATGGACTTGGTGGTTAATACTGAAAGACAATAGAATAATTAGCAGCAAATTGATTAAGAAATGCCCAGCTTTTTAATGGAACCCAAAGGTTTACTAGTATTCACAGGAGGCTGCCATTGTTCTCTGATCCAGATGTGTCCAATCTTCACCCTCCAACCCTACTTTCCTAAGATCAGCTTTAATATTATCTTCTTGATGTAATTAAAATGTGTGCAGGCGCAAATGATCTTTTGTATAAGTACAAACAACTTTTGGGGGACTGTGCAGGAAACAATTGTGATCTACTGTGAAGTAAGAATAGGTTATGTTAGCCAAATAGACGCACTTACTATACTTATAACCTAACAGGCTGCTATCCTTCCCTCCCTAATTTCCCAAGGAAGAAGTTTTATGCAATGTCAGTCTCTTTCAGGTAGGTGTCTTGTCTAAGTAAGATGGATAGGAATGCAAGCAGCACGAAATTGTCCTATTTGAGACACACAGAATGATAAAATCTTTGTGGGAGGAATGAAACAAAGAATAACTATCCTATAGAAAATGAAATGTGGAACTGTAAAAAATGGGCGAGGCTTCCCCTTGGTGGAAAGAGCCTCTTGTGGGTTGTGTGATGAGGGAAGGTATAAGTACCTTCATCCAAAATGTTGGATCTATGTAATCTTATACCTGCTTGACTACTCTAAGAACAAATCTAATCACCTCTAAAAAGCGTCTATAGTCTTCACTGTCTATTCCAGATTCTGCCATTCTCAACCTCTCTTCATCGTCCATCTGTTGTGCTAAGATTGCCAAGTCAACAGGTGTGAAGTATGAGCCTTGCAGCAATGCATTCAAGCAATGTTGGGCACAAAGTGAACCCTCTTGCTGCAAAAATGTAAATGAGCAATCAGATAACATCAGTTAATTAATGTATTATGTACTGAAATAAAAGCACACATTTGTAGAAATCACAGACAAGGAATTACTAAGTACAATAATTATTTTACACGAAACTACACATAAGAAGGAGTAATTTATTCCCAAGTCCAAGCAATCAAAAAAATTATGACAAACAGTTAGAGTTGTTCTGCAACTGAAACATATTCTCATTTGAGATATAGGTTATTGGAACTGAGAAACAAAACGCATATCAATAAAAATTATGTACAGCATCAATTACACACTTCATAACCAAACACATAATAAGACATTAAATTATTTATCCATACCTTTTCGTGAAATATTGCTTCCATATTGTAGACGTAATAGACAATGACCAATGAGAGCCAAGACAGTTTCCAGTGTTTCGTGTTCGACTGTTGACATTCAACATGGCGGCATGTCGTCAGTGCTGTGCTGTGTCGTGGTGAGTGAGTTCGTTTAAAATATTTCTATTATAAGAGTGGTATTTATATATTATAATACATATTTTTATATAATAACATCAAGGAATCCTATTTTTATAATTTTATGACATTTGTATTATGTATGTATAGGAATATTCTTATTCCAAAATATTAACGAAGAAGACATTGCAGCTTTTCCTAGTTTACTAGTATAGCAACCTTTTGAACTCCGAAGTTGTGTCTGTTTCCCGGTGTTAGTTTATAGACAGAAGAACATTTCCCTTGATGGCGGTATAATATAAATTATCATTGCTTTAAATTGTAAGGTGAAAGTACGCGAATGTGTTTGTACCTTAATGTGCGTTGTATTCAATGGCCCACAAAACAACCGGAACATACAGTTTCTCAGACATTATGAAACGGTTTTGTATTGCGATGAAAGTTTTTATAAGTAAACTATAAGCTAGGCAATAATCATTTATTGTTTTTGTAGTTTGCTGCATGTGTAACATTTTAAAATTGAAATTTATATCAACATGGAGAGTACATTGAGTTGTTTTTATTTTGTTTCAGCTTGTGTACTTGTTAGATTAGAAAACGTTCAACAACGATCAAGGATTAAAAATAAGCCGAACACAATCCGCACCCAGCACGCATTGAAGACATCTGAGGATTTTGCCAACTTTTTTTCTCACTTAGGATCTCCATTAACATAAGTGACTCCAGACTTCTTACTAGCAATCAGTGTTTGTTGTAGGCGTTATTGGAATTATTACAGCACTGCATTAATAACTGTTGATTGAACTGAAACTGTAAGGAAACCGCAGTTGTGTTTTTTACGTTTTGTACATTTCCCCATGTAAAAGGCCTATAGCAGGCTACATGTTGTATTATATCTACTATATTCATATAGGTATACTTCACTCAAAGAAACGTTCTGTGATACGTCATTCTTAAGCCGAAGTTTATAAGTACAGAGATAATCAAACTAAGATAACTTGTCAAAGACTATGTCCAATAATCCTCAGTGGAAATCGTTCCAGCCGCCAAGCATGAACTCTGACACTGCAATACTGGACTTCAAATCTCTGACGATCCCCAACAATTCCACCACGTCATCAAGTTTTCACAGCTCCCCCAATGGAACGAATTTCAATAGCAGTAGTAATCATTATCAAGTTGCTTCATCGGCTCCAAAGGACTCCCCTAATAATGCATATAGTAACAAGGCAACTTCTAGCAACCATTACTCACCCAATTACAGTTCATACTCCACCTCAAATAATGCAAGAGGAGGTGGGAGGTTCCCAATTGGCACATTCACAGGAAATGAAGGATGTAGCAATATGTACAATGGTGACAACATAGCATCTCCTTCAGTAAACACTACTGGTTCCTCAAATAATTCCAGTTACAACGATTCTGCACTTGGTAATCAAGGCACGCGCGAAACTGGCATCATTGAAAAGTTACTGGTAAGTATAGTCCAGTAGCATACAGAGGTATTTGAAAGTGATTGTGTCAAATCGAAATTATGAAAAAATGAACAGATTGAATTTGCACTTCAGATACCTAAAACAGAAATATTAAAATAGTGAAATGGTGTTTTGTTTTGTATTGATGTGAAGCTTGGTTTCTCACGTTAAGGGGAAAAACTGTTTAAGAATGTTTGAGAACATGGTGCCTGGGATGATGTCTGGATGCAGAGTGTGACAAATTCTTGTTTGAACTTGGAGCCAGCCCAAAAATTTGTGAGTTAGAAGGTTTTATATTTTAGTGGCTGACATAGAATTCAGTGCTTTACCAAAGTGACATTCTGATGTGGAACAACAAATGTGGCACTGAATGACATAGTCAGATGGTTACCTGAAGACCAGTAATCACGATAAGTTCTTCATGATTTTCCTCAAGCCATCCAGGAAAATATTTATATTAATTTAAATTAGGCCATGGCAGCTTTCTTCCGTATTATTAACAATTCATTAATAATCCTATCATTCAACTCTGTATTTTCTGAGCTCCTGATAGCCTTTCTATATAACAACATATACATAAATATATTTTACTTTCTAGCAAAGATATTTTTTGATGTAAATACTTCTATACAGAAGGGTCAATCGGCAAAAAAGCGTAACGAAGATGTGTATGATCCATATCAACGATGTGTAAATATGGACCGACAACAATGATTATGTTACATAAGAAACTAATTGTTACATCATCTGTTTATTCGGCATTGTTGTTTCATTACTGCTGTCAACAATTCGCTTTCATTATTGCGGAAAGAGCTGAGCTGTGACTCGCTTGTAGAAGAAGTGCGTCGCAGACTAGATAATTTTGTGCTGGTAAAAACGTTTTAGAATATCACAAGTACTTATCTTATATAAGAATTATTACATTACAGAGACGTGTTTACGTCAGATTCTTTGGAACCGTGGTTCCACTGTCAACTTTTTCTTCTGCAATACTGCATAACATTAATTAGTGCATAAGCCAAAGTTCTCGCCACCTTATGGCATTGCTTGTGAAATATCCACCAGTCATTCACTGTAATATATATGAATGTAAATGACTATTACATAAAGAACGAAGAATTTGGTCAGATTGTTTGCTGTCTCGATACAAGCAGCTCTTTGGCATGAAGATGGTTGTCTTCTGGGTGGTTGCACCAAGTAATCTGGTAGAAGTTTACGTATGTTTCAGAGGTGCTTGCTGTCTCATTCATCAGTGGTGACAGACATGGCACAATAACCAAGAAAAACATCCGTCTTCATAATGACTGTGAGAACCTCAAATGGCACAGTTGTTGAACTGGGTTTAAGAAACACTAAAAATAATTAGTATTAAGAATAACGGGCACCATGAGAAAATATCTAGGCTTCATGGAAGTTAGTAGGATAATAAAATTGAGGAAGATGAGATGGGCGGGGCATGTATGAGGGAGAAGTAAGTGCACACAAAATTTTTGTTGGAAAGCCTTAAGGGAGGATATTGCTTGGAAGACGAGGGTATCGATGGAAAGGTAATAAAATAGGGTGGTTCTTTGTTGACTGGATTCATCTCATTGGGGATAGGAATCAGCGCTCATCACAGATGTTAATGAATCTTCCAATCCATAAAATGCAGTTCTTTAACTGCTGCAACATTTACCATTTTTTTAAGGAAGACTTGCTTCTTGGATTTACCATTTAAGGGAATTTTAATTTAGAAATGTTAATTGGTGAACTGAGTGCTTATTATTTATATGTTTCTTGTCCAAAGATTTCTATCTTCTGGGTTGTAGTGCCATGTAGTCTGGTAGAATTTTACCAACGTTTCAGAGGTCCTTGCTATTCCATCATCTCATTGCTGTGATTATGGAGGCAGGAAGTACCTGTCAAATGCTGGTAAACTTCTACCAGACTACATGGCACTACAACCCAGAAGATAACCGTCGTCAAAATTGCCATCGTGAGGACCTGAGATTCTACTGATTCTCATCCATTTACGCAGTCATATTTTGCATAGCAATTGTGCTTTGTAATTTATTTCTTAGTTTGGGAAGTGAGTATATTTGCATTCTGTTGGCGTCTTGAATCCAGTCACTTTTACTTCTTGAAATTTTGCATGCCTCATTTCTTTTGTAGTCCTAGGTGTATTTTTCTGTTCTGAAGTTAATTTCAGCAGCTGTAATTCTGGTTTTATCTTTTGTTTTTATTGTTCAATATATCACTCAGGGGTGAGGCTTTGTTTCTATGGACCTGCGGGCACTAGCAGCGGGTCCATTGTCCAGCCGCGGGTGATACATGAGTGAGTACAGGGCAACGATGGAAATATACTGACAGGGAAAATCGAGGGACCCGGTCAGAGAAACCCACGCCTTGTCACGCAGTTGGCTGCGAGCCCCATATGTGCACTCCGACTTCAGTGGTGAGCAGCATGCGACTAACCACCTGAGCTATGACACAGCCCCCATTGCGGTGCCCGAATTTATAACTTGTGGTGGGCAAGGCCGTGGTCTAGGCAGCCCGGAGTTTTCCTCCGTGGCATCCCAATAATTACTCCATTCACACACAGAAGAAGGGAATGGCAAACCACTTCTGGATCATCTGCCAAGAACGTATATGAACAGGTCCCAGTCCGAGAAAAGGATGGAAGGATCCTGTTCATATGGACCTGTCGTCAGACAGAACACTAAATAAATAAAAAATAAAATATCACTCATATAAAAGTATTTATAAAGCTAGAATATTATAAATTTGTATTCTTGTATGTTTTTAGACTTCCTGTGATTTGAAAATTGTGTTGGGAAACTTTTAAAAAAGTTTTCTGTTGACATCAGTGAAGCTGTTACAGCATCATTATGCCATTGGAACACAATTTCAATTCTTTAGTTCACCACCTGTGTCACTGATGGAAGAAGTACGTTGACTTTAGTGATGATTACATTGAAAAAGGGGCAGATGACATATTGATTAATTGTATGTGTGGTGCATGCATGTAAGGAAGCTGGTTTCTGTCAAGGAAAGTTTTGATTTAATATGTAAGCTGTAATGATATAATATTGATAAAATATATAAAAATAAAGGTCATAAGTTGTATTATTGTCATTATGTCAAAACCAGAATTGTAGCTTATGTTTTTTTTTCTGTGGATGCTACAGAAGTTAATTCTTCAGTATTCACTGCGTGTGTGTATTCCATAATTTCCTATGAAGAGTTCTTCTTCTATGGCTCCCTGGTCCATATTCGGTCCATGGCTTCCTCAATTCTCCTCTTCCATTCGGTCCTCTGTTAGGTCCGTCTGTCCGAGGCTTTGACTGAGGTCTCGAAACATATTCCTTTTTACCAACCCCCAACCTGGAGGACCAGGGTACCTGTCTTAGTCTGACCTCTCCCCCTCGACCAATCTGGCTAGGGAGGCCCTACCAGTAGCTCTTGGGGTCACCGAGGTACTCAAGCCCCACCACCACGACAAGGTGCAGGTACCATTGAGTGGGGCCTATGAAGATTTCAGTACTTTTAAAATATTTCTTTGAATTAACAGATGTCAAATGATACAAAATCTATCTTAAATTGTGTGTGTGTTTTTTTCAGCACTCTTATGGATTTATCCAGTGCTGCGAACGTCAAGCTCGTCTGTTCTTCCACTTCAGTCAGTTCAATGGTAATATAGAACATCTGAAGATTGGTGATCCTGTTGAATTTGAGATGACATATGACCGTAGGACTGGCAAACCAATAGCAAGTGCTGTAACAAAAATAGCACCTGAAGTTGTAAGTAGCACACGTGCACGTTTGGAGACAATTCATCTTTTTGTTCACTGATTAGATGATTTGCGGTACAACTCGATTATCAGGTGTTCGCACAAATTAGGTGATCTCTTTCATGATTTCATCATCAGGTGCTGAGCGAAGAGCGCGTCACAGGCACAGTAACAACAGAACTGCGCAGCGAAGGCTCAGGCGGTGATACTCAAGGACGAATCAGTTATGAGAACCGTGGAGAGTGCTTCTTCCTGCCTTACAATAAAGATGATGTGGAAGGCAATGTTACCTTGTGTTCGGGAGACAAAGTCAGCTTCCAGATAGCTACCAATCAGCGGTAAAGTTTAATATAATTCTGATTTAGCGTTGTCAAAAATTTTATCTTCTGTATAGTTCTGTGTGATAACACTAGCTTGGCATCGCTCCTCTGGTTGACCGCTTTATGTTTGTAGCAGTGGTAACTTGGGGGCCTGCCACATTCGGCTGGAAAACCCCGCACATCCCGTTAAATACCAAGGTGTGGTCTGCTCAATGAAGGAAAGCTTTGGTTTCATCGAACGAGCCGACGTAGTTAAGGAAATCTTCTTCCACTTCTCAGAGGCAAAAATGAAAGAGGAATTGCGACTTAATGATGACGTTGAATTCACTATCCAGACCAGAAATGTGAGTGCTTTATGTTTAAGTACTTAAAGAGTGTACAGTTATTGAAGAGGAAATATATATTTAGTATTAGGTTGTTAATATTGGGGTATTTTGATGATCTTTACGTCAAATTGTATGGAGAATGGAATGATTTGTGTGTTCGAGTAAAGATTATAGGAGTAGCTAGAAGATATTATGTTGCAAATGTCAGATCTGTTGAACGCTTCTTGAACCACTGATGCAGGGTAAGGAAGTAGCTTGCAACATCACAAAGCTGGATCCAGGCAGTGTGGTGTTTGAAGATTTGAGTACAGACATAGTGAAGGGACAAGTACTGAAACCATTGGAGCGGGGGCAGCAACCGAGACATCAGAGCGACCCCTTACCGGGACGTATCCGCTATCGTGCGCCCGATCATTCAGAAGTCGAGGTGCCGTTCGGAGACAAGGATCAGAAAAGAGACTTCACTCTAAAGTAAGTGCAGTGATGGAAAGAAACTTCAAAGAAATGAAGCATTCAGTTCAGATTCTGTGGGTCCCTATGCAGAGAACTGGAGTGGATTCGGGGGGGTGTCAGGCAAAAGAAAGAAACTAGCCTTTGGGTGTGATGGTGGGTGGAAATTCTATAAAAAGGATAGTACGAAGCTCTTCCCTTCTGTTCTTTGTCTCTAATTGGTAATTTCCTTTGCCTGGTCCTTCCAACTTTAGAAAACCACCCTCCTCTAAACAGTCCACGTGGCATCGCAACCCAGAAGAGCAACGTCGACTTCTTCGTAGCTATCGTAACGTCATATCCGATGTAATTCCGAGCTGCTGTTTAAACATGTTTTGCTTAATATCTGTAGTGTGTATGTTTGTGGGTTAAACCAAATATATTCATTGCTATAGAAGTATATATTTGTAGCATTTGTGGCAAAAGGAAAACATCTGGTTTGTTAAAACAGGCACGGAGACTGGGTGCAGTTTCAAGTGGCAACCGATCGCCGAGACCAGCTACGCCGAGCCACCAGCATCGCTCTGCTTGATGAATCATTCTTGGTGTCTGGAGAGCGCCGGGAACAAGGCATTGTGGCAGCGCTTAAAGAGGGGTTTGGTTTTCTGCGCTGCACGGATAGAGATGCACGCCTCTTTTTTCACTTCAATGAAGTTCTGGATGTTGAGCGTGAAATTTGTGTTGGTGATGAAGTAGAATTTACTGTTGTCCAGGTACACAGCGATATATGTATTTTGTATATCTTGCATACTCGTATCTTAACGTAGGATATCTTATAGCAGTGATTTCTGGTGTTCCATGAAAGGTGCCACACATGAATTACCGTAATGATAGATATCGTGTAATCGACAGAATCAAGAATTATTGTAATTAGAGATAATCGTAAGTCGGCAAGTGATTTATTTCATGCTCCCATTAGTTGTATGTTTTATTCATGGGTTCCATCTTTGAATTTTTAGTTTTAGCGTAGGTTGACTTTGCTGTTTGATTTCAGGATCAGTCGTCATTTTCCAGTAGTCGCCAGAGTGCGATTCGTATTAAACACTTGCCGCCAGGAACAGTTCAGTTTGAGACTATTACTGAAAAAAATGTGACTGGTGTTGTAGGCAAAGAAGCGCCTCTCGCACCCAATGGTTGGGGATCCTGCAGTTCCGCTAAGACTGGCAGCCAGGTTAGTTTCCGCCCTAGTATGTGAACATAGAGACTTCTTTCACATGTTGATATATGTTCTAAATGGTAATGTTTTATGTTCTTGTGCATATTGCATATGTTACGCTCTTTCTTTCTTTCTTGTAGTCTCCAGGAACTGGTGAAAAATCTGCAGAATCAGGTGTTATCAATTACCAAGTTAATGGCACGAAGAAAACTATTTTCTTTTACTCCAAAGATTGTGATCCAAAGAATTTTCCCAGAATTGGTGATAAGGTGAGTCGTAACATTAACAAATCTTCTATTTATTTTACTTTTATGCGTTTAAATGTAATCTTAAATTGGCCTGCATGAAATAACTCTACTTTCAGATGGTAAGGATTATTGCCGAAGAAAGAAATATTTACGGATTGTGCAGAAAATGTTTTTGTTGCAGGGAAGTGTTATGATGTACGTACTTTGTGGTGTGAAACATAAAAATTTTAACTTAAAAAAGAATTATTATTTTGCATTATGAATGCGACACTTCATTTTGGCGTTTCATATATAAAATGTGGTTCCTTTGAAAGCTGAAACATTTATCCATTTGTAAAGAAATCTCTAGCGTAAAATAGCATTTTATATGAATTTTTTTTCTTTGAGTCTGCGTTTTTACACAGAACAACGGGGAAATCTTGCGGGGGTACTTTCATCTGCTCAGAGTAGGATAGTTTATAATGGTCTTATTACAGGTGGAATTCAACATCTGTCAAGTGAAACGGAACAAGGAGCTGCTTGCGATTGATGTGCAGGTTGTCGGCAAGAATCAGAATCAGACAAAGAATGGATTAGGGCGGTCAAATAGCCTGCCCCACTGTCAAGGTTTTATCGCTGCCCTTAAGGATGGTTTTGGCTTTATCGAGACTATCGATCATGACAGTGAAGTGTTCTTCCATTTCAGGCAAGGGTGCCAATTTTTTTAACACACATCTAAATAATAATTAAAAATTTGGCCCATACCTAAAAAAAATAGTGAAAAAGTAAGATCATTCAGTGTGCACAAAAACACACGTGTGGTTAATCACTTGTAATAAACATGTTTGTTCTTTGAACGTGACAGAGTTTAGGTATACGAAATAAATGACTTAATACACAGGCTGTTAAAGAGAGGAAAGTTAAAGCCACCATACTTTTAGTGTCATTTAAAAGATGAAGGGTATATCATGTAGAAAACATACACTTGTCATTTTACGTAGGGCAGTCAATAAGTTCCCAGAATTGTGGTATAGCACTGTAAAGGTAGGACATATGGCAACGCTTACCTAATCACCTTCAAAGTAGGACCCTTGCGCGCGCGCACACTTGCTCCATCGATCCTGCCATTGTTGGAAGCACCGGCGGAAGGTTTCGTTTGGAATCTTCCGGAGTTCGGCCGTCGCATTCGACACATCGCCGGTTGTGCAGCAATTCCTCGCCAAGAAAAGCATTTCCGTCATCACCCAACCACCATACTCTCCGGATCTCGCTCCGAGTGACTTCTGGCTATTCCCTACTCTGATAATGGGCCTCAAGGGGGCGCATTTCGCAACCATGAAGGACATCAAATCGAGTGCGACGGCTGAACTCCGGAAGATTCCAAACGAAGCCTTCCGCCGGTGCTTCCAACAATGGCAGGATCGATGGAGCAAGTGTGTGCGCGCGCAAGGGTCCTACTTTGAAGGTGATTAGGTAAGCGTTGCCATATGTCCTACCATTACAGTGCTATACCACAATTCCGGGAACTTTTTGACTGTCCCTCGTAATTGAGTATGTACTTTCTTCTGCAGCAACTTTGAGGGGGAGGCAACCAGTTTAGAGCTCGGCGTTGAAGTGGAATACAATCTGGGTACACGCGGTTCATCAGGTACCTGCTTATCAGCAGAGAATGTGCGCGTTCTGCCAAAGGGAACTATTGAGTTGCCTCTTCCAGCTGGAGAAGTCTTGGAAGGGATTGTAATAAGACCCTTGCGTAGCGTGAACCCCGACCAAACGCAGTATGCAGGCCTCGTACAGGTTACCACTGCAGATGGAGACGAGAAAGGAGCAGAATATGAATTTGGTATAACTGGGCTAGCAAACAAGCGGGAACTGTTACAAGCTGGTGACCCAGTTACTTTCCAGGTGGACTCTGACAACAGAGCTGCCAATATTATGGCTGTTCGCAAGAAGAGAAGAGCTGTTGTTGATGCAGTGAAAGGTTAGTTACCATATTTAACTGTGTAGCTTTATTTAAAATTTAACCTTTATTGACCACTCTTCGCAGCTTATGCGCAGTCCAACGCACCACGCTTCACACCGGCATGTTGCTAAACTGTTATATCTGCAGATAAAATCTGGCCAGCAGCCTTGTGATATGAGAGTTTAAATCCCTTCTTCGCACATGATATAGATATTAAGTTTCCTTTGCATAATCCTTTACGTTATAAATTACGAGTGATGAAATATGCATGTATTGTAACAGTTGTGATGCATTCACTCTGTAAGTGGCTCTAAATCTTCAGTTTGTGAATGCTGTTTCGTAAGTAGCGTTCATAATTACAGGAAGCTCTCTGTTCCATGGCCGTAAACCTCTGAAGATCACTCTGCATGTGTGGAAGACTGTTTGTACCACCAGAGTATTACCTTTGACCTTTCAAGGTGACACTTGCATGTAGTTCTTCATGTAAGCGTCTATTATTATTACCCTATTTGAACCAGAAGCGGAGTGTGTTGACGGATCTTACTAAAACTCCTTAGTATAAAATTTCATAAAAGTCTGTGTAATGATTCTCAAGTTCTTATGTGCAGGTTGGTAGATGGACAGGCTCACTGACGGGCATGGTGAAGCTAATGCGTATTTTTGCAACCTCGTCGTAATGTGCCTGCAAATTTGGTGGCCTGGCCTTAAGTATGATATTAAAGGGAGAAACATATGTACACCTGCTGCTCTTAAATTATTTTCAGTGGCTTTACGCTTATAAGTCTTTAACATGGCTTAAGAGAGAGTCAATTTGTTATTTCAGTTATGTTTACATTTTATTAGCAAGTTGGTGACGAGATATTGCTCTAGGAGTGAGATGAGGGTTTGTGAATGTTGCATCGTCTTCGTGTCTGATTCAAATGTAATGTTGGTGAAAACTGTTGTTTCCTGTGGTAGTATGGTTGTTAGTAATTCATTATTTATTGTTCAAAGGTTTATATGGGTTTCTGGCCTATGAAGTAGATGAAGGAAAAAAGTTATTCTTTCACGTGTCTGAAGTGAAGGACGGTGTCAGTCTTCAACCTGGTGACCAGGTTGAGTTTGTCCTTGTTACAAACCAGCGTACTGGCAAGTCCTCTGCTTGCAATGTCACCAAAGTCAGGTGTGTTGTGGATTACACTCTACATTGATTTTTTTAAACTCTTCATCCATTCTTTGACTTTGCTCAGTAACCGAACTATTGTTTTGTGAAAAATGTTTTGAAGTTGTGTTAATCTAATTCGATTTTGATCTTAGTAGGAGGGTGTTGATCTCTGTTGACATTTTAAATACCAATGCATTGATTATATCGTAATTATGAGATTATCAGTATTTCAAGGCTTGGGCCATAAGCACCCATTATCATCAATTCATGGGCTTCTTTGTTATAAATCAGGAAAATTCAAACTTTGTGACACTTCATTAAAAATTCTAGTAACTTTCATCTGACTGTTGGAAGCAGATTCAAATATTACTTAATTATTTTTCAACTGTGAGCTTCTGCAGTGATGATTTAAGCCCAGCATGACAGGGTTTAATCTCTTAATATCAAGTTTAATTTCTTGTGTTACTATTCCCATACATCTGTCCAAGTGTCCATGAGTAAGACACTATTCAGTGGGCTGGGTACTGTCAAGTACTGACATTATCAATACTTGTGTGTGACTAAGAAAACACATGACCTTGCCTGCTCAGAAGTTGAAAATGTGTTGTGCTTACAAGTTGCACGCTGCAGCTGTGTGTGAAACTGAAGGCCATGTTGAAAGCTTACAGCAATTTACCTCTGTTTTTTACCATTTGGCGTGACAGTGTAACACATGTCAGTGGACCACAGGCAGCTCACCATTACAGTGGACTTAGACATGTATCCTGGCTGGAATTGACTTATTAATCTTGCCTTATTCTTGAAATCATGATATGCTCTTTGTAAGATATACAGGGTGATTCAAAAGGTTAGGGCCAAACTGAAGGAGGACTCAGAGAGAACAACTTTCGAATAGGAATCCATGTCCTCCGAAGTTATCCTTAGTCAGTCGAAACCACTGAAGGTAGGGAAGTCTGATAACATACCGCTGAAATAATCATATTTTGCTATTCTCCTTCTAGCTTAATTTTGTTTTTTGTTAAAGTACAAGGATTACATTAGCAATCTTACAAACCAAATTTACAATAGGTACGTTATCAGACTTACCTACCTTCAATGGCCTCGACTGACTCAGGATAACTTCGCAGGACATGGATTCCTATTCGAAAGTTGTTCTCCCTGAGTCCCTCTATATGCTCCTTCAGTTTGGCCCTAACCTTTTGAATCATCCTGTATGTTAAATTTTGTATGACGTTAGAAAGTCTACTTGAGATAGTGGCTTATTGGCCAGCCTTCAGATTCTGATATTGAAATCCGTTCTTGTTCCCGTGTATGATGCGTCTTTTTAAAACTGGTTGGAAATAAAGTTCATTCGTTTGTAGCGATGCTCCGCGACAAGAGCGTCCTGAGCGACTGATCAGCCGGTTACGAACAATCTCCCTGGAAGAAGCAGGGCCCAAACTAATGGTGGTTCGTCAACCAAAGGGCCCTGATGGGACCAGAGGTTTTAATGCAGATGTACGTCAGCCGCACGCCCCAGGTTCTGTAGCCGAATAATGCGCTGCTCACTAACTGTCTCTGTTCTTGTTGAATCTGTGCTCTTGTAGCAAGTTCTTTTTTAGAAAATATATAATTATCATATTCGTTGATTCGAGTGGGATATCCTGCCTCCATAGTCTTAATACTCTTTATTTCTTGCTTTATGAAGGTTGACTGTAAACCCCGTCCTCAAAATACTGACATATGAAGAGGATTTGTCTTGAATGTTGTGAACTGAATTGTTTTATGCAGTTGTAGTTTCCTAATGGCTGACCTGTTGCTTTGCAGTGCACAGTGATGGTACAACCTGTATTTCTAATATGAGTGGTTTAATTTTCTCTTCTGATAAATGCTTTTGGCTTCAGCCCATTTCAGTTTAGAGCCTGTCTCATAAAGTAATAATGAGACTAATATAAAAACATAAGAAACAGTCTTAAATATAACTGTAGCATAATGCAGTTTCAGTGTTAACATAATTACTCATATATTCCTTTGATGATTGAAACAACTCTGAGAAATACATAATCTTTAATAATAAAACAAGGAATTGAATATTGATTGGGTGTATAATGGCAACATACTAAGTGAAAGTTACAAGACTACCGTCAGATGTGAAGAATTGGGGTTGATCACATCTAGAATAGGACCTATGGCTTCATAAGGTGTATTCAGTCCCACAATCCAGGTACAAAATGGGGAACATTCTTATGCTCCATTGTATAACGTGGTTTTCATCGTGCTTTGACGCAGCCTATTTCATGTATGAAGGCGTTCAAAACCTAAATGCACGAGTGTTTTATGCTACACTGTGCATCAGTTCTTGGGAAGTCTGAACGAGGTGTCCTTTGTTCCTCAAGAAGAGTAGAGAAGCTTGATGGTATTGAAACCACCAGTGGTTGTCGGTACCCACAACAACCTGTATCAAATATACAATAAAAGGTTTTACATAAGAGCTATGTTAGAGTGAAGCATTTCCTGCCTAATATCTCAATGAATGTATTTTTACCAAATAAACTATGATGTGTCATGTACTAGACGTGTGTATGTGTGTATATACACACACACACATACATACATACAGTGGGTTTGGTTTTTTGTTAATGTTGACGGCTACAATATTGATAATCGCCGACATTTGTTTATTGGCTTCATCAACTTGTTTTTTCATTCAAGGTGCATTGTATATGGTTTATCATCCTATGTGGCATACCTTATGAAGACTGAGACAAAGTTTGTTGAAAAATGTTTTCCGAACTAAACTTAAAAGCACTTTGTATGTAGATATTAGAATGATACCACTTTACATCTACCTGGTCAGTGAAATGGAAATATTGATAATGGCAGTTTAAGTGTCTCAACTTTCTTACCTTCGATAATGAGGTAACACGCATCTGTCAGATTTTCTAAGGACAGAATATTAATGAATGTATGCTTTAAATACATATTATCTGAAGTATCTATTACATTTTGCTGTTAACATTGAATACCCTCTTTTTTTCTCTCTCTTCTGTGATAGTAATTTTGGGGTGTTTGCTTGGACGAGGCAGTGCTGCACAGCGCTGAAGGATAACACGAGTGAGATTAAATGATGTTGGGGTACCAGTGGTGAACAGAGACGGATTCTGACATGCAGTTATATATGAACTTTCTGTATTGTTAGCATAATCATAAACTCACTGCCCCACAAGTCATAATGAGCATAATATGAGTAAATAGTCATGATAAAAATAAAGTAGGTTAATTTTTTTTATGTGCAACAGGATTTTGTGTGATAGTTGACTTGAGTGGTACTTTAGCACCCGTATGCTTGAATGTGTGTTTGGTGGTACAAAGGGGCCCTTTATGCTGATATATTGAATTAAATTTGTGATACGTGTATTCGTGTCTAATACAGTGACTTGGAGTTAATAAAAACCCTAGGCATTGTATACAAAGAATTTCCATTGTGAGACTTTATTATAATCTACTTTTGGTTGATGCAATAAGAATGAAAATGAGAGAGAGAGAGTGAATTCAGAGTTGTGGGTATTAGCTGTAAGCTAACATCACTTTGATTTTCCTGTGGTAAACTTGATATCATTTTAATTTACATGGTTGCTGTGGGTACTGCTTTGCAGTTACTTTTTTTTTTCTGGTTGCTGTGGGTACTGCTTTGCAGTTCATTTTTTTTTTCTTCATCTTCATTTTGTTAATCATCTACTGTCATATTTCTTCTTATTGTATTTAATTTCAATTGCAGGAAAATGTAAAAAAAAAAATATATACATATACATGAATGAATTGGACAACAGAATATTGTAGTCTGTGAATGTTTGCTTTTAAAATATCTTACCCATCTCCTAGCAGTACCAGTCACCATAACCATCCAGTTAAGTCAACACCATTTTTTTGCATGACTACAAAGTTATAGACAAACATGGATCTACATTAGGGCACAGTGAAGTACTTATGCTTGTTGCAACATCATAATAGTATGATTATCAGGAGAGCATAAATATAGCTATAAAAAATGGAAAATAGCTGTTGGTAAGTTTTCTTTCAGTAGATGAAACTGCAGCACTGAATTTAACATGTCATTTTGTCCTGATTGTGTCTTTGATTGTTCTGTGTTTATAAATTAAATGTTTTGCTACATACCTCTCCACACCCCTAGTATTAAATGCAAAGGGAAAGTCTTGGTTAGAATTATGTCAAAAATTATACCATTATTGCCTTTGTTATTCCTTTTGATTAAGAGTGATGTAAGTCCACATCCTTTGAGCCATGGTTATCAATGAAGCAACTTAGTCATGTCATTACCAGCGTTTTGGCATGAAGAAAACTTTCGGAATTTTACTGTTCTCCAAAGAGTATACAAAATTCTTAACCAACTGTTTCCAGATCTTCTAGCATTGACCAGTGGATCAAAACATTTTCTTACCATAAAGTTCATGGTGTTTTCCATTGTGACTGCAAGACCTGGTTCCAACAAGTAAGTAATCTTCCTTCTCTGTCTTCTACCATTTATTCCACTTTTACCTAGTTTGTGTAAGGATTTTTCACTCCATGGTGATAAAATTATGATGGTCATACATATTAACTAATCATGCTTTCACTGTACATTTAGTCTAGCTTTTGTGTCCAGTTAGAATAATCACAACTGAAAGCCATTTCTGTCAGAAGTAGTTCCTGTTAAATAAAACCTAACCTAAACTGATGATTGGTGGGATAGCCATGAAAATTACAGTAAATGGGGATAGTGTGAGTTAACTTACTGAAGGAATATTATGATTCGTAGCATAAAAATTAAAGTTGAAATTTTTTTAAAGTAACATTAAAACATTAACTTCAAAAAAATAACTGCCATGATGTTTCAATGAGCTGTCACAACATGCCAACTCGGGAGTCAAAAGAGGGTAAATGAGGCATCAGTTTGAGAACCGGTTTGCCTAGGGGTGAGGAACTGGACTTCATGTGGAGAATCTCAAGTTTGAGACCAGCCAGATCTGGTGCACATTCTTCCACATGCCACCTTCCCCCCCCACTCCTAGTAAAGTTTTCATGTCTGCAAGTGTATTGTCCAATCTGGGACAAAATGGTAATAACCCTGCTCAGTGGGTATTCCCATCAAAAAATGTGGATTCCTGCATGCACTCTCAATAGATGCAGAGGCTGCGATGGTCAAAGACAAATCAATGGTTACTTTTGTGGTCTGATATTAACAGAAGATGGTTAACCCCTCGTAGTATCATTTAAATTCAGTTTTGCGAGTTACTTACGTTAATTTCACAGCCCCGTGAGCAATTCTGTCTGTCGCAAGCTAAAGTAACAATGAACAGCTGCAATATACCTATATAGTTTTCACATAACACTCTTTGTACTATATATAAAATTTATTAACACTTTTAAATAAAAGTTTCAGTATTTCCACTCCAGTGGCAAATTACAATGTTTCCTTTACACGTAAAATTAATACACTTTTAGCATGTTCAGTACATATTTAGATAACCACACATTCATATGGGAAGGTTTCATTATCTTGCAGTGCAGTGTTGGAACTTGGACAAGCTGAAACATAACATGACCAAGAGAATGAACTAAAAGTCCTTTAAATTGTAATTCTAATAAGTGAATAGAATCATGTAATGATATATGCATGAACTGGCACCATATATTCAAGAGAAGACTGATATTTCCTGCAAATATTATAATTATTTTATACTCTGATAAAATATTTATTTAATACAATTTCTTGTCAAGATTTTTTAATATGTTTACTTAAAGATTTTGCAAACTATTTTTCTGAATTAGTACCTTCACAAGAAAAAGATTTTCATTTACCAGCTAAAGAATATGGATCAGCAAACCTTGGTGCCTCATGGGGTCTAAATTCAGAATGTTATCAAATGAGAAGTAAAAATACTGCTTAGTATAAACATTTACAAATTTCATGAATATGCAAGATTTAAGGATATTTTATGCAGAAAAATTTCATACTTCTTAGCATGCAATTTTTATATGTTTACATTGCTAGCTTATTACACAGATGCTTCAGTTTTACCATGTTGACAACGGTTTCCATAATAACCAGTTCCTTCACAGCGGCACCGGTAGCCTGGTTCAAAAGATGTCTGACTGCAGGCACCTCCATTGTGGCAGGGGTTCCGCTGGCACACATCTCTACGGCTACCTAAATATGAACGGCATATTTATATAAAGTAAACCTACATGTGATAATATTACCCAATGTAATTTTACATATTTGTAGTAACCTCTTAAAGCTTTCCTGCATTCTTCTTTTGTAGTGTAGCGGTATTCAGAATAACAGCCAATACCACAAAGGCACACTCCACTTTGAATTCGACAGCCTTGACGTGTTTGATCTTGTTCACAGCCTTGACACATCTCCATTACTGTAAACAAGTCAAGGAAACCAGGAAGTTAGGATCAACTCTGGATCTGCACTTTGCATTCATTATCCCTGAAAAATCATGTCGCTGAACTGATATTACAAAAACATATAAAGTTGTTTTCTTCTTTGTCTATCTGATGTTTATGATCTCATGTCTTCTATAAATTGCTAAAAGCAAAAATATTTACACAACACTGATTGAATCACTGAATAAAATATGAAATTCTAACTTTAGGTTCAAGCTGCAATGAACAGATATTGGTTCAGTTAAACATAAAGAAAAGTATCAATCTTTAATTAATAATCTTACCTATATACACTTTTTTCCTTCAAACACCCACAAGAATATGGGGCATAACCACCCCCCTTTTTCTGATATAAAATGCACATATTATGGGTTCTACAATGTGTTATGATTTCTTTAAATATCGCAAGGAATTAAGCATCATTTAATTTAAAACATATGGGTAGAGGTTATTATCATATTGTCTACTTTAATTGAGTACTGATACTCCTTAATGTACAAGTAGGTTCTAAGATCATGTAACAGAAATATACACTTCCTTAGAATTTAATTCTTGTAAATATATTGGTGATAAAATGGTATTCAAAGTAACAGGCCTCCATCTAGACATCCCTCAATTACACTTCCAAGGGTTTCCTTTTAAATGAAAATCAACATGTATAAAACAACTCGGACTATCCTATCCCACATTCAGTCTCAAGAAAAGACTGAATTAATTACTTTTGTATGTGGAAGTACATGAAAGTCTGCATAGTTCGAAAATCTGTAGGTCCAAAAGCTTTTGTTAATTCTCATTGAAATAGAAAGATCTACTGCTAAAATGTGAGGTGGATGGATGAACACAATATTTAAATATTACAAAGTAAACAGGAAAGGGTTATATTACACCAACACGGGAAGGCTGAGAACGGAATACATCATGCATTTCACAGAGCTGCATACATGCAGTTAAACTACGCTACGGAACATTAATTACGATACCCCAGTATTAGTAGCTAAATTAATGTTTCACATGTATTAATATATTCCTGATGATATTAGACAATTTACAATAGTACGAAATGAATTTTAGGACAATTAACATGATTGTGCGTTACTCCTTTCGTTCGCATGTGTCAAATTATCTTACATAAAAAATGCTATCATATATTTATCACTCACATAATTTTATGCCTGTAAAGTATTAATGATTCCTTACCAAGTATGACAACTGCAAGAAAGAAAATACTGTGTTTAGACCGCATTATAACAAACCTAGTAATTCACAAGAGAAACAGCTTCAAATCGAGAGGCAAATGCACGAACTGGCATTCTATTACTTCATTAATAAATAAATCATTTCTTTCTTTTTCTGTCTAGGTCATTACCCTGCCATTGGCTGAAGTCCATTAATTGATAATAGCCCTTTCATCTACTGCAGCAAAAATAAGCTATAACTAGCTGCCCCTGGCCCTAGATCTTCGCAAAATGCCCTCGTTTCCGTACAAAAAAATCATAACTTCCTGCTCTTTTATAACACATTTTGCTTACAAACAGCTACAAAACTGCAGGGTATATTTACTCTCGTAAATCACACAGATGCAACGTATAACATGATAAGTATGGAATTACGAGTCTTGGTTTATTTGAGGTCGCGTTTATCATCTTTTTATGTTTATTTGGGGTCATAGAGTTTTTGTTCGCTGTCAGTGTCAAATAGACATATTACGTTCTTTCATCTTTCAGCTATTTTATTACTAATGTTATTGATCACAGCCCATCAGTACATATTACGTTCTTTCATCTTTCAGCTGTTTTATTGCTAATGTTATTGATCACAGCCCATCAGCTGATAACTCACTTCCGCTGTTTGTGCTAACGAAAAAACCGCCAGTATTTGCTATCACAGATAATAAAAAATTGACATCAGAAATCTGTAAAATTAGATAGTTGATTGACTGTAGTGAAGACGAGTAAGCACTCACCTTTTTGTGCAATATAAATAAATAAATATTTATAAACCAGTGTTGAAATTTGTGAGGAAAATAACCCAACTAGTATTTTATAGATACATCACTTTAATAATGTTTGGTCATGCATTTCTTCTGGAAAATTTATTCCATTTTTAGCAAAATAATCCCAAATTTTTATAAGAAATTGATTATGTGTGATAATTTGCTCACCCAGTCCACAGAAGATTGAATTAGAATACAAGTTTTACTTTCATATAATATGATAAACGCATAAAATCATGTCATTTTTTCAGATCTTAATGAGCACTTAATAATGTGAATGTAGGTTTGCAGTTATAAAAAAATATATGATGCTCCAAATTTTAGTTTCCCAGTAAACATGAATGCTCTGGGTTTCTGTGACCCTTAAATCACTGTAGACTTAGGAAAGATATCTGTGTAAAAATGAATATGACACAGCTACCTGAAAATATAAATCTGTCACAAATATGGATGAGAAACTGTTTTCTAAAAACTGGATATTATTAACATATTAAACACAGTAGAACTCAATCTTTCTTTAGATACCTACAGAATAACTTGTGTAACTGAAGCACAACATGCACAAAATTTTGAATGTGAAATATTTGATTTCACACCATAAAATTGGAAAGAAATAAGTGTTAAATACTTTTGGATGTGTATATACTCAAAATGTCCTTAATAGATGAATGCCTGAATTTTCATACCTTTTACATAATTATATTTTATGTGTCAACAGGTATCGTGTTGGTAGTCTGCCAAGGATATTCTTTATAGCAATGAACAACCACTTACCTCCATCTGATGCTAAGTTAAGACTTCTGTCCAGTGCCTTAAAGTAATGGCATCAAAATCAGGGATACATTTATCTGATGTCTCCCACAGGATGGAAAAGGAATAGGAGAATTTCAAAGCACTGAAAAGCTTTTATTAAGTGGAATAAATACTGTTCTGACAAATATTAAAGAATGTGTATCAAGTGGTAAATATTCTACATTATATTTGTTTTGGTATCACAATATAATTTTTAGATGCATGTCAACAAAAATTTCAGGAAAAAACTATTGGTTTCATTGTGTCCATTTTGTCTGTCTGCATCCAAATTACAGGACACAGGCATACATTAACTTCTGTGAAATCTTTAATTTTGTTTAACATGATTCATTATTCTCTAACCCCACTTCAATTACTAATTTCATGTAAACGCTCATTCCCACTCGTAAAAATATATTTTATTCCCTAATTTTAAAATTAAATCTAAAAACTTTTCACAAAAGCAAACATCACCTACATTCTCAGTTGAGGCATATTTTGAACAGTAATCTTACACCAATCATTATATGAAATTTTCTGTCATTCACAAACCCTACCATCATAACTGCGGATATGTTTCTGTTATTTATGGAAAAGACCGTCCTTTAGTGATGTAGAAAGGGAAAGTGCGAAAATTTAATTCTTCTAACAGCCACAAAAATTCTTTTTTCGTTTCTCCCTTGGTCGTCCCCTAACTCTGTGCGACGTGGCTTTATAATTTCATGTCATTTTCAGCCTTGCTATCAGAGTAGTTACATTAACATAAATTAATCTGAATTTACATTGTAAGTTTGTAAAACATGAAATTATTTTCATAGATCTTCAGTATATCACTTAGAAACCAGCATGTCTTTAGCTCTTGAATACATTACATGTTCGCTGATAATATACTGGACAATAATATTAAAAATGTTGGAAACTTCTTTTCTTTCTACACAGTACAATTATCCAAAAAGGTAGTCTCAGCCTGATTTAGCAATTCCCTCACACCACATATTAATTCACTCTCGATAAACACAGTCATAATGTAATCAAATCCGGAACCAAAGTCTGTGGGGATGTCCGTTTGGAATTCCGGAACGAAGACGAAGTCTTCTTACAGCTTCTCTTAAATGTTTAGGCTGTAAAGGCCCAACTTCTCCTTGGTTCTCCATTACATCCAAAGCTGAAATTAAGATATTTTTTGTACAAACTGCAGCTTCCTATTGTATTATTTTGTTGTACTCATAGATAGACCTACGAAACCCCACCACTAGGTCCTACAGGGTTCACACAAGTGCAACCACCAAAACTTTTTATTTTAAACTCTTAAATATGTGTTTATCTTCTAATTAACCTCTTTCCTGTGAAGATTACTGTCTTCTCGGATGCCGTGCCATGTAGTCTCGGAAACCGACTGATGTTTCAGAGGTTCTTAGTCCCTCCATCATCAGGGCGGTGACAATGATGGAGATAATAAACGCCTCTGAAGCATCAGTCAATATCTACAAGACTACGCAGAGCAGCATCACGGAAGAGTTATTTTCATACTTGCTGCTGTGAGAAACTGAAATATCACATTCTTAACCTTGGTACTGAATGGGAGTAAAGAGTGATTTACCCACGGGTTGAGAGCCCCCATACCCACTGGATAGGCGGGTGGGTGTGGTAAAAAGGGGAAGAATTGCTACCTATGCTGGATATTGAATGCCAGTCATCAAGCCCCTAACCAATCACTTAATAATTCAGCTATTCTAGCTCATGATAAACCAGAAACTAAGTTTAACAAATTCTGCCCCTGGATCTACAGAAACCAAAAAACTACACAGAACAACAATTTAGAAGATCACAGTCTACCAGCATTTTGCATGAAGAAAGACAAAAAAGAAAAGTCTGTAACTATTGACCATGATGGACCAGCAGTTACAATACACATGTAAGTGACATGAGAAATAAATTAATATATTTGAAATGCTCATCTGCAGAGTTAAGGAACCATCACGTAAACAATCCATTCACTTATAACTATTCATTGTTAACTATCTGGTTAGGTTATTCAGGTTGGAATATTCACTATGTAAACTTCATATTGTATTATTTCTCAATAATATGCTAATTTATATTTTACCAACCACTATAGAATTGCCATACCTTCTTCTACAACCTCTCCTACAAAGACTTTAGCAATGCCAGACATTGCAATGACAACATTTTGAGACACAGAACATCCAGTGATCGTCTGCATTAACTGAAAACAGAAATTCAAAAGTATGTTATATATGTAACACAATACAAACAGAAAGAATCAATCATGCATTTAAGTTGCTTAAGTTAGTTCATATGCTGAAACTGAAACTTTATAAACAATTTTAAAAACTACGTGTTCATATAATAAAACCTTTAGTACCCTTTTTATAGAAGCTTTTGGAAAGGCAGATCTCCTGTACATTTCGTATCTATCCAACTGTTCTTCTGTGAAGTTTGACACCAATACCCTGCAAAACATTTGTGTTCTTTGACCATATGTTTTACGGAAAAAGAAAATAGCGAAAAAGTACTATCAAACTAAAATAAACCACACTGGTAAATAAAGTGCTCAACACAAGTGTCGCATTACTAATATAGTCAGTCATGGAACTTTATTTAGTACGTACTGCATTTTTTCCCTTTCTTCCTCTTCCAATTCTTTTCTGCTTTTTGATTCTCTTTTCTTTTCCTTTCTATCACATAGTGCAAGTTTAGGAAGTATTATCTCCGATTCAAATGATGTACCCTGCAGTGACTGAGCAATGTTTTCTTTAGTATCATGTGCACTTTCTGATCTACTGGTGAAGTCCTCTGTTTTTGTAAGCATATCTTCTAGAGCAGTTGCTGCTTGATCTAAATTAGCATCCTCATTATCATCAGAGTCTGATCTCTGATGTATATCATCTTCTTCCTTTTTTAAAACATCTTCATGTGATAACAGCCGCTGTTCTTGTGAATCCTGATTTCCCAGCAGCTCTGTTTTTACGTGAGGGGAATCCAATGGGTTTTTAACATCCACTTCAAGTACATTACCACTGTTGGCTTCCATCTTGGAAAATATGTTCTCCATAGTGCGTAACAAATTTAATTAAAGATTATTATTTTTCAGCTTTCTAGTGCTATAGTATGACGCTTTACGAGCGTCCTTAACCTTCTCTAATATTCGCTACTCTCACACGCCACCATATGTAAACATCACAGTTGCTTGGCAACTGGTGTGGCCGTAATCACAGAGTCGATATAAATGTCAGTGAAATATATCTTTTAAAACATGTGTTTATTTCTTATTGTTTTATGTATATATACTCACATACACATATACATACATACATACACAAAATTATGCTGATAGTCACAATAAATGTCGGGAAGTCACTGAATCGTCTGGAAGAAAAACAGGTGTTAGTGGATGCATTCTGCCATCTAGCAATGTGTGCATAAAGCTCTTCCAATTTCACCTTGTGGTATGTGCCACTAGTGGCAAATAACGAAATGTCTTGACGTATTTCGTAAGCTACATCTGTTGTGAGGCTCCTGGTGATAAAAAGTCAATGTAAGAGTTGAGTAAGTTTTAATTATCAGTATTATATCTAAAGATCATATTTGTAAATAAAACAAGCGTGTGCATGGAATTTTATATAGTTCTTGATAACTAATGTGTTACATAATAGTAAATTTAGGATATATATTCGTAATTGCTTCCGTACTGTAACGGAAGTACATACGCAAAAGAAGAATTTCGTGTTCGTTCTGTGGGTTAGTACATTTTCTAATTCGATTTGCATTCATTAGAGTGAAATGACGAGATGTTAATATGTTTTTTGTGTGAAACGTGTGTATGTTTTTTGAACGAATACACGAAACTCGAAAATTATACTGATTCAAACCCGAGTCTTCAATACCATACTGGAACACGGAAACAAGGTAAATAACCTAATTGTATTCATTACTGAATGTGTTGTTAATACAGAAAGGTATAACTATAGCTAAAACAAACACTACTTTTATGAATTCTCAGACTTTTGTAACATTAAGTGCATGTGACATGTAAGATCTTTTGTAACGGTGGAATTCCATTTCTTTATCAAAACAGATATTTGGTAATTTAAGGTTATGATGCACTATCCTGTTGGAAGCTGCTTTTTGAGTGACGAGACAGCAGACAAATCGGTATGCAAGATCTATATGAATAATACATAACACGCTTTCGAAATTAATCCAGAGTATGGGTAGTAGAGTTTGAGAATTTGTGATTGCTTGTATTCATGGTATTAAAATATTTAAAAGAACTGAAATTGGTTGTGTTAAAAATCAAGAAAGCGAAACATTACCGAATCCTTTAATTATTTACTAGTTTTCTTTTAGTGCCACTAGTCCAATCATAAATCATTGTATCTCTAACACTGCATATTGTAAATACATAATTGCATAAAGATTAATTAACATTAAAAAATTACAGATTTAAATTAACAATGTTCATAATACTATTTTGAATGAAATGATGAAGGGTGTTGGGGGAATTTGCAAGAACAGGCTGTTTCCTTTGTCCTCCTCTTCATGTTCCCCTCTGTAAGCCCTTTTCCTGCCATAATCAGCATTCTACTTGCGTGAAACTTTCAAATGCAACGCTATCAACTCCCACAGTAGCGTTTTTACAGAAAAATACTGAATATTCCTGATTTAACACAAAGTAATCTGAATTTCAAACATGGCCTGAAAAGTAAAGTGTTCTGGGAATGGAGATTGAGATACAAAAGAAGTAAATGATAAAGAAAGGGGAAACATATCACATCAAGTGCCCATGAGCAATTACATATGCATGAATATCTGTCAAACTTCACAGCTAACTTAATCTAATGTAATTTAAATTTGGAATAAGATCTATGATCACATGTTGGATGACAAAACAATAAAACCTGACTAATTCGTTGTAGAGGAATGTGGCAAATGAATGTAGTGAAAAAATACAAAACTCACGTGTTGTTGGTGCTTTATTAATCTTTCTTGGAAAGGTTGTGTGCGATCACCTTTCAGATTTCATGGAGTTCTTGCGCCGCTGACATTTGCACATACTTGGTAGCCGTCTCTGCGTGTTTGATTGTAGTAGACCGATGTGGGTTTCGGTGAATCCAATCATTCTAATGCGAAACCTCACTTTCGCAGTGTTCAGGAAGTGCCAGATGCTACTGATGTTGTTTTAGAACTGCCGCAGGGGCATATGGACGCACATCTCATTGCCTCGAAGGGTGGTGACGCCATAGGTAGTATAGGTTGTCTATTATTCAAGTTGTTTGCTGTGCCCCCGGTTGTCATCATCCTGACAGATTAATTTTCTTGTTAGCTGTGGTCATGATTGAACATGGGACCACTAGATCACTGGAGCTTACCTCGATTACACATGATGATTGTACGCACCTGTAACGTTGTGCAGTTGAAACACAAAGAAATATAAAATACTGAATTGTGCAGGGTTTCTTATTGCAGTATTCTTTTCTAATGATGGCGTCAACACCGTAAATTCTGCTGCTAGATAGCGTCGTTAAGTATTATGAATCATTCAGCATGGTTTTATGATTTTATGTTGGTATGTAATGTGAAGTAACAAGCAAACTTTTGAGGTGGGGGCACACAGGGATTTTGAGCAGGATGTTCGTGCTGCGTCCTTTAAACAGCACAGAATCATTTGTTCAAAATAGGACTAAATAAAAATGAAGGTCCATAATTTAAGGTGGTTCATGTTGTTTTATTGTGATATTTGCATGAAATTCAAATTCAGGATTAAATTTTTTTAATTTTTGCAGTCCACTGTAGTATTTTCCCCACAGTTTATGTGTCGTGTCTGTTTGCCCAGGGGACGAAAAAGGGATCCCCCATGTATGTCATGCTATAAATAAAATGTGATTGTCGCTTGTTTCATACAGTTTAACAGACTTATTCAACTTCATAGGTTATGTAGCATCGCATGGTTGAATAATTATTCTTAATGAATGGGAAAGGGTATGAAAGGAGGTGGTACTTTCCCATTATATTATCTCAGCATTTGCCTGGAGGGACTGGAGAAAAACACAGATACTGTCAATCAGGATAAGAGGTGGAATGCTCGGAGTTTTACCTGTACTGTCCTCATGATACAGAAATTAGGCAGAAGGAAGTGAATTTTTATTTAAAGTACCAAGTTTTCATCCACTGTCTGCGCCCCTGCAAGAATTGAGCGGAGAGCTAAGGTTGTTGTACTAAGAGGCTGAACTGCTAATTGAAGTCTGAAAATAAGTTCTCGTGGATTTTTGGGCAAGATGAAAGAATCTATGAAACAAACTATCATTTGTATTGAAATTTTACTGGGGTTGGAGTAGTCAATTTAATTCCTAGGCTACAAGCTGGACTACCAGGGTTAGATTCTCTGCACCATTGCGTCCAGACCAGCTTCCTACTCCGTGGATGGGATGGCTTTCATCCTTTGTATTGACATCAATTCTGTTTGTAATGCAGAAGCATTGTTTATAACATTGGTCTGTTACTTTTTTTTGGAGAGGCGAGTAATCCGTAGACATGCATTTACGTCGAATTTATTCTGTTCGCAAAATATAATTAGCGTGTGGTTAGCACAACGAGGATTAGATTGGCGGGGTATGTGGCACGCATGTGAGATGGGAATTCATGAGTTTTACCCTTTTAGATCGACAGAATTCTGCCAAAGACAAGATGGTTTAAAGAATTTGTAAGACTTGGCATTGTTTCAAACGTTTCAAGAGAGGATGTGAACTTAGGAACATGGGAATCACTCGTACAACATTAAAGACGAATTACAAGGGACTTGCTGGACTTGACGCCATGGCTTTAACATTCGACTATGATTTACTTATAACCACGGTGGTCTAGCGGTTAGAACGCTGGGGTCTCGGGTTCGATTCCCGGCGGTGCCCGAATTTATAACTTGTGTTGGGCAAGGCCGTGGTCTAGGCAACACGGAGTTTTCCTCCGTGGCATCCCAACAATTACTCCATTCACACACAGAAGAAGGCAATGGCAAACCACTTCTGGATCATCTGCCAAGAACGTATATGAACAGGTCCCAGTCCGAGAAAAGGATGGAAGGATCCTGTTCATATGGAACTGTCCTCAGACAGAACACTAAAAAAAAAAGATTTATATCCCATACAGTGAAGCGTTGATGCAAACCGGTCTTCCTGACGCCAAATCAACTTGTGCTGAAATGAACCGAGAACTGCATCTCTCTGCCACTGTGGAACTGACGTTAGCAAGATCTCGGAAATGAGATTGTTGCGCATTGATCCCCCGTGAACTTCCGGGCAGCAAAATGCTCACTTCCCTGAGCTGTGACCCGGAACGTTATCCTAAGGTTTCCGGAGACGCCTTCCTCGTAGTCACGTCATGGCTCGTTTGAAAAACATTTCAATGGTCTTGGTTCTTGAAGATGACGGGCTGACTTGATTGATAAAACTATCTCTTTGGTACTCAGGAAATGTATCGTATTTATTGAACCCGAAGGTTTAAAAACCGGTCCGTGTCTTGAGACAGTTGAATCCAGTTCGAGACCCTATGACCCTGTTCCCATTACGATCAGTTTTAAAATGTCTTCTTATCTGAGCGAAGTCTTGACAATTGTCTCGTTCCTTCGCGTTTTCTGGCTGGAAGTTTGTGTGTTTCGCGTGCTACATGTCCTAGACGTGCTCGGTGAAGCTCGGTCTGTTGCCCTCCAAGTCACTTTGACAGCTGTGTCGGAAAAGGTTCTCGATGACTAGCCAGTCAGGCGTTTTGTCGCGGAGCCAAGCTGCCTTGGTGTGAAAGTTTTACCTTAGATAAGATTACAATTTCATGGGAGAATGACTGTAGAAGGTCTGATTGCTACGTGGAAACTTGTAGATGTGAAGTAGCGATCCCGAAAACCCTTCGTCTCGCCTTGTGTTGGTTTGCAGAGGTCTGTCGGTAGAAAGGCAGATGAATCCAGATCACAACCATCACTCTTTAAGACCCATTTTAATATTATCCCTTAGTCTACGTAAAGGTCTTGCAGTTGGTATTTTCCCTTTAGGGTTTTCGTCGTTATATATGTATTTTCCATCACTTCCATGTGTGCTGCGTGCTCTGCCCATCAATTTTTGACGTAAATACGTCTATAAGGAAGGGTCATTCGGCAAAAAAGTGTAACAAGTGTACCTAGGGAACGTCGTGTTTACTCGGAATTGTTGTTACCTATAAAACATTTCATTACATTACATTACATTACATTCAGCTACCACAGACCCATCTTAAGCGTAACTAATTCAAGTTAAATAAGCAAAGTCTTAATCAAACTTATCTCAATTGTAAAGCGTGTATAAAGGAAATATTTATAATAAAGCCAATATATAAACTTCCTTTCCGTATAGACGTATTTACGTCAAATTCTCCGGAACCGTGGTTCCACTGACAATTCTTTTCTCTCTCTACGGGAACTTCTGTACGAAATCCGAGTCCAGATATTCTCCTTGGTAAAATATTTTATCTCTTTTGTCATAAGTGCACTTTGAGAGTAGAAAAGGATGTGCCCAAAATAGAGACGCATAATGAGGTCCGAAATGGTGAACGGGCAGCGTTTTAATGAGTTGAGTTAAACGTTATTTGCCGAGAACGTAGAAAATGAGAAGAAACTTAGTGTTATTTAGTGGAATGATGAACAGTTGACAGATTTCCCATGAAGAAGGAAGAATACCATGGAAATTTTGGATCAGAGGTGTTGAAATTTATGGTTAGTTTGCATTCATCTGTGATCTATTAGTGTTTATTCCCATTTCCCTGGAATTGGTGCAAAGTAAATCTCTAGACAGTTCTAATTAACGTGCATAAATAAATGGCTCCAAATATGAAAACGTGGCCTATCCAGTGGGAAGATTATTACGAGCGTAAGGCACTTTACTTCGAATATTTTCATTTGCGTACAGAAATTGGCAGGAGTTAAAAATTGAAAAATCCCTGCCATAATACAGGGTGTCCAGTGCTTTCTTTCATCGCCAAGAACGGCGATGAAACCACAGAAACGAGGGCCACAAAACCGAGAACTGTCCTGGGTTCGAGTCTTAATTAAGATATTGGATTTGGGTATAATTTTTACTGTAATTGAAAGACTCTCGGGTTGACTTGCAAACACAGACCGCTGAGGTAGGCGTCGCTGGCAAATCGACCCTAAAACACAAGATTCCATCCAGCTTCAAGTGATCGTCTGTCGTTCTGCTGGCATTATTTTTGTAGTTATTTTATTATAAGATTAGTGCCTGTGGTTAGGATCGAAGCTGGGACATTTTGAGTATTTTGCAAGGAGACCACCGGAGCTCGGCACTTTGTTCGGTCTCAAAGACACGTAAGTGTGTGGGGTATTTTTCTTTACTCATCTCCTTGAAACTGAAAGAGGCGCGGTGTCGGGAAACAACCGGAACTTGTCACAGGATGTACCGACCGTCTGCAGGAATTGCAGCTTATTCGATGATTTGACCGTGTGGGGTTTCTATTTTAATCTGCACTGCACATGAAATTTGTCAGGTTGTCGCCATTGCTTTAGTCCTGTGATACAGCAGCTTTAAGTTACGAAATAAAAACCAGTATTTGTCTCGTTTACGTCTTCACGCTGCCCGGAGCTAATCAGTTGTCGTTTAAATTTAGAACACCTGGAGTGTGGCCTTCAGAGTGTTACGTTTGTTGATTTTAGCATTTCAGGAATATTTTCTACGTATCAAAATAAAGTTATTTTATTTCAGGTGTGATTGCAAATATTCCTACCTGTTATCTTCTGTGTGTCTGTTTTACTAAAGTAACACGCTGTCTTCAAAATCACATGCAAACGTTGTTTTAGATTCCGAGATGCGAATTACTATAAAATAGTAAATCAAGAATGATGGAAAATCGAAAGAAGTTGCTTAAAAACCCATGTTTGTTAAAAAGACTAACAAAGCACCATGTAAAAATTAAAATCATTACGTATCTTTGTGTAATTTAAGAATATACGTAGTAATTAAAAATGATCAGAAACCAACCAATCAAAAGTTTATCAAATCCATCTCCGAAACGTCGTTTTACGTTTTATATTTACTAGCCGATGGATAATATCCAAGAAAATTTTTATTCAATTCAATCAAAAGTTGTCTATAACTTTTTTTTTGCAGGGAGGACTCAAACGTGCGTTTTTCTGTTACAGAAGTGAGGCGGAGTCCCTGGGTGGGGCTCGGTTAGGAAAACCTAAATTTACCGTGGCTCCTACATGTGACCGCCCGCTGTCCCAGCAAGGTAAGATTATTTTGTAGTCTGATTTAAATAATTACCCCACATATCAACAATTTAGAATAGTTTTCGTCGAACGTTATTGGCCGCGAAAATAATCGACTTATTTTCTTGTGTTCTTCGTACGTTAGCAGTTAACAAAAATTGTCCGTGGTGGTGGTGGTCTGAATTGCCGACTTTAAACGCCCCCCCCCTAAAAAACAGCAACAACAACAACAACAACCCATCACAGACACCTCAAAATTTCGCACCGGCTCCATGTTCGTAATTATATGAGATATTTGACGTTCTCAAGTGTAACTTCGTCAGAATTAATGCCAGTGACAATTATGCACGGAAAAGACAGTCACTAAATTGTGTGATCAACAATTTATGGTTCTTGCTAGCCTCTAACGTCTAACGTCGTCTCTAGAATTTCTACTATGTGTTGCGAGCCCCAGGGGGCACCGCTTCGAGCAGAACTGCAAACAACGTCACGAGGCGTTCGCTAAAGGATCGGCACAAGACGACATAAAAGTTTTCACAAAAAGGCGAACAAAAGGAAAGGTCATTAATGGACTGGAAGAAGGGCGTAAGTCAGAGAAAAACGTTCCGACGTCGAACGACGGTATAACATTTTTTTTTTTAGTGTTCTGTCTGACGACAGGTCCGTATGAACAGGATCCTTCCATCCTTTTCTCGGACTGGGATCTGTTCATATACGTTCTTGGCAGATGATCCAGCAGTGGTTTGCCATTGCCTTCTTCTGTTTGTGAATGGAGTAATTGTTGGGATGCCACGGAGGAAAACTCCGTGTTGCCTAGACCACGGCCTTGCCCAACACAAGTTATAAATTCGGGCACCGCCGGGAATCGAACCCGAGAAACCAGGATTACAAGGCCAGCGTTCTAACCGCTAGACCACCGTGGCTTAACATTACATTACAGAGACGTATTTACGTCAAATTCTCCGGAACCGTGGTTCCACTGTAGCTTTTTGTTGTGAAAACGAAATTGTTCTTATAGAACGGACTTTGAGTCAGTTGCCGAGTTACGCTCCTTGTCATGTGGGTTGCATGATTGCCCCTGCCCTCTAAATGTTTAAAGCGTCCAGATTGAACGAAAGAGCTAATGATTTTTCACATCTGACTTCAACAAACGGTAAGTTGTAGATGTTACGTCTGTGGCTGAAATCAGACGTTGTTCCGAGTCAGACGTGATGCTGGAGAGTTATGTGACTCAAAATAGCCGACAATTTCCCCCCCCCCCAAATCAATCCGTGTGTGTGTGTGCGTTGTTACGTCACACTTGCGTAAGTACGTCTGCTTGAATTGGGACCTTATTTTATCAGTATGGCCGACTTTGTCGGTTGACTTCATGTATCAGTTTCTGGCTTTTTCCTCAGAGGGAGGCCACAAAATGTTCCTTCTGGTAGTAGGTGGCCCCAACGGAGGGGCGGAGTCGTGTGTCCACATGTTACATAAAGTTGAACTTCGAAATTTGCATTTGTCACAAACGTTACGGAGATCAGACTGAGGTGGATGAGATGGAAAATGCATGTAGCACGCGTATTAGAGATGAGAAATATGTATTTCAGTAAAAATGAGCGGAACAGATAAAAAACGAAACCTAGTATTTCAGTAAAAATGAGCGGAACAGAGAAAAAATGAAACCTGGGTGCACGTTTGAGGATAATATTAAAATGCATTGTTAGAGGAAGGGGGGATGTGGACTCCGTTCTACTGTTTCAGGACAGGGATCTGTAGCGGGCTCTTGTGAACACAGCGGTAACAAAAGAAGGCCCGGAATTATTGACCATCTGAGTGAGTGACAGAATTTCAAGGACTCTCCTGCTTGTAGTTACAGTCCAAGATCTGTGTTTGGGTACTAAATATCATAGTTTGGTTTATTTTTGTTCTCTAACTTCGCTGCACACGCGGCCAGCCATTAGCGAAGTTGCAGGAGCGCATGTCGGCATGGCTTGGGGTCGAATCGGTCGTTCTATTTTAAATTGCAATTACACGAGTGCATTCACTGATGAATAGATAATATTCCGGTCACGATAAACGGCCTTCGGATTCGTTCCTGGTATCTCCTCAGTACGAAACTGTTCTGCGACGCACGATTTGTCTTACGGTCACGCGGAAGACACACAAAGATTAATTGGTTAATGCTGTTTAGAGGAAATAATTGAGGTCAAATTATCAAGAGTACTCTTGATGATGTCCCAGTACTGTGGGGGGTCCTAGGTATGGAGACCAACTCTGTCGAAAGGGCCTAACTGAGTAGGAACTTTTTCCCCTGTGTAACCTGACGATGGAAATATCCAGTTTCCGAAACGTCGTAATAAAAAATACGACGCAGGACATTATCCAAAATAATTATCATGTTTATAATAAAAGTATTGTCGAGAACATTCAGACATTTTTTTTTCAGTGGTTAGACGTTATGTTGATCGATCACCCTGGCGATGGAGGCAGTAAGAACCTCTGTCTGCGAAATTTGTACCAGTCTACAGGGCGCGACATACCGCGGTGAGAACCTGAAATCTTACAGACGTTTCATTGACGGTTTTCGAGGAACACATTCGTAATCGATTCTTACTTCGATATTAATCGTGTCAGATCAGAATGGTACAGAACAATAATCTTGCCTGTTGTTTTGTATGGGTGCGAAACATGGTCTCTCACCCTGAGGGAGGAACATAGATTGCAGGTGTTTGAGAACAGGGTGTTGAGGAGGATATTTGGGCCTAAGAGGGAAGACGATGGGACATGGAGGAAACTGCATAATGACGAGCTTAAAAATCTGTACTCCTCCCCCAGTCTTGTCAGTGTGATTAAGTCGAGAAGAATGTGATGGGCTGGGCATGTAGCACGCATGGATGGGACGAGAGGTGTGCACCGGGTATTGGTTGGGAAGCCTGAGGGGAAGAGACCTCTGGGGAGATCTAGACGTAGATGGGAGGATAATCTCAGGCGGGATCTATGGGAGATAGGAGTTGAAGGAGACTGGATTTTGTTGGCCCAGGACAGGGTCCGGTGGAGGGTTTTGGTTAATTCGGTGATGAACCTTCGGGCTCTCTAAGCCATCTAGTTAGTTAGTTAGTTACCATTTCCGGTCTGCAAGATCTGGACTTTCCCCTCAGAGACTTTGGCGTGTTGTTCCTTGGTCTGACTCTAAGACTCAGGTCTCGTCCCAATTACTTTTTACGACAGATTTGATTATTACAACGGTCTTACAAAAAGGCCTGATCTAATTTCTTTTCTCATATTTTGAACAGACGAAATCCAACGCCAACAAATTACTCGCTGTAAGTACAAAACAAACTGAATCTCAACTACTTCTGTGTCGTATTGTTAAGCGTGTCCAATCTCATTGTTCTTTTAGTCGCTGCATGGATGTATCATTAATGCTATTCAATTGTCAGACCATGTGTAATGAATATGATGTAAAAGCACTTTCAAAAATAACCTGTCATCATGCCACGTGGAGTGGCTGCGTGAAGAAACATTTGAATCATCACTACGTCATGAGAGAGTTTAAACATGTCCTTGTTTGCAGTCTGGAGCGTTTGTTATAAGCTTGTAACAGTATTCTTGTGGTAACTAACGTGGCGTTGAGTAATTTCTTTTTACGCGTTTGTTTAACGAAGTTTTGCACTGGTAGCCTGTTATTATTTTATTTGTAGTGTTCTGTCTGACGACAGGTCCATATGAACAGGATCCTTCCATCCTTTTCTCGGACTGGGACCTGTTCATATACGTTCTTGGCAGATAATCCAGAAGTGGTTTGCCATTGCCTTCTTCTGTGTGAGTGTGAATGGAGTAATTGTTGGGATGCCACGGAGAAACCGGGGAAGCCCCCGGAGGAAACCTCCGTGTTGCCTAGACCACGGCCTTGCCCAACACAAGTCTAGTACTGCACATAAACCCAAAGAAATTTCCAGGTTAACCCTTTATAGTCTCGTAGTAACTGTATGTGCCACCTGCTGTAACACAAGTTATAAATTCGGGCACCGCCGGGAATCGAACCCGAGACCCCAGGATTACAAGGCCAGCGTTCTAACCGCTAGACCACCGTGGCCATCGGTAGCCTGTATTATTGCTTAAAAGAAAATCCTGGTAGCCATGACACTGCAGTGGCTTCATTAGCGCCCTTTTCTTGACTGGCGACGAATGCAAATTCATTGTTTAAACTGCACTGACACTTTCACATCGTGATCTACGCTTGTGTTATTTGAGCGTTTTAATTTATCTTTCGTGAGCGGTTTTTGTGAAATGTTGTTGACGGGAACTGATCTGAAAACTGGCCAAGCAGAGTCCGGTGTTTTACAGTTCCGCAACTTTACGATCGATTGTCGAGAACAATTGAATAACTGGGCAGGGAAACTGGTGATTGAATTCTGAGAACAAGCTGGCCTTTCGGAAATACACGGAGAGCAGTCAGAATGTGATTTTGGACGTAGTTTGTCTGTGTTCGTCTCTCGTGGAAGATGTTGTTGTGTCTTCGAAGTCTCCCACCCCCATTAGTATCTTTCTGTGCCGTTGTGTTGCGAAGTTCATTGTGTACAATATTTTAAACATATTTATTCCGTGGATAATTGGTAGTAACGTTGACCATCAGTGGTAACTATATGTACCACCTGCTTTGAAATTCACGAAGTCTGCGTTTTGATCGCGGGGTATATTCGTTGGTTTCGTTATGATTTCAGAATCAACCGAGTTTGTTTTCTTAAACAGCAAATGCCTTTTCATCATTGTAAATTGAGATGTGTTTTGTTTCCTTTGAGATAAGAACTGAATTTTGTAATTAAAATCTGCCTGTAGAACCTTTGGGAACAACAATAACAAATCAAAATGATACTCATGAGGAAGTTATGAGGAGATTAAATTCTGGAAATGCTGGCTACTTCTTAGTTCAAAATATTTTGTCTTCCCGTCTGATTTCTAAGAACCTGAAAATTAAAGTGTACAGAACAATAATCTTGCCTGTTGTTTTGTATGGGTGCGAAACATGGTCTCTCACTCAGAGGGAGGAACACAGATTGTAGGTGTTTGAGAACAGGGTGTTGAGGAGGATATTTGGGCCTAGGAGAGAAGACGATGGGGCATGGAGAAAACTGCTTAATGACGAGCTTAAAAATCTGTACTCCTCCCCCAGTAGTCAGGGTGAATAAGTCGAGAAGAATGAGATGGGCTGGGCATGTAGCGCGCATGGATGGGACAAGAGGTGTGCACCGGGTATTGATTGGGAAGCCTGAGGGGAAGAGACCG
>NW_019059788.1:612265-622287 GCF_000696155.1 Zootermopsis nevadensis | reverse complement strand
TTGTGGACTGAATTCATCTGGCTTGGGGTAGAGGCCAGTGGCGGACTCTTGGAATAGAGTAGTGAACCCTTGGGTTCCATAAAAGACGTGGAATTTTTTTTTGTCCAAGTGAGCGACCGTAAGCTTCTCAAAGGCTGTGTTACATGGTGTTTATGACGTAGGGATAATGCGCACTAATTGAACGCACCAAGAATATCTCCTGGATGTGCAGCTCCGCCATCTTGAATTTCGACATTCCGAACGAAATGCGTTTCTCTTTAGTAATTTGCTGTGCGTGTCACAGAGGTCTTATACAAGCAGGCGTAGCAAATTTAGAGAGTGATCGTGGCCTATTTTAAGACACTTTCAGTACGTATATTAATAGGCGTGCATGTGTAAAACTTGGACGTTCAGCCCAGGGGGTTCTTATATTGATTTCTAGCTACAGGCGAGGTGAGCGAGCGGTCTCTCTGAATTGCATTAGAAACTTATTGATTTAAATGCATGGGTAAAAGCGGTTGCTAGCTTTAGTCGCCTGGTTATACAGGGTGATTGAAAAGTCACATGTGCAAGGCATGTGAGTGAGTGTTGTTGCATGAAACTACTTTCATATGGCCTGCATGTTCCTCTGTTTCAACCACTGAATACAGATCTTTTTTTTTACATCATTGCAACTCACATGTTATGGTCCATTATAGACCATCTTCAGGGGTCACACCGCGTATAAAGAGTGGTCGAAGGGTCACGCAACCAATTCCTGACACATGCTCTGCTTGTTAACAAATAAATTACATCGAAATCAGAAAAAAAACTTATATTAAATGTTGGAAATGTTTCAACCGCTTTCAGCGATGGATACATTCACTGTTTTCCTCATTTTTGATGTGAACCCGGAAAAGAGTTTCTACTGTGACCGGAAACGGTTAATACGCCGAGATATTGTCTCTCCCCCCCCTTTTCATAGGAGAATCGAGAAATGTGTCCTTAAACTCATTCTGGGGCAAGTTAAGTCAGGTCTAGATGCCATGTATAAGGGAAATTTAGTTTATGAATTTCATAAGATAGTGTAATTGCGTCATATTGTGAATATTATTATAATTATTTATTTTAATCCGTCTGATCACAATATTTAAAATTTCTTATAATTAAGATAATAAAATATCATTGATGTTCCATATCGATTGATCGATTTACATTTCGGAACATTTACACAACATGTTTCGGTTTTTATAAAACCATCATCAGGTGTAAAATATATCTAAGAACTTAAAACTCAATTATGATTTCTGTAGTTTTTTGGTGATGTTTCATTACGTTTGTTTTTTTCCATTTTTGGGCGAAGGTGTTGTTTTTCGTAAATGTTATTAGATGTGAATATCGGCCTGTAAGTAAAATGATTGAAAGAAACACTAAAGAATTTGAAAGAATTTATAAAAGAATTTAGAGAATAAAATGCAAAATATATAAATTATATTTAGAAAGTATCAATAAAATAGAATTAAAATAAAAATAAAACATACCAAAGATGTAGGAGTGAGTGTCCCGATATGTTCAGAAGTACTAGTGTCTTCGAATAGGTGTGGGTCAATACTGACTGTGGGTTGCTTGTGGAAGGAGTAATCAATGATATTTTATTATCTTAATTATAAGAGATTTTAAATATTGTGATCAGACGGATTAAAATAAATAATTTATACATTTCACAAAATTACGATACAAATAGGAGTAACTCACTGTGTGTAATTACGACTAAAGTACCGTCTTAAACACTGCCTAAGGATTTCAACACGTTACTGAAAACAAAACTTTTTTTGTGACAATTTGCTTAGTTAAATAACTGTCCTGATGTTACTCTTCAGTGATAAGTCGTATCATGTTCGCACACTGTCTCAGGATTGTGTACGACCCTCGGTGTGTACAGATCGGCACCGCACCCCCGTTTTAGGTCAGCTAATCGAAGAATGGGATTTATCCGTTTTTAATCCCATCAGGAAATGCAGTAGGATCCGTCAGATGAAAGCTAAGTTACTTCTACAGTCATAACCAATCAATTCTCACATTATCTTAATGTTATCCTTTTGTCGCCTCCTTTGTGTTCCAAATACGCGGCGTCAAAGATGTCATCGCACTGGAATTACGTTTTTCCTCCCAGTTACGTAGCCGATATTCGTTTCAATGTTTTAAAGAGGCCCCGATTTCAAATCTCTGTAAAGAATCCGCGTTCACGTGTCTCCCTTTAACCCGTGAGGTATTAGGTTTCGTCATCGCGGATGCACCCGAGGAACTGAACTAAGTCCCTAGACAGACGAGGGTTTGTTGTGCCTTTCATGGGTCATTTGACGACGTTGTGTCATGTGCAGAGGTTGTGTAGCGTTGTACGAGGAATTGTAGAATCGTGTCTCCAGGAAGCGGTCACCTCTTATCGTGCCCGTGCTGACCGGGAACGTCCGGAGTGTGGAGCATATTTTTAGCAGAAGCGAAAATGGAAACATGAGGAGGTTTGAGTTTATGCCCCGTTGTGAGGTGTGTACGTCACTCCTATTGGTAACCACTGCTCTCAAAATGGAGCTGTAGTTTCATGCGTAATTTCATCGTCCGATCTGTCTTCTAGTGTTTGTGGGTTGTTTACAAATTGTCATCACGATATGTGAAAATATTTATCTTTTTTTAAAAAATTTCCATAGTTTCTGCATGAAATCGTAAACATCACGTAGAGAAATTCATATCAACGCGGTGATTTTCTGTATATCCCAAAATTCGCTCGGCCGTTTTTGAGATTTAATAACTGGTTTCAGGTGGCGGCAAGATTTTTATTCCGATTTTTTTTCCCCGAATAAATTAGCAAATTTTTGGATTGCCGGAAACACGTTGATAAAGCGTGCACAACCGTTGCCAGGAACTCGGAAGACACCTGCTTCATGAACTGCGATCCGCGAATGTGCTGGCATCTATTGTGTGCGCTTGCGTGTTAGATTGAAGGTACGGGTCTGATTGTAAAGTAGGTCTTTGTGATGTGGGTACCGCTACTCGATCGCGCGGCCCACAGTCCAGGGACGCATTGTCTCAGTTCTCGTCGAAACAGGTTGTGTGGAGTGGGGTATTCCGCTGGCTGGACCGCACTTAACCAGCCTGCTCGTCAGCTTTGAGTCAGGTGATTATCGCAAACGCTACGTTGCGATGTTCTCTCTCTGCGGACGTTGTTAGTTATTTTTATGTCGTAGAAGCGTGCGGACGTACGGATTCTGCGTCTGTTACTTGTGGAGTAAAGACACTGCTTCGTATTTGAATCCGCGAGAGACGAAGAAGGTAAATGTTTAAACATTATGAGGCTGCGGTTATGGGTTATGATGAAAATATAAAACAAGGCTTTAAAATGTGAAGGTAGCCTTGTTTCCAGTGGCGTTATTTCGAGTGCTTAACAAGACGGAAAATTCATAGTGCGCTGTTTAGCTTTATTTAGAGAGCGCAGTGTGAAACTGATTGCCAAGCGACGTCCAGTGGAGTAAGCAAGTTTTGTTACATTCCTTATAAAAGTTACGCGTAGGCGGAATTAGTTAACCGAGTTTATTCCTTCCTCAGTGCCTGAAAACAGTTGACACCGTACAGAAGAAACCTCCGGTGTCCATACCAAAGAAAGTTTTTTAATCTGAGTGCATTAAACTTCGTTTACAAGCCGACGATATCACCAGCTTTCGTTTATAAATGAATGCTTTGTTCTTACGAAACAGTAACGTGAACTGTGAAGTGATTTTTTTTTTAAGAACGTTGCCCGTGACGAATTTGTGACGTGGAGACAGTGAACCAGTGCACATGCGTGCGTGTTCGTTTATATGCAGGTGTGATTTGTACCCGAATTCATCGGGACATATTTGTAGTGTCGTGGTGTGTGTGATGATTACTCGAGCTTCGTAGTAGCACGTGCATTCTGCTGCTATCGGTTGGTTCCATCGGGGACCTACCTACACGTTAGTACGTCAGAGACTTGCCCGTATCGAAGACGTAACCTGTCATATCATCAGAAGCGTTCGTTTGTGTTAGTCGTCGTGTTTAACCTGAGTTAAGGGTTGTCGGGGGGACGTGTTCATCAAGGTGGTTTGTGTGGAGTCGTGACGCTGCTGCTCATGCTTGTGGTAGTGATTGTGTGGATGTGGAAACATCCGACGTAGGATCGAATCCCGGATGTCTCCGTACAGCCGTGATAACGCTCCCAGCAGTCGAACCGTGCTGCTCCTCCAGGAACACCAGCGGCCTGCGACAACCTGTACTGTGCCGCAGGGTTGTCGTCCTGGTGCCACCACGGCCAGACGATTCCTTCGCTGGTTTGGTCTCCTAGGACGTCCTGCCATGGGAAAGCAAGGTATGTTGATCGTGGTCGAGAACTTGGAATTTCATCATGATGTTGACTGATGATCTTTTAGGCTGTAAGGCTGTGTGGACTTGTAGGTAGGTGCATGGTGGCTCCATCTTCAGGGCTGAGGATGAGGACAATACATCTACCTGAAGTCCACATGGCGTTGTAACCCAGAAGATTAACGTCGAAATATTCAGCTTCTTGAGAACCCCAAATCTCTTTTCACCGTGTTAGCACCAGCCCGCCATTGGAAGATCTGAGACCCGTCTGCTTGTATGTTTGTCTTCGATGTCTTAGGCAGGAGATTTTCTATTAAATTAGACGTGCATTTCTTGTCTCTCTACATGTGTCCCTCTGGTCAGTCTCTTAATTCTATTACCCTGATGATGATGATTTGATGGCGAATCTCTGTAGTATGTCGTTTTATCTAGCTGTCTCTTCTTTTATGGGTCAAAGTTTTCTGGCCGTTACGACATCCACCCCGTAAGGGAAAATTGTGCGTTTGTGGTTCAACGTTGTTCGCGCATTTCATTGTCTGACAGAAATTCTACACCACAAACAAATATCGTCTGCTGGCCATTGTAATTGGTCGGCACCAGACTGAATGCTAGACGTACGCTGTGAACAGTTGTTGTTGCCTGCAACTGACCTGCAGGTTGGAGAGGTGAGTCATTAAGGCCTGCAGCCCGTTGCGTGGTCGACGTGTCGTAAGTAACAACACGAAACAAAACGACGAATATCCACAGTTTATGTGTATAAACAACCTGTGAACTTTAAGACACGTCATGTTTTGGGTTCTCAAGGCCGCTCTTACACACGCAAATTGCACATTTACAGTTCAGCGTCTGAGGAGGAAAACAGAAATGGAGCAGAGGAGATTATTAATTTAGAAATATTTTTTTTTACTAAGTGGCCTTGATTTTTCCGCTCGTCACGGACGATTAGGTTAGTTGGTTCGTGGAAAACACACGTACGGTGCGTTTACTGATAAAGTTTAACGCGACATGTCGCTTCCCGGCACCTGGCTGGAACTGCATGACTCACCGCCAAGCTACAAAGTTATCTCGACGCGAGTCACGTATCGTTACACAAGAACAAATCAATTAACCAGAACGGAAGCGGTAGTTTTTTTTGCCCGGAGTCCGGAAAGTGACGTCTGTGTTCAACTTTATCAGTGGGCGAAATGTATTATCATTCTCGATTTTGTCGTAGGATGAAAGTAAATTCTCCGAATTAGTCTGCTCTTATCGTCATTGTGTTAAGAGCAGATTAATTTCAAGGACTCGAGCTTTGGTCCGTAATCCTTGATAGTCTTAGTAAAAAAATAAAATGAGAAGGAGTGACGTGTCTGTCACATTTCGTCTCGTGGCCTACCCGCGTTTTACTTACAGGTGTCTTCAGTTATACGCGGGGATTGCTGTCTTGCGAATCTCATCGTAAAACGGGAACTGTGTGATTTGCCCGTGGATTTTCTGAGTGATACACCATGAGAGGTCTCACGTTCTAGTCCCCAGGGGTCAGACTCCGGAGTCTGTTGGCTTACACCGTACTGATGATGCTCATACTAAAATATAACCGCGTGTAAGGGAAGCGCTTATAACTAGTCAAATAGACACACAGTCCTCTATCATTTTCTCAGGTTTTGCATGGTAACGGTGTGTTTATGTTAGTGTATTCTGGTTTAGGCAGCTCGACCCATGAAATGGGTTGAGCACAATGAACTTTGGTCGTTAGGTCTCTGACGGCCACATCTCCGGGTCGTCTGGAATAAGTCGTCTTGTGTGATCTTTGGCCGGAGCTTATTCATTGCGCCGGGACGTCACACGTAGCGTCTAAATTCTTATTAAATGTCTATTGTTTTACTGTCATCACCAGTTCAAACGAGACCAGCAAATTACATAAGCACTGTCAATTGCGAGACAGTTTACATAAATCGTCCATGTGGAAGGATGACGTCAAGCCTGTATGACAAAGAGTTGTCTTGTGATGCATGAATACGCTGAAAGTATGTGTTCTTCATTTTGGGTCACTGCCAGGAATCGTTCTTGAACTGGTGTTGAGCTATGACTTGTACAAATAAGAGAGGGAGAGCAGTCACAAAGAATTAAAATATGACTGGGAACGTGGCGATGTAGTAGTCAGGGTATGGGAAGGAAATTTTAATTGTCTTAGAGATGTTTGTTTTCTTGTTTCACGGCTGCCTTGTTCTGTTTTCAACACTCTCGTCGTAGTGGTCATGTCGTCGTGTCCATAATTTCCTCACATCCCGTCGTTTGTGAAATTTTAACCGTGAAACAGGCACGCAAAGTAATTCGTATGTCTCTCGAAAACTTTCTCCTCGTATCTCTCTGATTTAGCAGTCGACAGAATCGTCGAGTTGCATAAACTTTTAAAGCCCGAGGCTTGCCTAAATAATATTTAAGAATCCAGTCCGTACCGCAAAGAAAACGTAACGCTTCACCATTACGAAGATCAGCTGGTTAGCCTTATGCAGCCGAAACTCGCTTAAATAATATTTAAGAGTTCAGTCCGTACCTCACAGAAAGCACGACACATTTTGTTTATCGTAACTTGGATTATTTAGACGGAAATTATCAGATTTATAGTAACAATATTTTTTTTATTACTAAAGGTGTACCATAGAATATTGTAACATTTTCTTTTAGTGAAAATCCAGTTTCATGCATTACTCTTGTCGCAAGGGAAATATTAGTCCCCAGGTATGGAAGGTTATATACAATGTTTTGTATAATGCAAAACATTTTCGTTGTCGGAATACGCCATAATGTAGACGCATCGGTATTTTACTATAAATGCACCCTTCTTTCTCATATTTGGACTGGCTCCAGATATGGATGAATCTGGCACCCTGGTTCACTAAATCTTCCAGAATGCGTTCTTAGTTAAAGACTTTATACCATTCTTGTACTTAATGAGAGACAAAAGTGAACATCTCGTCAATGGATCGTGTCTCTTTTTGTACGTATTGTATTTGACATGTTCATTGTCTGACATATTAGTGATCGATGCTCCTGTAACAGTATCGATAAAACATGTTATTTTAATGACAGCAAACGACCTGGTGTTGGCAGTTGGCTACAGCGTCATCTCGAAACTTGTGTTAAATAGAGAATTTCCAGTATTTTTGTTATAAAAGATTTCCAGAAAGTGGCCACTTTTCCGCGCGAGCACATCTGTAGTGGGCGTTTTACGCTTTGTAGACAGATCCTGCAAGGGCAAGGCGTGTGTCCCGCATGGGAGAGGTCACAATTGCATACATATGTTTGATCGGAAAACCTTATCACCATTAAACTTAAAATATATTTATAAAAATTTTGTTGGTGTAATGACAAACAATTACTTGAGCACGGGAGTGCTGCCAACTTCGCAAACGTCACGTGTACCAAAATATACCTGAGACATTGTCCAACACAGCGTGAAGAAACAACCATTGGTACAGACATCATCGTGGACATCAGTATCTCGACGTCCCAATGGCTTTGCGTGTCAGAATGTGTGCAATGGATGAATAGGATTTGATTTCGGGTTATTTAAGGACGCTGTATCAGCTGTAGAGGATTTAAAGCGTCGAAATGGCGACTTTATAAATTAGGAGGAGAATGCAGTTGCGGCCAATGTGAAAGTACTGAGGAAAACTATGATAACCCTCAGTCTAGTTGGTGTCCCGCCCTGTATTCAAACCAGAAGCCTCCATGGTGTCGTTTGAAAAGCGTTAATGCTTGAATCAATATGCTTCTTGGAACGTGCTAATTACTAGATATTCATTAGCACACGTCATTACGAAATATCGATAGGGAAGGATAAATGTATCTGGTTGAATGTGGTCTCAGAGAGGACTTTTTGTTTTTTTTTTGCTAAAGATGTCCAGAACTCTGTACACGGCATGTTTTTGCAGCTGGAGGACTGGATCATGATGGCGCACAACTCGTGGTGAAAGTAGAATAAATACTTTCTTGCCTTATAGGCGCACGATTGGCAATTTGTTCTGTCCAGTAAGAAATGAAGCTTCGAGAAGTCGTCGTCTGGAATGAGTGGACTAAGGTTTAAGCGGTTGAGAATCAAACAGGAATTACGTAAATCATCAAACCGAAAAGGAAAGGTAATGATGCAAAGAAATTTATGTAATAAAAATATCAACGTGTTCGCAGACATCATGGCTGCCTTCTGTTTCGTTGCGCCGTGTCGTCTGGTAGACGTTTACCGACGTTTCAGAGGTTATACTGGCTCCGTCATCAGGGCGTTGGTAAACATCTACCAGACTACACGGCGAAGCAACCCAGAAGACAGAAATACGCATCGCCCTGAAGACGGAGGCAGTATGACCTCTGAAACGTCGGTTAACATCGACCAGACTACACAGCGCAACAACCCAGAAGACAGAAATCTTCATCGCCCTGAAGACGGAGGCAGTATGACCTCTGAAACGTCGGTTAACATCGACCAGACTACACAGCGCAACAACCCAGAAGACAGAAATCTTCATCGCCCTGAAGACGGAGGCAGTATGACCTCTGAAACGTCGGTTAACATCGACCAGACTACACAGCGCAACAACCCAGAAGACAGAAATCTTCATCGCCCTGAAGACGGAGGCAGTATGACCTCTGAAACGTCGGTTAACATCGACCAGACTACACAGCGCAACAACCCAGAAGACAGAAATCTTCATCGCCCTGAAGACGGAGGCAGTATGACCTCTGAAACGTCGGTTAACATCGACCAGACTACACAGCGCAACAACCCAGAAGACAGAAATCTTCATCGCCCTGAAGACGGAGGCAGTATGACCTCTGAAACGTCGGTTAACATCGACCAGACTACACAGCGCAACAACCCAGAAGACAGAAATCTTCATCGCCCTGAAGACGGAGGCAGTATGACCTCTGAAACGTCGGTTAACATCGACCAGACTACACAGCGCAACAACCCAGAAGACAGAAATCTTCATCGCCCTGAAGACGGAGGCAGTATGACCTCTGAAACGTCGGTTAACATCGACCAGACTACACAGCGCAACAACCCAGAAGACAGAAATCTTCATCGCCCTGAAGACGGAGGCAGTATGACCTCTGAAACGTCGGTTAACATCGACCAGACTACACAGCGCAACAACCCAGAAGACAGAAATCTTCATCGCCCTGAAGACGGAGGCAGTATGACCTCTGAAACGTCGGTTAACATCGACCAGACTACACAGCGCAACAACCCAGAAGACAGAAATCTTCATACTCATCGCTGTGAGAACCTCAAATCCTACGTCAGGGTAGGAGTTAGCAATGGAATTGGGAAGAACATTCCCCTACACTAAAAATAGAAGTGCATGTTCAGACAACGGAAGTAAACTCTTGTAGGCAGGTTTAAGAGTTGCTATTTTTAAAAGCGCTGAATTTACTGAATTTAGCTAGGTTGGGCCCTCGTCTCATGACAATTTCAGTTTTATCGTGAACACTGTTACAGTCCCTTGCCGTGCGGGAGATGGTTTCGATTTTAAAAAAACGCAGGTAGAGGAGTCTGACTCGCGCCCTGTGCCCGCTTTATCACCTTTTGACAAGCAGAACAAAGAGACCTCAGTGTTCCCAAGTACCTTGGCACGTCAGACGGGATGTTGCCTGCATCACGTATCTTATCACAAGGACCTCGTGTGATGTGCGGTTTTGTGGCGTGGCTGTCA
>NW_019059788.1:572004-590470 GCF_000696155.1 Zootermopsis nevadensis | reverse complement strand
TCGAAACATGTTCAAACATTCATGCATTCCGACCATTAATTATCCTCAGGTTCCTGAAGATGACCAGTTATTGGTCGAAACATGTTCAAACATTCATGCATTCCGACCATTATTTATCCTCAGGTTCCTGAAGATGGCCAGTTATTAATCGAAACATGCTCAAACATTCATGCATTCCGACCATTAATTATCCTCAGGTTCCTGAAGATGACCAGTTATTGATCGAAACATGTTCAAACATTCATGCATTCCGACCATTAATTATCCTCAGGTTCCTGAAGATGACCAGTTATTGATCGAAACATGCTCAAACGCTGTATCAGTGAACCACTGTAACAACACGTAGGCGTGGGTTATGGGAGGATAATATTAAACTGAATGTATCCAGGATATAGCCGGCTTTTGTGAACTCGGGAATGAACCTTATGGTTCCATGGCATGGGAGGGGATTTCTTGACTAACTCATCGACTGTTGGCTACTCAAATAAACTGCGCGGTGGAGTTTGAGTTGATCAGGCGATTTGCTGGTTACGAAATCATTCGGCTGTGCGTGTGGGTGTCGGGTTCAGTAAACGCGCTTTAAGGGATTCGTTGTAAAGCGGACTGTTAAAAGTAAACACTTTAAGGAATTTGCCTCGGGGGGGTGGGGTGGAGGCTGTGATTACTGTCAACGTTTCGTCCTTCGTAAATTACTTACTCACCTGTGACAAGATTGACATTTTCGTAATGATTTTTGAAACTTGTTCTGGATTATATATTTCTTATGCCCCCCTGTAGGGAACTCGACCCAATCATCATAAATTTGAAGATGACTGCCTTCTGAGTTGTTGCGCCGTGTAGTCTGGTAGAAGTTTTAACGACGTTTCGGAGATCCTCGCTGACTCCATCACCAGGGCGATTATCACACTGATGATGGAGTCAGCCTCAGCGAAAATCTCAAATCCTACACACTATAAATTTGTTAACTTTAGAAGGCAGTGAACTGATACCGTGTGGTTTGTACCCGAGATAAGACGTGGCTGGGTAGTAGAACGGTACTTCAGAGAACATTTATAATCAGTAGGCCTTCGGTAATGCGAGTATATTTTTAAACTGTTGGTCCAGTGTTTATCTTATTAGGTAAATATTAAGGGATTTTGTTATCGTAAGGAATGCATCAAAGTCTAGAGTTACAGTAGATAATGACAAGATATGTCACGAAACTCTTGGCATCATATTTGAGAAGTAACTTCTATTTTAATGCCATAATTGAGCTCTCCTTCAAATTGTATTTTTTGGTGTGGGCGATCTACGTCATAGGCTGTCGGGCTTATTTTAATCTTGGTTTGTGTTGGGCCATTATAACATTTCACGTTAATCTCAAGACCGTAGTTTGATGCATTCTTAGGTAAATGAGGTATGCAATGCAAGGGAAAGTAATTTCTGACTCTGTAATGTGGTCTGTACGCGTACGACTGGCTTTGGAAGATGAACATTGCGGTAGAATCATCGTACGAACCCTTCTAGGTCGAAGGTCAAAGGTATTTCACATCTAGGTGCTGATTTAGAGAAATGAAACGTGTAAATTCATGGCGAGGAACTTCACTATGTGTTCTCTTCACAGACTTTTATATCGATGAGGTTGGTATCGTCGTGGGCATGTATCACGCACCGAACGGATGAGAAATACGTATAAAATTTTGTTTGGGAAATCTGAACGGAAGAGATCACTTCGGTGGTCTGCGCGTATGTGTGTCTGTCTGTGATATTAAAAATGGTAAAATAAACGGGGACAAGAGGGCGTGTGGCCCAGGACAGTTAATGGCGTTGGGCTTTTGTGAGCACGTTAATGAATTCTGTGGTTCCGTAGACTGGTTCACATAATAGGGACGTTTTTTTAAAAAAAAATGCCGGGGTGAGTCCTTCGTGTGAACTTGGGCGACTGTGTTGTCTTGTCTAGGACTCTGTTCCAGCCACGAGGAGGTTTCAAAGAGACACTGAATCCCGTTTTGCGTAAAGAGCATTCCTCTGCTCGGGGCAGGGATTGGTTCTATTCAAGTGGGAGGAATAACATGATTGCAGGTGAGAGAGAGAGAGAGAGAGCGAGCTTTGTGTGACCTGACTGAAGGTATAGTCCCTTGAACCAAGCTGTTTGTGACGCTCGTTGGTTCGAAGCCGTGTTCATCCGGGAAGCTTAAGGCTTTGACGGGGATGTTCTTTTGTTAAATCTTATGTGGTACCGCCTGATTCGACTTCTAATGGTTAAGTGAAGTGTTTTCTTCGCGGTACGGTCTGGATTCGTAAATATTATGAAGACGAGCTTCGGCTTCAAAGGGTTAACCAGCTGATTTTCGTAATGGTGAGGTGAAGGGTTTTCTTCGCGGCACGGTCTGGATTCGTAAATATTATGAAGACGAGCTTCGGCTTCAAAGGGTTAACGAACAGTCGACCGTAACATACTGTCAGAGACCACCGCGGCCTCGAAACATCACAAGCAGAGTCCATCGACGAAATTAAAATAATAATACCGATAACAGAAACGTAAACACTTAGGAATACAATGATGGAGTCAATTCAGTATGGTAAATATTTCCCGCATTGTTTTCTTTTGAAAAGCCTGCTAATTGCGGATGTTACGTCATCGAGGGCGAGCGTTCATGTTAACGCTTTAAAAAGAAACTATAAATAATAAGTCTTCGTCTTACTTTCATGCTTCCGTAGTTGTATTTTATCCGATCGGTTCTGTTGCCTTCCGGTGTATGGAGTACCGCAGAATAACTAAGGTAAGAAAGAAGGCATTTAATATTTCGTTTTTCACTGTTAGCCAGCGTAAACACAGTTAACATGAATGTTCTCCCTCTGTAGTCAGAAAGCCCAGATGATGAATACCGTTAGGTGCCACTGATCTCGTTGACGTCACAGTCTCAAAATATCTTAATTGTTTGGCAATTGTGCGAACTGGGAGTCCTATTTTGTAGCATGTTATTATGATCTGTTAATGAGGTCATGTGGTTGGTTGTAGCTGATAATTTAATTATATGTTATGTTCTAAGAGAATTTAAGGTTCTCTAAAGGTTTGTGACAATTGATAAGATCGGTTCTGAATACCAGGTTTGTACACTAGCCTCAAGGTCACCAGAGGGTCCTGTAACTTCCTGTGCGTTTAATATGTCTCAGGCAGGAATACGAGAAGTTATGAATTTCCTGTCTTTAAGGTCTGCCCCTTCAACCAGTCGTCCTCCTGTCCTCTTTTCCCCATCAGACTGGCTGGGTTCTGGTTTGTGACTAACCATGGCCATTCAATCTCACGTCGAATTTGTAGTACTCAACAAATCTTATGGGTAGATGCTAATGTTATGTTGTTTTGAAATGACGATAATAACTGATTCATCTTTTCTTATCATTCAGTTCTGTTATATTCATATTAATCCTTTAAATACCAGTGGTAACTATATATACCATCTGCTTCAGCAGTCAGTATCTCTGTATTTACATTTATATATAAATATATACTTCTAATAAAAAGTTGTCAGTTGAACCACGGTTCCGGAGAATTTGACGTAAATACGTCTATACGGAAAGGAAGTTTATATATTGGCTTTATTATAAATATTTCCTTTATACATGCTTTACAATTGAGTAAATTTTGATTAAGACATTGCTTATTTAACTTGAATTAGTTACGCTTAAGATGGGTCTGTGGTTATTATTATTATTATTATTATTAAGTTTTCTGTCTTACGACAGGTCCATTGCTCGTGGATGAATGTAATGTAAAGTAATGTATTTTAATGTAATGTAACGTTTCCTAGGTAACAACAATGCCGAGTAAACACGATGGAACACTTGTTACACTTTTTCGCCGAATTACCCTTCTTTATAGACGTATTTACGTCAATAAATGGTTTTGTCAAGATTTTTATTAAATGTGTAATGGAAGATTGTTGATAAAGACGAGTGCTTTCTTACGTGTTGCAGGGGTTCTGGATATGACAGCCACGGAGAACACGATCCGGTTCAGCGGTCATACGCTGGACAAGGCAACGAAGGCGAAGGTTACACTGGAGAATTACTACAGCAACCTCATAGCTCAGCACATTGAGCGAAAGCAGAGGTATGATCCAGACTCTCATTACTAAAGAAAATGAGAGGTTTCAATATTTATCTCACATTCTGTCATCACCAATGAAATTTTAGTTATACAGAATACATTTAGCATATTCTGTATAATTTTTTTTTATTTCAGGGAATGCGTCATTGTGTGTCGAATGTCTTCCTTTTTTTGTGAATCTTCAATATTCCGTGCAGAGTATTTTATTGGTGTCATAACTTTGCTTTTTGACGTCAATTTCTGTAGAACTGGGCCTCTCAGTTTTGTCTGTGTTCCAGCCAGTTCTTGTGACATCACAAACATATGAATTGCAGTCCCTATTCGTACAATGGACACCGCCATCACATACAGTTTTTCTTCTCCTTTCCTTTCCCCATTCTCATATAGAAAATAATGTAACTGTACGACCAGCTGTATGAACTCCAACCTGTTGCCTGGTCTGTTGATATCCTAATACTTAGTCTGTATCAGTAACAGACTGTACTTGCAGATTTATCCAGTGACTTAACGACCCCTGCCGGGTAGTTTGTTAGTTAACCCAGTCTGCTCTTCTGGTAGTGTCGATGAAACACGATCTGATTGGTGGTACCATTTACAGCTGTAATTTTACATCCATTATGAGCCGGGATAGCTCAGTCAGTATAGTGACTAGCTACGGGCTGGACGGCCGGGGTTCGATCCCCGACGGGGGCAGAGGATTTTTCCTCTAGCCTCTGCGTCCAGACCGGCTCTGGGGCCCACCCAGCCTCCTCTACAATGGGTATCGGGAACCTTTCCCAGGGGTAAAGCCGGACGGGGCGTGATGCTGACCACTCACCCACATCTAGTGCTGACGTCAAGGAAGAGAGGAGCTATACCTCCACTTCCCCCAAGCGACTATGGCATGTAGCGGGACAAACTTAGCTTAACTTAGATTGTCTCCGTTACTGAATTGATACTGTTGTATATAACATTACAGCATCTAGGAACACGTATCTTCGTATATTAACATAACAGATGTTGGTAGTGTTAATTAATAATGGTTGATTCTTGCATTTCTTTGTTTCAGGTTGGCGAAGTTGGAAGAATCTCTTAAAGATGAGGGCCTGACAGAGGCACAGAAGCAGGAGAAAAGACAGCAGCACGCGCAGAAGGAGACTGAGTTCCTGAGGCTGAAGAGATCGAGATTGGGCGTCGAGGACTTTGAGCCCCTGAAAGTGATAGGACGGGGGGCATTTGGCGAGGTGCGGCTGGTGCAGAAGAAGGACACGGGACACGTCTATGCCATGAAGATCCTCCGTAAGGCCGACATGCTGGAGAAGGAGCAGGTCGCCCATGTGCGGGCGGAAAGGGACGTGCTAGTGGAAGCCGATCACCAGTGGGTAGTCAAGATGTACTACAGTTTTCAGGATCCCATCAACCTGTATCTCATCATGGAGTTCTTGCCAGGTGGTGAGTGAAATTTCACTGCAACGATGTTTAAAGTTGTAATAAATACACGTTGATTGGTCAGTTTTCATGAAAATCAGAATGAGCAGCAGGTCATTGGAGATCTGTGCAGTTTGACTGAAAACGGTTCACTCATTGACAGCAACAGACCCAAAATATTGACAAATGCCAGTCATTTTATGGTCCTGAAACGTTTCGTACGATGACACATCTTTGACACGCGTGTGTCTTTGGTAAAGTAGAAAATGACAATATAGTGACTTGAAAAACATTTTGGTTTCGTTAAGTGGTTTTCTTGAGGCACGAATTTGGATCGTGACACGTGACATTTTGTGTAAGATGCATCCATTTCACTGAACTCTGATAATTGTAAGATTTAAAAAAGTCCAGCATTTTCTGATTTTGTAATTTGTTAGGCTGTTACTTCAACAAATGCAGGGAAGTTCATGCGTCATGTAAGATTTGAGGTTTTCACAGCGGTGAGTATGAAGATTTCCGTCTTCCGGGTTGTTGCGCTGTGTAGTCTGGTCGATGTTAACCAACGTTTTAGAGGTCATCATATCATATTCATCGCCCTGATGACGGAGGCAGTACGGCCTCTGAAACGTTGGTAAACATCGACCAGACTACACAGCGCAACAACCCAGAAGACGGAAATCTTCATGTATCATGCTGTCCGCACGTTTCCTTTCTGAAAGTATAAAACCAGTATTGATTAAATTTGTTGCTGTTATTTCTGACTGTTTTGTCCGATATCTGTATTGTCATCACGTTTGCAACATTGGTTTATGCCCGTTATAAATCAATATAATGGCGCTGGAGTTCACACAGTAGCTGACACATTTAGAAGATGAGTGTACTTATAATGAAATTAGTAAGGAGTGTACATCCTACATTACCAGCAATATGATACATTATTCTGATTCTTATTTGCATATTTTATCTTCACTGTACCACTTTTGTCTGCGTACGTGAAGTTGGCGCTTAGTTTTGTGACGAAATGAAATCTGTCTTCAAATCGGCTGGAAGTGAAGTAGAAAAAATCAAGATTAAAAAACAGCGTTTCTGTTTCAGGGGACATGATGACACTGTTGATGAAGAAGGACACCCTATCTGAAGAATGTACGCAGTTCTACATAGCAGAAACGGCGCTGGCCATTGACTCTATACACAAACTCGGATTTATCCATAGGTAAGTTCAGTCAGTGTAGTGCCTGACCGTAGAGTTGATTACAAGGGTTTGATCCCTGACAAGGACAAAGCATCGCTGAGCCTTCTATCCATTCATCCTTTCCCCATGGGGTAATGAACTGCCAAGGTGCGATACTGACCACTTGCCCTCATCTAATGCTCCCGCAAAACACCTCTATTACAGGGCTGAAGTTAGGGATCTTGACATTGACCCAGATGCAGCCCCATCTCTCCCCATTTCATCATATCTGGCCCTGATTGGCCAATTTCCATAACATTGCGATATAAACCAGCTATTTCCTGACCTTCGTCACTTCAGCCCTGATGATGGAGGTGATAACAATCCGTTGAGATGTTGGCAATTCAGCTACAAGGTGCTGGCACCAAAAAGCTTTGTTCAAGATCAATTATAGATCATTGTGGAAGATGAAAATCAGTTATGTTGTCTGTACAGGGACATCAAACCGGATAACCTGCTATTGGATGCACGAGGACACATTAAGCTCTCTGATTTTGGGCTCTGCACCGGTCTCAAGAAGTCTCATCGTACAGACTTTTACCGTGATCTCAGCCAAGCTAAACCCTCTGACTTCAGTAAGTACTGCGCTTAAAAAATTAATTAACATGCCAGTACATTTGTTTGGAAGTATTAATCCTGTTAAGCTGCACCGCAATACTGTCTTCTGGAAGCACCATTGTATTACATTAATGTACGTAGGGCAGTCAAAAAGTTCCCGGAATCGTGGTATAGCACTAATAGTAGGACATATGGCAACGCTTACCTAATCACCTTCAAAGTACGACCCTTGCGCGCACACACACTTGCTCCATCGATCCTGCCATTGTTGGAAGCATCGGCGGAAGGCTTCGTTTGGAATCTTCCTGAGTTCGGCCGTCGCATTCGACACATCACCGGTTGTGCAGCAATTCCTCGCCGAGAAAAGCATTCCCGTTGTCACCCAACCACCATACTCTCCGGATCTCGCTCCGAGTGACTTCTGGCTGTTCCCTACTCTGAAAATGGGCCTCAAGGCAACCATGGAGGACATCAAATCGAATGCAACGGCCGAATTCCGGAAGATTCCAAACGAAGCCTTCCGCCGGTGCTTCCAACAATGGCAGGATCGATGGAGCAAGTGTGTGTGCGCGCAAGGGTCGTACTTTGAAGGTGATTAGGTAAGCGTTGCCATATGTCCTACTATTAGTGCTATACCACAATTCCGGGAACTTTTTGACTGCCTCTCGTATGTTGTTTTATTACAACCATCCAAACTATCTAATTAACTAACTCCCTGGTAGTAGAACCCACAGGTCCAACACCAAAGCACGCCACCGGCCAAGATACTGAGCCAACTCCATCCATTTACCATCCTCACAGCTGATCTCCCTAAGATCCATCTTGATATTATCCTCCCGTCTCCTTCGTCTGCCTAGTGGTAATTTTCCAGGATTCCAACAAATTCTGTATGCACCCATTGCCTCCCTATGCATGCTACATATAAAGCCCACCAGAGACTTCTATTTTTCACTATCCTCACTTTGCTAGGTGACCCGTACAATTCACGCAGCTCCTCGTTAGGTGGTATTCTAAATTGTAAATGGTGGTTGAAGTGGAATAACTTTCTGATGAAATCAAAATACTCTCCGAATGAAATGTACGCAACAACTGTCACATGGTTTGTACACGTTACTATATTACAGCATCGAGCCCGATGGACAGTAAGAGACGGGCTGAAAGCTGGAAGAAAAACAGGCGGGCTCTGGCATATAGCACAGTTGGCACTCCTGACTATATAGCACCAGAAGTGTTCTTGCAGACAGGCTACGGGCCAGCATGTGACTGGTGGAGTCTCGGTGTCATAATGTATGAAATGCTTATTGGTAAGTTATTTGTCGTGTGCTTTTTCCAAAGACAGGAATGCTCCGATATATTCAGTAAATAAGTAGGTAAAATTGAAAACTGCTATGGGACCATTTAAATGTGACTGGATGCCGCGTGGGCTGTGAAGCCAAGTGGCGGCTCTGGTTTGCCAGTGTACCAAAATATTTTTTTTTGTAGCAATGAGACTTGTCAAAATAAAATTTAATAGGAGTGTGCTTATTTGGGAGTCGCACTGATATTAGGTACAGTTACTGTACATAGACACATTATTTTCACACAAGATATTTCCCTTGTTCTGCGCAAGGATCACCTAATAATCAGGAAACCTAACGTAGCTAAACATACAAGATAAAAAAAGTTGCCTTTCTCCATCCTTTATTTTGAGATTGAAACAGCAAATTATTAGATTGAAGAGTCTTAATTTACTAATCTAATTGCAGTATATTTGCTAAATTTACCATGTTTCGCCTTGAATATATTAGTAATAGTATGTCAAATTATTTTTGCACAATTAAAATGTGGTGTGTGCCTGAATGCAGTATGTAGTATAACAAAAAATAATATTTTTTTTTCAGGATATCCGCCATTTTGTAGCGAAAATCCACAGGAAACATATCGTAAAGTTATGAATTGGCGCGAAACATTAACGTTCCCACCGGAGGTTCCCATTTCCGAAGAGGCAAAGGAAACGATAATGCGATTTTGTTGTGAGGCTGAGCGGCGTTTGGGTTCCCAGAGAGGCATGGATGAATTAAAACTTGCACCTTTCTTTCGTGGCGTAGACTGGGACCACATTCGTGAGCGTCCTGCTGCTATTCCTGTCGAAGTGCGCTCTATAGACGATACTTCTAATTTTGACGACTTCCCTGACGTTAAACTTGAAATACGTAAGTTTACTGCAGACATTTTGTTCAAACTAATGTAAGTAACTCATCATTATATTTGGGTTGTAACATCATGTGGACTTGTAAGCAGGTACCAGCATTTCAGAGGAACCTACTGCCTCCTCTGTCTATCGGAATATCAGCATTGGGTAACATGTTTCTAAAAATTGAGATATATCACTATAACTGGATATGGTCCTCAACATATAAATTACCCAGTAATAATAGCATTTGTCTAATTAACATGTGTACTTCATCCGTTACCCTCAACACTGGTATTGAATTGCTCGAGACTTCATCACTTCAAAATCTGGATTTTCTACCTTTCATAACAAACATGGATTGTGGAAGCTTCTGTCGATGTTTATAGTCTTCTTCTGTTTCTTGACCGTTACTTTGGTCTTCCGGTGGCTAATATTTTCTTCCATTCTTCTTCATTTTCCCATCCTTCTGAAGGTAGTTTCCACTCTTTCAATTAAAAATTAAATTAAATCCGTGGCGTAACAGATCCAGAGAGCCATAGCCGACTAGCTTGACTGCTGGCCTCACGTTCACATGCCTAAGCAGAGGTGAACGATCATCCAACCAGATACAGGGTGACGTGTGGTCAGCACGACGAACCCCCAGCCATCGCTAGCTTTCCTGACCGGATTACGCTACTCATTGTAGCTCCCCAATTTCCTCACGATGCTGTGTTGGCACTGATCGAAATCTCATGAGAAATTTCTTTCCCCGAGACTCGAACCAGCGCGCATTCCGTATCGCCGGTCCAAAGCATGATGCCTCAGACCGCGCGGCTATGGCGTTCCACTCTTTCATGGTTCTTGTAATTCTGTCTTGTAATTCAGACTTTCTGAAAGGCTTCACTTAAGGAATCTAAGTGCTTAGTACCAGCGTTTGTTACATTTTCATTTTTTTTGTCAATCTCCTAAAAGAATTTAAGTTTATGAAGCTTGGTTTGTATGAAATATAGGTTACATTTTGAGTCATCACCTTATCTTTTTTCATGTTTTTACTATCTTTCTTTCTTTCTTTTTAGTACCACAGTGCTAGATTTTGTGAACAGGACATTCTTCAGCATACAAGTGCAAATGTTTCAAATTCTGATGATAGAAAAAGCTTGGGACACAAAGTGTTGCTCCACTGCATCAGCATGGGCTCTGTGTGCGTCTGTTGACATGTAAATCTAATATTTAATTTGTTTATGGTAGTGATTGATTTTGGGATAAAGTTAAAGTAACGTTGTCTAGACAGTTTTTGCGTATTAATATTTCTGTCGCCTGATCGTTACAGCTGGTGCGCCGCTACCCCAAGATGGAGAAGTGATCTATAAGGACTGGGTGTTTATCAACTACACATTCAAGAGATTTGAGGGGCTGACACAGCGAGGAACTCCAACTAAGAAGTAGTCTCAACTCTGTAGTTACTTATGTAATGTTAAATCTCTGGCATCATGTGCTACACTCTACAAAGTATGGTAACAAATGTCACCAAGATGCCCATATAGGCAAGAAGTTGGTCCGCCAAGTAAACGTAGGCTGGCGGCTGCAGCTTTTCCCTGTCAAGATGCACTCGGTAACACTTCCCAATGCAAACTTGTAAGATAATTACAGTTGATACTATAGGAACAGTGATATAAACCAGTCCACATAAATATGTCCAAATAAATATGCGAACATATATTTAGACAACATTTTTAATCAGAAAGTTAATTTTGTATTTATTTTGAAACTTAAGAAGTAATAATTTAATGATAGGTTTGACAGGTGTTATAGCTCAGAGTTAGAAATAAGAGCAGTTTGAATCGTAGTTAAATTATTGATTTTAATGTGTGCTGGTTTCTGCGTCATGTTTTATTCTTTATCGGCCTGATGTCCGATTGAAGTTATAATGGGTGAGAGGGACCTTGTCTCACGCACTCTGCACCATTTTAGCGTTGTTAGCTCAGTCATTGCTGTTTATTCACCAGTATCGCAAAACAGTACGTTCAGTACAAGTAACAAAAACACTTATAGGCACTCGGGTTAACGAACTTAGAATTTTTGTATTTTAAATTAGTAAATAACTCGGTGGAGTGGAAGTAGGTTCTATTTCCATCTACGTATATTTTATTTGACTAAAATAAACAGTTGTCATTTAAGATCTTCTCTAAGTAAATTAAAATGAAAAGCACGTTTTCTCAGTCTTGACATCTCCAAATATTGTCATCGTAGGAATTCTCTATTTAATTATGTAGAAAGAGAAATTCAAACTTTATTGTCTGTTTTATATGTCACTTCGAGAATACTTATTTTGTTTTCTGGGGTGCTTAACAGCTTCTTATTGGAAGTTTGCATTGTTCGGAAAGATGTGCAAATGGGGTAGTTCCAGGGAACTGGCGTGAATTGAAACATATCATGCCAAGACCAGAACTCTGCAGAGACCAGTAAATTTGAAGATGATGATCGTTATGTGATAGGTGTAGGAAATTGGCATGTGTATTTGGAAACGTTTCCCATCATTATCTGTGTTCATGGATGAGCATATGTTTTTTTCTAAGGCTTTGACATAAAATGTCATTGGCCTAGCATTCTCGTGGAGGTAGAACGCTAGGTAGGAAGCTTTGAGGAACTTTGTGTTGTTTGGGCAGATTAGAAAGGAATACTGGTATGAAGGTTTGCCATGTGTCTTCGCTTGTATTAAATATTTTTGCTTGTGATGGAAATGATCGATGTATTGTTGTCAAACCGCGCTTCAAAAGTGCCGGGTGGTTTGGTCAAGTTTGTCGTTAAAGAAACCAAGTCTCCTGTTACGTAGCTTGTTGTTTGCTGATCGGGTCGTACGTGCAAATGCCAGACTGTCCACTTTATGTCTTGAACCGATGTGATGTCATGTGACTGTAAGTAACTTGCACATGCGTGTGGGTCTGTGAGTGAGTGGGTTTGAATGCTCTCTACGTTCTTCTGTATTCACAGACGCCCAGGTGATAATTATTGTGCTCTTGTTAGCTTGTGTTCTTGTGGTATGAATTTTGTATTTGGTACAGGATTACACCACTCCTTTTTATTATTTATTGCGATTTATGTTTTGGCTTTTCACTGTATTTACTTATAGTTTATTGTACATATTCTTAGTACAACTACACAACCACAGTCAAACTTATGAGTATGTAAAGCAAATCTGTGTCTTTGGATGGAGCTTCTTCATTATGTACACATGGTAGAAATGTAGAGATTGAAGTAGTGCCAATATTAAGTTATTGCTGACAAACAGTAGGATTTCATGTGCTATCAAACACAGACGTAAACTACATTTGGAGTTTTGTATTTAACTTTTTTTTTGTTCGAAGAGTATCTTTCTGGCTGTACAATGTAATTATGTTTGGTAAATGACATTAGTGCCTGTACAAAATCTGTGTATAGCAAAGTATATTATTAATTTGTTTGTTTTCTTAAATCATTTTATGAATGAAATGTGTAATTTATTTTATAAAATTCTAATGAGAGCATGAATTGCCACAAAACAGTCATTTTATCCATGTTAGTATTACTTCCTTTCCTTTTCCCACCTTTTTGAGTATCCTGCTCATACCCGTGACTTAACTAAGACAGCTATCCCAGTAAGCACAAATCATTGGTAGCTTGGTATTTGCCTGGATTGACTGTTCTAATGGGGACGGATAAATTATCTGCAATGCCAGTTTTTTTATTTCCTAATTCTTGGTTTATTTGCTTAAGCTTTCAATAGGTAAGATTGTGTCATGTTAAATGATACTGTGTGTAATGAATTGGTAGGAATGTGAAAGGAAGGGGACATGGTCTAATATGAGATGTGTTGGAAATGAGAAAGATCATAAAATATGTGTCAGGGTAGCCAGTCTGTGGACCGAGATTTGATAGAATCTTCTGAATATGAAGCAGGAGTGCTAATCAGTAAAGCATAATTTTTAGTGCCAGGTGTGAGAAACTAAAACATGCCTGTTGGACCAGTGTCAGATGGAGATGTCAGTGTGGTAAGCCTGGAGTACGCGTATGATATGAATCAGCTGTAAAACATGCCTGACATTATGACATGAAATATTACATCTTGTAGAAGTGTGATTTCAGTGATGCTGTACTCTGCTTTGTCCAACAAGATGGAAGGTTATCTATAATTTTATAATGTTGGTGACATTGTGGAATACACTGTTTTAAGCTGTTGTGTTGTCAGATTGTTTGGGTGCCTGGTGGTATTGTTTGGAAGTAATCTGTGATCAAATATGGAGGATTGTTATCGTGTGGAAATCGGTGGTACGAAGTTTGCTTTGTGTTGTTAGTGCAGTCTTCTGAGGAGATTTTTACAGAGGACAGATAAATCTAAGAGCGAAAATAATGGATCCGGCACTTTTAAGGGAGCGAGAGCTCTTCAAAAGGAGAGCTTTAGCAACACCAACGTAAGTTATGGCCTTTCAGGTTAAGTAAAAATAGTGTTATTTTCTACAGTGCCTTGTCTAGGTTAAATTTGGTGTAGCTTTTCATTTAGTTATTTTAATGGGCCAGCAGTTGGCCTACTCCTTGATTGATTGATGATGAAAAATTGTTTAAAAATAACTCATTTAGAGAATTTATGCAGATAATAGAAAAGGAGAACAATCTCGTAATAGTCGTTCAAAAGTTGTTATATTAATGACATTTCTGTTGTACTGAACTCTGCGGATAGCATGTTTCAGTATTTTACACTGCATATTTACAAGCTGTCAGGACAGCTGTGAGTAACTAAATTTTTTTATCCCAGGACACTAAAGCCTAATTGTTCTGAATTTCAGCTTTATCATTTTATTTATGTTCTCTTTAGTGTAGAGAAGAGGAAGAAAGATACAGAACAGTCACAGAAGGATGAATCCTTCAAGAAAAAATCAAAATCACCATCATCATCCTCGGCTGGACCCAAACTTGATGTTGTTAAGTAAGTCAGACAGCTGTTGGAATTGAACTATGTTAATACCAATGACTTATACTTTTAGAGATAAATTTAAATACGTAATAGTACTTGTTATTCAAGAGAAGCAAGTGTGAATGCTTTTGTTTGGCAAGTATATCACAAACTTTTTGTTATCTGTGGAATGCATACAGTAAGCGAAAATGGTTAAAAAAAACTTTTTGAGTATCATACCTGGTGTTATTTACTATTTTCCTTATGCCAAATTAGTTGAATATTGGAAATAATGCTAGAGAGTTGGATTCGCATGTCCATCATTTTCATTCTGCAAGATGCTGAATAATGTAAATGTAACTGTTACTTTAATCCAGATAATTTTTTTCATTTCATGAGTTTGGTGCTTAGAATTCTGTGACATCTTTGTCACTATTCATTGTTAATGTAATTTTCAGTTATAAAACTATGAGCGGCAGTTCACAATACAAGTTTGGAGTTCTTGCCAAGATTGTCAAATACATGAGATCAAGACATCAGGAAGGTGATGATCATCCGTTGTCTTTGGATGAAATTTTAGATGAAACTAACCAGTTGGATGTGGGTTCAAAAGTAAAACAGGTCAGTGTTAAATGCGGTAGAACTGCCATACAACTAATACTGGCATCTTCACTGCTTTGAGAATGTCAAGTCTCATTTCCTATTTTAAAGTTCTTTCCACTGAACTGTGATTTAGCACAGGTTTAAGTGACTTAGTTGTATTAGGTTCTGTTAAGATTGTTTAATGATTTCAGTGGCTGTTGACAGAGGCATTAGTAAATAATCCTAAGATTGAAGTCAGTACTGAAGGAAAGTTTATTTTCAAAGCATCTTACAAAATAAAAGATAAGAAAAGTTTATTGCGGTTGCTGAAACAGCAAGATTTGAAGGGTCTTGGAGGAATCTTACTGGAAGATGTTCAAGAATCTCTACCGCATTGCGACAAAGCAATGAAGGTAATTGTATTATCAACATCAACTTCTTCACTACTGTCAGAACCTAATATCTAGTATTTATTTTCTTCGTACTATCATGTTACACAATGCCCGGGATGTCGCTGATTGTAATCCTTTTTGGTTTTGAATTGTCTAATATTACTCTTAACTTTCTTGTTATAAATTAACATGTATATTTATGTTTTTGATTCTGTGTTGATCCTTTGAATCAAATTTACGTAGGTCCATTCTGTTGTTTGTCATCTTTGTCTTTGTCAGCGGGATGAGTAATTTGTTCTGTCTCATAAAATCCAGCATGTATAGTTACTTTTGCTGGGCTTGTAATCCTGGGGTCCCGGGTTCAATTCCCGGTGGTTCCCGGATTTATAACTCGTGTTGGGCAAGGCCGTGGTCCAGGTTTTAAGGAGTTTTCCTCCGGGACATCCCCAGTTTCTCCGTGGTATCCCAACAATTACTCCATTTTCGTCGTCATTTTATACTAAGCACACGGAAGAAGGCAGCGGCAAAACACTTCTGGATCATTTGCCTAGGAAACATATGAACAAAGGGATCTTGTCCATAATGTCACCAGGGGTCGGCTCAGGAAAAAAAATAGCTACTTTCGCAAGCTGCGTTTGCAAAAAATCACTTTGGTATTTACTGCCAATAGGATTTGTACCACATCAGGACTTCCTGCATACTCTTATGTGAATATATGTACAGTTATTTTAATTACTGTTATATAATTCAGGCTCTCCAAAATGAGATAATATATATTTCACGACCTAATGACAAGAAGAAGATTGTTTTCTATAATGATAAAACAGCTGCATTGCCAGTGGATGAAGAGTTTCAGAAGCTGTGGCGTTCAGTAGCTGTTGAAAGCATGGATGATCAAAAAATTGAGGAATATTTAGAAAAGCAGGTCAGTAATGTTTTCTGTACTGGTTGAAAAGGCCCGTTGAAATTCAACTGGGAATTATTTATTAAGTATCTTCACCCCTTATTTCTTTTAATCCCATTCTTTTATATCTTTTATACTTTTATCTCCACCTCTTGTTTCTCTTACGTTCCTTTTGCGTTACTTTCGACCTATAACAGTATCGACATATATTGTCCATTTTACGTGCTAATTTATGTAATTGTTTTTGTCACTCATATTAGGAGTACTATAACATTTTGTCATCTAGCATCTTTGCTGAGAACCTGTGTGTCTCCTTTCCATATTTTCCCCCTTATGGTGTTTGTGCTTTCGTCCAATAAACTTAGATCATCAGCATTCCCATTCAATTCCAGCCCCTCTTGATTTTGTTGGATGTTCTTAATGCCACATTATAAAGAACAATTAAAAAGCAATTGCAGTAAAGCATCTACTTTTTTGAGACCATGCTGAATAGGAAGTATATAAGACTGATGTTTTTCTACTATAGAATGTATTTAAACACACTTTAATTTACCTAATTAATTTTATGGATGTTCGAGTTAAGTGTTGATACATGTTGTGCTCTCACCAGGGAATTCGCTCTATGCAAGATCATGGGCTTAAGAAACCGGTACTTCACAAACGCAAGAAACCCAATCAGCGTAAGAAGCACCTGAAGAGACCTCGAGATAATGAACATCTAGCTGATGTTTTGGAGACCTATGATGAAAAATGAGATATAAGATATGACATCCCAAATGCTTGAATCCCAGTGGCTCGGTTATTACATGACGAGCTTTCAGCTATTTCTGGGAGCTGTGAGAACACTTGAATATATACTTTGGAGGCTGATCTGTTATTCTGCTGAGAAAATTTGTTGCGTGGATAACGGTTATTAGTGTGAAATCTCGTACTTCTATACCAAAGACGGCATTTGACATCATAACCAATTCGGTGACTTACTGGATGGTTTAAGAAGACACCCGTCTTCTTATTCACCGCCCTGAGAACCTCAAATCCTACTTACTAGATAGTTTGTTAAGTAGTACTGTATTAAGTATTAAAGCTATTTGCAAGTTTACTACGGTAAATTTGTGTACTCCTTTCATCAGACATGTTTAAGAACAAAGCTTGTAACCATTATCTGATGACTCCAAAAATAAAAAAAATTACTAATCGCATTTGAATGTGATAGGATCAGCAACAAAAACTATTATTGTTCTGGAAATATTCTGATATTGATACTGTAATTTTTACACAAGTTTTGAAATGTGCTGCTGTTGCCAGATGTTTGTTTTTTAAAGACGTCATTGATTCATGTAGGTTTTAAAGGGTACCGATGATTGTGTGTTACAATTGAGGTCACTAAATTCTTGAATTGTGTCCATCATCTGCGTTTTTGAGTGGGGAGGGGCACATTTCTGTAAAACCATGAGTAGGCCGGAATGTTGGGCCATTGATGGGAACATAGACATTGATAAGGAATAAAGTGAAATGTGTTCTGTCTGTGACTAAGTTAATGTGTTTCTGTTAGACTTAACCGTCTGGATGGAAGTGGGGTATGGTTGGTAATGAATGGCTTGATTCACTTAGGCTCAGGAAATTATGTAAATAAGTGCACTCCCATTAGTGAATTTTAATTCAAATTGCAGATGTTTATTGCATATTGATAAGATGTGTGTCGTCATAAGTTATTTTCAGAAAGATGTGGAATGTGCATGAGTAAAATTACAGAACTATTCCACCATCTACAGGATAATGATCTACACAAGTGTGAGCTGTGACCAATTGCCTGTTTGCTGTATTTATGTAAATGTCACATGCCCCCAATTAAGACACCCAACCCAATTTCTTATAGCTTTTTTTAAGATACCAACTAATTTAATTTAATACTAAAGACCAAAATGTAATAAATTATATTATTTGTAATATGAATCCCTGTGATGACATTGATCAGATGATAGGGCCATTAGATTGAAGGCTGAGTGGGCCCCAGGGTTGGCCTGGGAACGATGACAGAGAAAAGTCTCCGGCTTTACTACGAATTAAATTGCAGTTTTAAACCCTTAACCTAAGAAATGGGACAGAATAAGACCAGAGTTATTTATAGTACACATGATCACGCGCACAGCGTTGCTATCAGTCTTCGAATGAAACGCCATAGAGTAGTGTGGAACACTATTCTGTGGCGTCGCCACTTCATGA
>NW_019059788.1:524184-556208 GCF_000696155.1 Zootermopsis nevadensis | reverse complement strand
TATGAAGATTTCTCTCTTCTGGGTTGTTGCGCCGTGTAGTCTGGTAGATGTTTACCGACGTTTCAGAGGTCATACTGCTTCCGTCATCAGGGCGATTCATCGCCCTGATGACGGAGACAGTATGACCTCTGAAACGTTGGTTAACATCGACCAGACTACACAGCGCAATAACCCAGAAGACGGATATATTCATTCACCTGTCGCTGAGAACTTGAAATGTATTATTTAATGATGATTCACATCGTAAAGTTAAATGCCATTCATTTTGTTTATTTTTGTAGACTTAACTGTGTTTTGAAATTTTCACAACGGAAGTAAACCGTGCACCCATCGTAAGCGAAATGCATGTTTTCTTTGAAAGTTCACCAAGACAACTTATTTTTACTGAGCAGTTTTGCAGTAAGAGAATTGTTCAATTAAGTGACTGCTGTTACAGCCAGCAGTAAAACAGGTTTGCTGTTTAATGTTACGAACGATTAGTTGGTGAGAATATCAGCGCGTTGGCAACGTTTTGGAGGATACTGCCTCGAAAACATCGAATCTCATTGGCAGAAATTGCCTTCTGCAAGTATACCTTGTCCGTCATTGAGATAAAACATGAGTTCTCGGATTTATTTCTCCCGAAACTGAAGACAGGCGTTTTTTACACTGCGATTTCAATGTCGAAGATGTCAAAGACTGACGATGACTCGTGGAATTTCTTTCTGTGCACCATGTTATGAATATCATTCAATGTCTTGCATAGATGAGAATGTAGAGTTTGAGATTAACATCGTTTTGTTTGTTTAGTGTTGGCTCACAGATCCACCGCCGTTTTCCATTTCAGTAATGTCCACAGAGCACGACCTTCATCACAGCAAGTGTCTAATAACAAACTTGTAGTGCTTAAAATAAGTAAGAGCAGGCACGTGGTGGCTCGAGATTTGAAGAGGCGTCACTGAATGAAGCATTCATGGGCTGATGGTGGATCTTAGATGTGCGAACGTCAGTTTGGCAGTCTTAGGGACGAAAGTTTTATGTTAGACGTAGATGGGAGGATAATATCAAGTGGGATCTATGAGAGATAGGAGTTGAAGGAGACTGGATTTTGTTGGCCCAGGACAGGGTCCGGTGGAGGGCTTTGGTTAATTCGGTGATGAACCTTCGGGTTCGGTAAGCCATCTAGTTAGTTAGTTAGTTAGTACTGAAGGCGTGGACGTCGGAATAACCCAAAGACTGCGTTCTCACACGTAATTTCTGGTTCTGATTCGCTGTTGTAATAATGCCGTACATAGTCTTTACCACGACGTGTTTCGGAAAATGTGCTGAGAGGACTCGACAGGCGTTTCAGTTTGAACCGCGACTCGCCGAAGACTGTCGTCACGCGTATGCAGGAAGACGTACGTCATTTCAGCTACCCGACAGTATCATTGTCCAGCTGGTTTGTCTCGGTTGATTGCTTAGCAATTCGGATTTTTATTCGGAAGCTCCAGGGTTTGGAGGCTGTCTGTTCTGATTTAACTTAACTCTTTTGTGGGTTTTTATAGTATCTCCAGGAAATTCTAGGGCAAATGCATAGAATATGTCATTATTTCACATTCTTAAAACAATTTCAGTTCATAATCTTCTTATTCGAAACGGTGCGACTTATGCCATCGTCGCTAAATAAACAAATATTTTACAAGTTGAACCAACTCAACCACTGTTATGTTGACTATAATACTTGAAGATTTACGCTGTTAAATAGTTTATAGTAAGAAGTGTGGAGAGACTTGAACAACACGTGTTTTGGGCAGAAATTTGCAACCACTGTTATGTTGACTATAATACTAGAAGATTTACGCTGTTAAATAGTTCATAGTAAAAAGTGTGGAGAGACTTGAACAACATGTGTTTTGGGCCGAAATGTTTGTAGTGAACTGCTGAATTCTATCAGCACGCCGTACCATAAAGTTTCTTCCCCTGGCAAAGTACACCACTGATCTCAGGCTGAAATCGCGGCAGAAGGCACCGTTTTCGTCGGCTTTCGAAAGAAATTCCTAACCATGGTAGAGCTGTTTCATGACGAATAAGTTTTTGGAATCGGAACTTAGAATTGGTCGTATCCGTTCCCAACAAAATCCTCACCGATCCATAATTTATATATAGTTTTAACAGAGTGCATTCCCCATAAGCCTCGGAGCCAGAGTTGGAGGTTATCTGTGTTATCCTCTTGCACAGCCCAGCATGACGTCAACATTTATCCGTTTTATCACATTCTCTGTTTCTTCTAGATGACAAGCCTTAACAGAAATGTATTTTCCGTTAAAATATAGGCTGAGATATCATAGCCCAAAAAGTCGCCTACTATATTAAGAGATTGTGGATTGGAAATATTAAATAAATTAACGAGGTTTATAAAGGAGCGTGTATTTTTGTGATTATTATTAAGGTAGCGATTTAAAAGACATCTGTCCGGTAATTAAGACCACCAATTTACTCATTAAACTATAATAAGAGATTATTAGGTTAAGAGACGAAAAATGAATAAGTTCGCTCTTTCTTTAGAAGGAGCTTTGTTTTAATTCTTCGAGCCGGTAGTTACCATTCTTTCGTGTTGGTACTTCTTCAGATAACTGTCGCTGGTTTTTGTTGGGCCTGACGTCGTGTGAAGAACGTTTGTGTATCGACACTTCTGTATAACAGACGTGCTGCTGATGTTTCACAAATGATAAAGCAATTCTGTGCAACATCTGGTCAGAAAAGGATATAAATATTATTTCAGAGTTCAACACTCGTTTCACGATGCCAGACTATATATCGGGGGATTCTGACAAAGCGCATTCTGAGCTACGATGTGTTTGAAGAATCTGAATATAGGAAGGACGAGAATCGAGACACCATACGACGCTGAACATCGCGACGAATATTCTTTCATCTCAAAAAGAAGATTCCGATTGAAGCGAAGAGCCTCGAGATACCGGTCGACTGGACGCCGAGCGTCTGCACGGCGACGCAGGAATCCAGATATCCGCACACGAGCCTCGAACCCCATACAGGCCGCTGCCAAACTGACGCTGAGCGTCGCGATGTCTTCACACAAGGCGCTGGATTGGGCGGAGGGGAATTTTTCCCAGGTTTCCTCATCAAAATTCCGCGAGCCTTCATCGTCTTTCAAATTCCAGCAAAATGATAAGCTTTGCACAATCTTTGCGTGTCACTATCGTAACAGATCCTCGTAATGCGTCTGGTCTTAAACAAATAGAAATTTTGAAGGAATATTCTTTGGATCAACACGCGGCTAGGAAAGTTTCAGTGTGAAAATGTGCCACGCCACGACGTGGATCTTCGGTTTTTATGTTCACGACCTGGATTCGTAATTACCTTTACGCACAGTCAGCGCCACGAGGCCAGACGTAACACTTTAAAAAGAGCACGTAGGAAGTGAAGAAACAAACTGATCTTAAAATAAACTACGACCACTTCCACGGTGCTTAATCATTGAACCGCTTCCCATCTTGACTCTGTCTGTACTGTAGTACAACACTGGCTTGATGTTCCCCGCACTGATCTTGTGGTAGTGGGTGGCATAATGGCGGATCAGTACAAACAGCCCTATTATCCATGGGCTGGACGTAACTAACAGAGTGGAATCGAGCCAACACGTTGTCATCGTGATGGAACTTCACTTACAACATTTCACCTGCTATTAATTCGATCACTTCCCGCTTTTGTCGTATTAGTGACAGGCGTTTTTTACGCGTAGCGAAGTGTTGAACAATGTTTCTTTCAGTCTCTCATATTTTGACGAAATCGTGTATAAACGGATCCTTTTGAAACTTTCCCGTGATCTCTGTATTATCACTTTGTATTGGAGGAGTAACTGAAGAAAACGTGAATTTAGTTTTCTTTATTTCAAGAATTTTACTGAGGCGTTCGAATACTGCAAGTGTTTATTATGTATTTTTTAACTTCTGAGCCCGAATTTATAACTTGTGTTGGGCAAGGCCGTGGTCTAGGCAACACGGAGTTTTCCTCCGGGGGCTTCCCCGGTTTCTCCATTCACACACAGAAGAAGGCAATGGCAAACCACTTCTGGATCATCTGCCAAGAACGTATATGAACAGGTCCCAGTCCGAGAAAAGGATCGAAGGATCCTGTTCATATGGACCTGTCGTCAGACAGAACAACGGAGTTTTCCTCCGGGGGCTTCTTCCCCGGTTTCTCCGTGGCATCCCAACAATTACTCCTTTCACACGCAGAAGAAGGCAATGGCAAACCACTTCTGGATCATCTGCCAAGAACGTATATGAACAGGTCCCAGTCCGAGAAAAGGATGGAAGGATCCTGTTCATATGGACCTGTCGTCAGACGGAACACTAAATAATAAATAAATAAACTATAATCAAGTAGTATCCGAATATTGTCGCGGGCCGTAGTTTGCACGCAGTCATAGGCTATAAACAGATCGTTACTCTTCATCTGTGCAATTCGAAGCTAGCAGATTTTATTGTGCGGATCAATGTTTCTTTTTCGCCCACGATTCAACGATTTATATGGAGCGAATGCCGAAGTGTGTATTTTTGTTTCCCGCGGTGACTCAGACGTTTTATTCGCAAATGTCTTTGGTATAGAAACGAAAAATCCACCCAGAGTTTCCCCGCCGTGTAAACGTTACAACCAACACGCGTAATCTATTAGTAGTCTGAGGTTTAAAAGGCAAAATATTCGTTAAGAAAAGTGTGCACTGAATTACAAGACGGAAGAAATCGAGCTGATACAACAAACATTTTAAATTGTTTTTGCAATTGATGAATGTATTTGAGCACTTAACTTCGCATGTCTCTGTCCTTTGCATTTGTCTGTTAAGAATTGATATCGTATGTTCAGAATATGCAAAATATTCTTCAAGTTTATTTCGCTTTACAAACTCCTTTTATCGAGTTGTTTGTTAACCATAACATACTCAAGAAAATTGTTCACTTTTAAAAATAATATATAAGGGATTGAGTCCTTACCGCAAAGAAAACACTTCACTATTACATAGATCAAGTGGTTAACGCTGTTTAAGGAAATAATTCCCGTTTATAATGAGTTGGGGATTTTTAGTTATGCGATCGAGAAACTCACTGCGTGTAGTAGAACCGGCCTTGAGAATCTAATAGTCGCTCAGCTGGCCAATAAATTCATCGCCTTTTGGGCCGTACCATGGATCAGGTGGCTAGTGGCAGGATTCTGACCGCGGATGCCCGGGTTCGCGCACAAAGCAACCCGTGTGGGATTTGTGGTGTGTGAAGTGACAGTGAGATAGATTTTTCTCTGATGAGTTCTTAAGTTTACTCCTGTCACGAGTAACGTCATCCTACCGCTGCTCCAGATTGGACATAGGCCCGTTAGAGGCCGCGTTGCCACAGAGACAGTCTTTCCCATTCCAAATAATACTCTCCCTTTCATGGAACGCTTTGGTCCATCTCCGTGCTCAGAGGAGCTGTCATAGTTTTTTTTGTTTTCCGAGTACTCACCACTTTTACCCACGGCTGGTGCGCCTATGACGGCCACCTTCACCTCCGATAGCGAAGATTTCTTGCGGCGTATCCCGCGGATGGCGTTCGAGGTCATGTTTACCCCTCAGGGCGTCATCTGGTGCCCGTCTGAGGCGATGGACTGATTTGCTTCTCGAACGCGAGCGATGAATCTGGATCTCTGTTAAAGTCAAATGAAAGAAACTTGGTGATTGAAACGTCGTCTTTTAATGCATATAATGTTGATGCGTGTAATTACGTTACGGTATAGACACGTGCGTATCGTAGGTCACGTGGTTGGTTGCAGCAGTGATCTTGGACATTGCCCATTGTCTGGGGTATTTTTAAAATACGTGACGTTTCGGGAGTTGGCTGTACTCCTGTTTTAAACTCATTATTTGCGATTACAGTGGCATGTTTTTTTTATTTATTAACTTTTTATATAAGAGTGACAGCGTTTTGGATGAGATCTGGATCCATTTGGATGTAAAACGTAGATGTTAACTGCTATAGTGCTGGGAAACACGAAGTGACTCAATTTGTCAAGATTTAACATGGAGTACACTACTTGTTAGTTTTCTCAGAACAAAGAAAGTGTATTATGATAGACTATTATGAGCGTGTAATTCTGTTTAACATATCAGAGTTATTGTAACCTCGATATAAGATCGTATCGTATTCTTTAATTACGCTGAGGTAAGTAATTATTTATTACAGTTTTCAATAAAATGTTTTTTAATTAAAATTTTAGGTTTTGCTTCAATCTTGACGGGCGATTTTCTAGTGCCTATATAAAGCAGTAGGTACAGTAATTTTATGTAGGATTGATTTTGTACGCTTTAATCAGCAAGTTCATAGTTAGGAAACGAGAAGTAGACAAATTACGGTCTGAAAGAATGGAAGTTTGTTACAGAACGGAATCCACTCTTAAGTTTCTTCTTGGATGTGTTTTTTTTCTTACTACATTTACAATACATTTAAGTAAAAACGTACGAACTCATTTGCGGTCTTACCTTTTATTAGAAACTGTCGTTCTGTCGTCGGATTCTCTGGTCGCGGTCAGTTGTGACATGAATCTGCTGTATGTATCATGCGCGAGACAGCGGTTTAGCACTTGAACGCGATGTCCGGAGCAGACAGAAGCCGTCACCTCACTCGCAGAGCGGCTTACGGCTCTCGTGTTAAGTGAACTAGGCGGCAGCAGTAGCTAGCAGCAACCTCTAAAAATACTGAGCTCGTACAGTCGGCGAAGGGATCGTCGTCATACGCGGTCTCATTCCACTGCTGTGTCAGTCGCGTCGCAACGCAGTTTACTTACATCTGCTTTAAAATTACCGCATACTTCGTTTTCCAGTTATTTTAAAATCTTCGTTAGCCGGGATAAATCATTTAATACAGTGTCTTACTACGATTAAGACTGTTGAGTTTAGTTCCAGGGCAGGGGTAATTGAGTTTTCCTCCAGACTGGTTCTGTGGCCCACCCAACTTCCTGTCCAATGGGTACCGAGGGTCCTTTCCCTGGGGTAAATCGTGGTCTGGGCGTGACGCTGACTACTCACCCCCATCTAGTGCAGAGATCAAAACAAGTATAAACTGTCTTATCTTCCCCCAAGCGCCTTCATGGCGTGTAGCCGAATAACTTTACTTTAATGAATAAAGTCTTAAGAACATTCACAGTAAAACCAAATAGGGCAGAGAAGTTTTCTCTTCGCCGTCGCGAGCAGACCGTCTCTGGGCCCCAAACTTTCTCCTGTCCATTTAGTACAGGGATCATTTTCCTTGGGGTTAAAGCTACCGGGACTTGAAGCTAATTCCATTTAATATGCCGAGCCTGAGATTGCGAATTGTACCGTTATCACAGCGTCTGCGCAGATGGAGTTTTCAACCCGTAGTAGCAGACAATATCGCCTTTTGACAAGACACTGAGCCAGTTTCATCCCCCGGACACCCTCAAATCATGTTCCTTGAAGGCTGTTCGTCGTTCCGAACGATCCCGACCAGTTCCGAGGTATCAGCGAAGTTTTTGTAACTGGGAATATTTTTGTGGTGTAATGTTTTTAAAACCTGTGTCCAGCACTTATGTTGGAGGACCGGACCATTCCTCTTCTGGTGACTGTTATTGCCCTTTCAGCGCGTGTGGAGCCGTCTCCTCCTTCCATGACTTGATGTGGTGACAGTGGACTGTCTCAACGCGTATTAACAGACACTTTGTGACAAATACAGGACACCCTCGTGATGAGTGTAAGCCTATTCTGCGTACTTTCTAGATTTGTGCTTAGAAGATTGTAAATACATGGCGCCTTGACTCTGCGGCAACTTCTTCTACACCTGATAGACGCGGGTGGAGGCCTGTAAGGGGATGTTAGGTAGTTATTTCAGTACGGAATTTTTCGAAAGGTTTCAACTTCGGTCATTTTGCTCCGAACGAAACTGAACAATTAAAAATGTACACTAGCCGTGTACTTATATTCTGCATAAAGTTTTGGATTCTTTGGTCTGAGGCATTCGGCCGAAACGGATGATAGAGAGAGAGAACCTTGAACTAACGCGGAGCAGTGTGGAAACACCGTGCCCGAAATAAAACCATAAAGTGAATGCACAATGGGGGGAGAAGTAGTATTTCTTTCTAAAACAACATTTAAGGTGGGCCGCTGAATACTACGTCGTTGCAACAGACGCCAGCTACCATGTTCAGAAGGAGAATTCATGTACTAACTCCATGAAGCACGGTCCGGTTTGTGAAGCTGACAGTCTCTCAAGAAATCCACATCGCTTTATGGAACGCGAAGGTTCATTACAGTGTTCTAGTGCCAGTTACTGGAGCTTATCCTGAGCCAGCTGAATCCTTCTCACTCTCTATCATCCTGTTTTCTTTCGATTCGTTTAAATATTACCCTCACATTTACGCCCAGGTCTTCGCAATTGTCCCTTTCCTTCTGGTATTTCGTAAAATAAATTGTGAGCTTGTATTATCGTGCCCATGCCTGCTGCATGCCGGCCCCATCCTCTATTATGCAGTCTTGTCTTTCGGGCGAAAAATGCAAAAAGTCTTCGTTAAACAGTTGTCTCCAGACATCTGTCATTTCATTCCCCGTTTGTCCAGATAATCTCGGCACCCTGTTCTCAAACTCTCTCTGTATTCTCCTCTTAATGAGGAAGTCCGTATTTAACCAAACTAGACAACCGCGGTAAAACCTGGCAAAGTTGAGTTTTCCTGCAATTTCTATGGTTTGGTACCTTTTTCTGTCGACAGTGAAGAGACTCTTTGTCAACAGCTGGGAATATTTAGAGCGTCCGTAAGAAAACTTGTGTACTACAGAAGTCACTAAACATTATCGACATTAAAGTTTGTCCAGACGTGGAAGTCCATAAGTTTCTCGTATGTGTTATAAATAAATAATTACACTCTCTTCAAATATACGCCGGGTAGAAATGAGATGAATTTTATTAAACAGGACACGTGGCAGGAATTAGATTGGAAAGGGATTTGGAGGTGTGACTTTCAGAACACTTTGTGGGAAAGAAATGAATGCCTACACAAAAGAAGGAACGTTCAGCAGTTGAATTCCATTTATTTTTGAAGGTGGATACATTTAACTGTCACCTCTTCAACTCGGGTTACGACAATTGCCGCAGAACTCACAAAACAAAAATTAGAACCACAACAAACATGTTTTTATTACATCAATTTTTATGTGTATTTTGCATTTTATATATGATTGGTTCTTCAGTCATTAAAAATCAATCAAATTAATGTGCAGAAATTATGTGCATCCATTGAAGCATTGTGCTAATAGTGTGTATATTCTGGTTACCTTGTGCAACTTATGTTGTAGTTTCGTATGAAAACATTTAAATAATTGTTGAAACATAATACTTTTCTTAATTGTACAGACTAAAATTAATAATCCCCCGATATCCCAATATCACGTGTACATTTAAAAGATCGTAGAGGAGCCTTAATGCGAACAAAACTCAAAGCATCTTCGCAGTTGTTAATTTAGATAAATCTTAAGGTCTGGTTGACCGAGAAGGAAATTTATTGTGTAATAATTAATTGTATTGCAAGAACGAAAAATGTAATATTTTGAACTCTATTCAGAAGAACCAATTTTTAAATCAACAAATTTCTTCCTATTTCGTTGGTAAACTTGCGAACATGACTACTGATGTGCATGGAGGATATGAAAAATATAATATACAAAAATAATATATTTATTATTTGCAGAAATTATTGTCAGAAATCAATTCACTCGACATTCATTCAGTCAAGAATACGAAAAAAGAAAGATGAAAATATAAGTAAAATTAATTTAATGAAAGATTAATTCATTCAACTCATTCAGACAAACATCCCTGTAGACGGGACACAGCTTCCTGGGTAATGCCAGTTTCTTTGTTTGTTTGTCGAAAAATATTTTGTGGCATGAAGTATATGAGATATGGGAAGTTTTGAGAAATGCTTATCCAGCCACCAAGAAGGTTTTGTTTAATTTATATTTAAAAATTAGACGTTTCTTCTGAAGTTGCAGTTTACGAATGGTGGAAACTGAAGAGTTTTGGTAAGGGCCGGTCACATGCGCTACATCTTGTAACACCGGAAGTTCATTATCAAGGAAGCCGTGTTACAGGCACGACAAAGAGCTTACATACATTATACATAATAATACTAATTGTAGGATGACGATCGCTTTTAACATGATGGGTGCTTTGAGGATAATGGGAAGGTGAGAGGCCAAATTGCCCGTCAAGCACATCGAATACAGGCGACCGTGAGAGAGCTCTGTGTATCAGGAGTTACCATCGCGTCGCATGGACAGCTAGTTTGTCGCGCGACCGTGGTACCTTGATGACGCCACCTCCAGGTATGTTACCAGCACGTGACACATGGACTGCTGGCCTGGGGACTTCCCCCGTTTCAGAGTCGCGTGACGTGTGGTGCCGTGGAGGTTGCCAGAGCTTTCTAAAGGGAGGAGTACTACGAACCTTCCACGAAAGGAGTGAACGTTTAAGACTTCATCATCTTCCTCTCATCACACTGTTGTTTAATCTTTTGACGCCCAAAGTTCTTCTTAAAATTTTGGTTCCTACCTCAAAGAAAACATCACGTCTCTATGACAACTCAGTTTGAAAGTTGTGTTTAAGGAAATAAAGGCTACTTATTCTTGTAAGAAACCATTGAGCACACGCTATGCGCAATACGTAGTTAAAGCGGGGTTAAACAACAGCCAGTATTCTCCAACCAAAGTCAAATTTGGACAAGGCAATAGAAGATAGCTGAAGCTAACGAATTAAAGAGTGTCTTAACTTCTCAGCACAGCAATTACATAGCAATGTGGAAATCTTTGGAAAATCATACATGGTGCTTGAGTGCAGTTAGATTACATGTGATTGCGCCTGTGTTTCGTGGTCTAAGAAACAAAGGGATATGTAAGGGCCATGGGACCATTTCTCTCGTCAGCATCGAGTGCAAGTGAGAGGAGGATTCGTGAACAGTGAGTGGAGTGGATGAAGTGGACAGCCGCGTAGCTTAGTGTCGTGATTTTACGCCAGCGCTGAGTTCTTGAGCTTGCGGTATGCGTTGTTGAGGTGCAACATCTCGAGATTCATCTGGGACATGAGACTCTCCAGTCGTTCGATGGAGTCCAGAACTTCTATGCGCTGGGTGTGTGGGTTATAACGCACCTCGAAAGCTCGGGACATTCCCGTAGCCACCCACCGTCTGTAAAGAGAGACGTGATTTTGATTCAAAGATCGTTTGCTGGAGAATGTATTCAGCAGTTTCGTTGGAAGCTTTTACAGTGATGATACGTTGACGGTGCTCATGTGGAATCCAGCACTTGGGTTTTATTAATAAACATTCCTCTTATAGGGGAGACCGGGGCTGCTTGTCACATATTTACTTTTTAAATTTTAACGTGTAACATGAGAAGGTATTTGAAACACTGATGCTATGCCAATATTCTTTTCACTTTAAGGAACATAAATGGGTGTACAGTTTTCGAGAACATTTCTGTCTTACCCTAAATTGTCTTGTTTTATCAAGGTAGGTACTGATTTTATTATTTCTCTGTATTGTTAGGTTGTGTGTAAGTGGACTGGTTTGAAATAATATGGCGCCTTCGCAAATTTCCTTAGGTTTTTACACCAAAGACCAGTGACGGCGCTGCTTACCTGAACTTGTCCTTAGCGTCCTCGAAGCTTTCGGCCACGTAGTAAATCGGTTGATATTCCTGGTCCTGATAAGGCTGAACTGCTGTTAGGGCGGGCTCGAAGGGCCGGTGTTCTGGCTTGTCGGAAATGGCGTGCAACAGCTCGCCGTAGCTGGACAGCAGACCGGCGCCGTACGCTTTCACCTGACCGGCCTCCTTGCACAGCCCAAATTCGACGGTGAACCAATACACCTAGCACAAGGGAAAACAGTGCAGGGGCAGGCAAAAGTTCGAGGATAAATTAAATAGGGACTGTAAGAGATTCAGTGTGTTAGACATTGACCCAGAAGAGATTTTCAGACAAAATAAAAATCTTCTTCGATAATGAGGTTGGTACTTACTGTGGACAGCTTCTCGATCTCTGCGTCCGACGCTCCAAGGGAAGCGAGCCCGATTTCCTGGGAGAATTGTGCGAAGCTGGGATCAGCTAGCAGGGGCATGTGACCCAGCATCTCGTGGATGCAGTCTCTGCAACAGGGGACGTATAAAATGACTCGCATTCTGTGTCACGTTTCAATCTCGGGTTTTCGGGAACAATTATGATGTGCGGAAGTTTTTTGCTAAAGTTTGATGACCAACGCAAAGTTATTTTCGAACAGAGAAATCGTATCTTAGGCGATGAAATCAATGATTTGTTTGAAGTGCATAATAAAGCAAACGAGGGTGTAATACAAAGTTATTATTACGAAGATTATATTGAAGATATCACCAAAGAATTCCATACCTCGCGTCGCTGACGTATTGTTTTCCCTTTAAGCTATGTCGGTCAAAGTAATTAATGGAATGCATTCAGAAGGTGTGCGTAATTATAATTTTTAGGTTAAAAACTATAGTTCTGGGGGGGGGGTATTTAACACCTTCCAAATCCCAGTTTCCGTTGTCCACGAACAAGTCAGTAGGTCAGCTGTAGTCAGAGAGTTTCACGGTCACCACCCAGCGTTTGTCCATGATAATCGTTTCTTAAAATGGAATTGTCTGTGGGAATCTACCAGAAGCCACTCATATATACAGTGTAAGAAGAGGAATCGAAAAAAGTGTTCTTTCTTTTTGAGATTGAGGGTCCGCGGACGTGATTGATAGCGGTTTTAAAATTAAAGTGCTTGTTGCCCGCTTTTATTTGTTATATACCCGAAACGTCGGACGTGTACTACTTCTCGACGCGGCTGATCGTCTAGGAAGACTTCATCGCCTTCTACGTGTTCAGAAAACTTTAGGAAGTTTTGCTGTAAACGAATATCTGCTTTCAAAATTGGGTGTTTTAATGAGTTGTTTCCAGCAAGCACATTACTGAGCCGGGCAGCCTATAGGAATTTCATTGCTCGAGGTCAGCATGACGTGTGGGCGTGTACGTCCGTCCTCACGCTAACGAAGTGTTCTTCAGTTTCCTTATTTATGCGATGAAATGTACACCGTCGAGACGTGAAACTAGTTCAGCGAAACCTATTTTTATGACACTGTTGCATGTTTGTTGTTATTTCTAGGATCTCAACGCGTGTCATGCCCACCTAGATCTGTGCCAGCCTGGGTCATTACGTCATCATGCCTTCGGTTGTGTGTAATTGTGCGGGAAGACTTTCCCGTCCATAAACAGAGTTCATAAACACTGTTACAGCCCGCAGCTGTTTGTCGTTTGTTTATGATATTTTCCCCTTCTGGGGTCATGACCACAAAATTCCGAACGAGTCTGGATGGAGAAAAGATGAGCTCACGTAACAATAAACCGTCTGGGTTGCTTGTTTTAAGACACGACTATCACAGGAATAACCACGATTATGCCTTTGTCAAGACAGACGATTACTTGTTGTCAATTCGGACCGGACATCTCCAGAAATAGGTTCTTAAGTCAGTTCACCGTGTGCCGATGTCTGTAGTGAGACTGCGTATGGTTGTGACAGGGTATTCGCTCTGGAAAGGAGGGGAAGGGATACGAAGGAGGGAGGACCCACTTCATCTCGTACCAATTAACTGAAGCTTTTAGTGATGTGATGCTATTAGCAGTCTCATCATTGCTATGCTACGGAACATTGATACTGGGTAATCGAATTGTTGAGAAAGAGTTGGAAAATGATTGGCTTTTAGCTCTGCTGTTGTAATGTCTTCTGACAGCGCTGCCCTGAAAAAGGCCCTCGTCAAACATTTCCATTTCATGAATGTGTGAACCACTTAACAGCGACAGATATTTCATTTATGGCTTCGTACAGATTGTGTCTCCGGATCCTAACGCCCGGTGCTTATGCACTCTGGAAAAGGAGGGACTCTCGTATTTCTGGTTTTTTTTTACACTGGAGCATCTCCATAGCAACGCATTAAAACTGTATTAAAGTAGTTGAATCCAAATTTCTTGACTGAGGATATAAGAAAAAATCCACAAAAGTGCAGTTTGTTCTATAGGTTTCTTTTTTCTGAAAGGATTCGTATTTTTCTGCAAGGTTTGCGCAGTTCATTGGACGTACACTTACTCGTGCAAACAAGAGGTATGGAATTATTTTACGTGTCTCTATCTATCTTTCTGACGTAACATAACTTCATAGGTCTCCTTGTACGGGTGGTCAGACAGACGGTCGCAAGGCCCTCATCTACAGGGCGACACGTCACAAACATTCATGCATTGGGTGGGATTTGAACCCAGTATCCCTGCGACTGCGCGGCCATTGTCATTGGCTTCCTTATTTCTAAAGATCTGAATTTTACGTGAAACATTTTCGTCCGCTCAACAGCTCCTGCTGAGAGATGTGTTCCAAACTCCAGATGCAAATTGGTTTTTCTCCAATGTATTCTTATATGAGTCCAGTTTCTTATTCTGATGATTGTACAACTCTTTATTCTGTGCATGTAGCACGCAGTGAAGACGTGGGAAGGGGGTACCGGAGTGGAGATGAGTTGTCAGCTGCACGCTCCGGCCACTTCACTCCCCCCCGTTACGCTCTGGACAGGTTATAATATGTTATTGACACACGAATGATTTTTATATCACGTAAAATCTGCGACATTTATAATTCCAGTCTTAGCAAATAAGTCTTGCCCGTAATTAAACCGTGCGAATTAATACTGTTGAACATTTTCTGATGCTTTGTACGCAGTATTTTTCGGTCCAGTGGAACAAAGCCAACATCCGTAATTTTTGCAATAAGATGGCATCCTAAAGGCTCACAGCCAATAACAACACTGGTATTTATATATACCAGAGAGACAAGGGAACTAGTAAATTTAGTACCAAATGATTGTAAGTAATGCAACGCGATTAAGGATCCTCTTAAAATTCTGTGCGTGTATCGGATTAAAAGAACAAATCAGTTCAGATAGCGGAACATATCTGCGTTCGTCATCTGAAATAGAAACTTGGAATGCACTGTCCATGCTAAAATAGAGTTTTACGAACAAGGGCTTAAGTCAGTTTCATATTTCTGTTAGCATTGATCATGAACAGTTCTGCATCTGTTCTGTTATTAATTTTAAGTCAGCTTAATAACTTAGTAAAATGTACAGGTTACTTCAGAAGGTGAACTGGACATTTGTTTATAATATTAATATTTATATTGTTTTATTTTTCTGGGCTATAATTTATGTTAATTTTATTATATACGCTCATATAAAATTTGCAGTAATATTGCGGTGTTTTGTATCTTAACAATTCTGTCGACGTGTTGTGTTTGATATTTATTTATTAATTTTTACATAATTCATTAACTTTCACACCTGGCTTCATGACCTCGCTTTCAGCTCAGTGTTCTAATAATTCTTACTGCTCTTAAATGTTCTCTTCGAAATGAAATTTTTGTGTATTTATACTGTCCAGAATGACGTCAATGTTTTGCTTCGTTCCAGTCTAAGTGGCATTTTATTCTGTAGTAATTTGTGGGTGAATTGAAGAGTCAATATATCGGGCTCTAGAAGAGGCGAGTAGCCCGTCATGCTTTCTTTGTTTCATTTGAGATGATTCTGAAGTTCTGCTGTTCTTTTGATCTTGATGCACTTTAGGCTGTGAGGTACTGCTTAGGTTTACTATTTCTGAATCCTTTCTGGATTCAGAGAAGCCACTAGGGCTCTGGGAATGAATTTTGAAGTATTGAGGAAATATTTTTTAAAAAAAATCTCATTCATATACGAAATTAAATTAAACGTTAATGCTGGTTTCTTCAGTTATATAGAAACTGGTCGAATTTATTAATTGTGAACCAATTTTAACTTCGCTGAAAGTTAGTTTTTTTTGGTTGGATGCTCTCGCTTGGGAACTTTGAATACTGTTGCGTACGTAAGTTTTCAAGTGTTGTACGTAAATTCCGGACAGAAATATCTTTTAAGTGTTATTACTAGGACTGGAATGTTTATAGACTTCGATTTAGACTACATTTGAAATTAAACGTGTGTTGTTTGGCAGCCAAGAATAATCATTTTAAAGCTTGTGTCAGTTAAGAATAGTGTTTTAATTGAAGTATTTTAATGCCTTTAAATATTAGACCTGTCTGTTTGAAATTGTGAAGCTGATCACAAATATTAATTTTTTCCCGAAGTGTTTCTCTAGCTTCAGTGTTTAAACCTTTACATCTCAGTGGTAAGAATACGTACTACCCATTTTAAAAGTTTGTTTTGCCCACGGATTTTATATGTTTTTTTTATGATTCTCTGTGTAAAGAGGGGTTATTTTCTTAAATCGCATCAAGAAGCTGATCTTTGTAATGGTGAAGTGTTTTGTTTTCTTTGCGGTACGGACTGAATTCTTAAATGCTATTTAGGCGAGTTTGGTTTCCAGAGGAAGGCCAGTTCTGTCTCTGATACTTACGGCTCTGGTGTGTGGTATGGAGAAGAGGTGTGTCTCACGTACTGTGTGCTCTGGAACACACGGAAAGCGAGACTGGCCAAGAAGTCTCGGGCTGTCAGCAGACCAGCGGCCGGACGCAATGTGAAGCCGGTGTGTTCTGAAATCGGAGAGCGCCAAAATTCGATCCTAGGACGTTTACCAAAGAATGAGTGTTCGGGGTGTAGTCTCAGAACGCGGAATATCTTGGCTGTTGCAGTGCCATATTAGAGCAAGGCGTTCCGGGCAAAACTCACTAAGCGTACTTTGATACTGCACAGATTTCTAGTAATTCACATCTTGTGCTGTTGATGTTATGGGTATGGAACATAGGCCTAAGTTTATAATGCAGCAATTAAATGCAACGTAATTAATAATTTTGGCGTTCTGGGCTTGTACATCGCATTGTCACATTAACTATCTAATGAATTACAGATATTATTATAGAAGATTATTGAGTTATATAAGGATTTCCTCTGGAGTTTCAATAAATTTACCTAATTTATAACCCAGTGGTCCGCGAGTCGACGAGAAATGGTGAATATGGACCAAGGACAGCAACATATTTATAACACTAGAAATTATTAGAAATGTTATAATTAAGAAGAAATTATTTGTTACTACTCGTAGTACATCGACGAATATATGATAATGGACGGCCAAAGAGTATCTCTAGAGCAAATGTCTGCAAAGAAACTAGAGAGACGATTTGGAAGAATGATAGAACATCGGAGCGCCCTCCGATGCAGTCGGTACTCACTCTTCATGAAGGCGGACATTTCCTCGAGCTGAGGGATGCGGTCAGGCCTGAAGATGCCGTCGTCCTGAAGCATCTTGAAGACCCGACTGTACTCGCTGCAGGCGTGTTTGGGCATGAGGTCGAGTACCGTGTCGAAGACTGCCTTCCACGTCGAGATTTCTTCGGCGGTGTAGTCTATGCGCGGGATTGGGTCGCCGCTGTAACCCACAGCCAACATTCGGTCCGTCAGTCGACACATTACGATCAGACAAAACAACGAGCACGAAGATGGCTGTCCTGTGATTTGTTGCGCGGTGAACGATGACCACCTTGATGATGGCAGTAAACGCCTCTGAAACGTCGGTCAGTATCTACCAGATTGCACGGCGCGACATACCAGAAGGTATATATCTATATAATAGTAGTACTCACAGCCTTAAATATCATTTTATTTGTAGAGGTGAATGGGGTTTTCAGATAATATCGATCTTTATCGAAGCGATTAGCGTTTGAACAGAATTAGGCATCGTATGTGCAGAAATCTTTTTCCGTAAGTCGTACGGTTTGGAGGATAATTAAACGTAAGGTATTTTTACGATGTTGTCATCTCATAAATCGGGAATCGTTCGACTATTTTTTGTAAGATTTTATATTGCCCACCAGCTCCTACTGGGTTTACCCTATGTGTAAGACAGCTTCACAAATTGAAAAATCTAGAGGCACTGGATTTGTTACGCTGTGTGTGCGTTTCGTAATTGTGACAATAGCCACAGTAGTAGTTATAATACAGAGTGTGTGTGTTTGCGGAGTCCATGAGAAACAGGTCAGATCATTCGAAAGAATCCTCACGTGCGCTGTTAATAAAGCCTTTGAATCGTGTGATGATTTTCACAGAACGTTGCAGACCAGACTTTTTTGTAAGGTTTCTCCTATATATATATATATATATATATGGCTTCCGACTGTTTGGACTTGTCGGAGGTGTCCTGCTGTTCGGGACATTCTGTGAAATGGGTTTGAAAAGTTCGTGAGGCTTGTTTTGTGATTTCTGGCTCATGAAACTGTTTTGTAGAAAGTGTTTTAAGCGTTTTACGATCGTTTCATAAATTTACAGTGTTCATTATATAACACGGTTGTGGACACGGATAAATGCAGTTTCGATAAGTTAAATTGAGTCTAATGGTAGACAAATTGACATCGTAGCAGCTTCCTCTGGAAATACCTGCCATTGTTTTTGTTGAAACGTCAGATTTTACTTCTCGTTGAGGGCCTTATCTCTGACTCGGGAAGTTTAAAAAACAAAGTGGTAATTGTACGTACCACCGACTTTAATGTTCGTTAACTCTGCATGTTGTCCACAGAGTGCATTTATGAGGTCAAAAGGTATTGTGTTCAGTCCTAACCATCGCCACGAAACGTTTTAATCACCTGAAGACAAAGGCATTTACAACTCCCGAAACGTCTTACATATCAAGCAAGCCTGTAACTCATTTGACATGTCCAAAACATATGAATAAACAGGCGTTGTGAAGAACGTTCAGAGAATCAAGATGCGTCTCTCTTTTGTGTTGTAGTCGGTAGAAGTTTACCGACGTTTCAGAGATACTTCCTGCGTCCATCATCAGGGCGTCGGCGCTACAATCCAGACACAGCCATCTGTGTAATCACCGCTGTGAGAACCTTAAATCTTAAGTCAAGGAAAACGTCTATCACGGTTAAATAGACTTTGGTCCCACTGATCGAGACACAGATGGCTAAGAACTGCAAATGACTTACTACTTGTAAGAGAAGGCAATCTCAGCGATGGTTTTGCGACGCTCACGGTAGGTCTTGTCGGCGAAGCCAGGGTGGTTCATGTCTAGCTCAGGTTCGTACTTGGTCATCAGATGGTTGCAGTTGTCCAGGTCAGATGCGTGTCTCGGAAACCACGGGTCTGAAACCAATACATCAGCTCGTTACTATGGTAACTGAATCCGGGCCGTTCGGTATTCCTACGCGTCTTACTAATTCTTGTGAATAAATTTACAAAAATTAAGCCTCCTTTGTCAAAAGAATTTCTCAGCCAGAGTTTACAACTCGACGGTATCCTGACGTTTCGGCAGACGTTTCAGTTGCTGGATGAAGATGGTGACAGCAGGACTCACCCTTGATGCTGACGCTGTTGTCTGCGAGGAGTGTGACGCCAGCCAAGGACGAGCTTTGGCGGAGTGCCCGGATGAGCAACAGTAGGTTCTGGCGGGACATGTCAACTCGTACAAGAATGTCGAACTGCATGCCGGTTTGTTTCGAGGTGCGCGTTTCCAAGTGGGTCACCGTTCCCTTGAAATTCTGAAACACACGACAGTGGAGTTCCAGACGTTGTAAGGGCAAATGGAACGCGGCGATGCGCAGTTCTGTGCCTGGGCTGGCTTCCTTAGAAACCGGAGGACGTAACTCGTCTTTTTGTTTTTATCTCGTAAGGTTGAAAACAGTCGAACGGCGTTTCCACTGTAACTGTTATCATAATTTGCACGTGGGATTTTAGTGTTCACGGCGGTAAGCGTGAAGATGATGATACGATTCGACCGACGTTTCAGAGGTGCCTACTGCCGCAATAATTATCATATTTGACCTGATTATGGAGGCAGAAAGCACCTCTGAAACGTCGGTCAATTTCTATGAGACTATCCCAGAGTACCGTCGCCTTCATAGTTTACCATTTTCTGGTGACTGTAATGGAATTGTTTTACTGTGACGTGAATCATAATAGTCGGAGGAAGTCGCTGTCCGTTCTTTTCAAACGGAAGTTCGGTGCATTCAGAGAAATGACGGAAGTGAGAAAGAAATGCAGTCTGCTGGTTCTTACTTCGATGGCCTTGAGAATTCTTGCCAGAGATCCGATGCCTTCTCGCATCTTGAGGACCAGGGCGGCCTTCTGAATGGTCAGCTCAGCTTCTTTGCTTTCGCTGGCTGCGTTTGCCAAGATCATCTCTTCCTCAGTCAGCTCAGCATCTGGAACACGGACCATACCCGTTTGTTCGTCAGTCAGCCGTCGCTTTGTGACACCGCGCGTTGCTTCTAGATGCCCGGAGTCAATTTTTTGTTACATTAAAATTAAATTGAAGGTAACCTCCGCTTCAAAGCCCCACTCTTCACAGAATATGATAAGGGTACTAACAATTCAGAGCGGTTAAGTTTGGTAGGGCATGTAGCATGCGTGGAACAGATTAGAAGTGCGTATGTAATTTTAGTCGGGAAATCTTAAAAGAGACTAAACGGACAATTTAGAAGAACTAGGCGCAACTGACCTTAAGGAGGAAGTAGGATTTGGACAAGATTAACGTGGATCTGGTTAGCCATCAGTGGCTGACGGTTTTTTAGCACGATGATGGACCTTAAGGTTCTGTAAAGACGAGGAATTTATTGACTAGCTGAGAGACTGTCAGCTTCTCAAGAAGGCTTCCATGGAATTAGTTCGGTAGTGGATTACACATTGCAGTACATTATGAACGCTAAGGAAGTACTTACCATGGTTAAGAAAAATATTATGAAACAGTAGTATTTATGTTATATTAAACGTATCGCGAGACGTGTGACCAATTCCTTTCGAAACACTGCATGATAAAAGTGTGGTCTTGTTTCTGTGTCCATTAGTGAACCTGTATTTTGGAACAGGCTGTACGACAGTGAGCGCAGTATATAGCTGATTGTCGAAGACCATAAAAGGAGGTTCCGATTCCTTCCTCAAACCCTCTCGTAACTATAAGAGGCGTATTATTCGTGTCACAGTGAAGCGAGGAGAGGTTTTGTCTTTCTTGATATGATTACGGAAACCCAATCGTAAAAATCCTTTTTTCGGGCTCACGGTTGGAATTGAATTTCGTCGAATTTTCATTGACAAAAATACATCGACACTTAGGGGAGAATGTCCTTTGCGCAAAGTTTCACCCAAACTAAGTTTCAATGTCTCATTGGAACTTAAGATTTTGTATTGAATTTAGATTCAAGCGGACTTACAGATGGGCACATGCAGATGATCTCACTCACGTAGAACTCAGGTTTCGCTGTATTTATAAAAGATGAGGGTTCTCATGTACTTTTACGTGGAAATGAGTTGTTTTATTGTACAAATGCGTCATTTTAGTATCGATTATAATTATTATTAAGATGCATTGTCTTCGCATCTCCCCATTAATTCCACGCGTCGTCCGCCATGTTGCCTGTTACTAACCGCGTAATAAAGTTAAACTCGTAATTGAAATGACGTAAACGATGCGGCACTCGGTACTCATCAAACTCTTTAAATCGAGCGAGCGTAATTGGTAAAATGACTGCACGAGGTCTGTATTATTTCAGCAGAATTGACAGCTGGATGAATCGGTAATAAAGCTGTCTCGTTACACGCCATGGAGTCACTTGGCGGGGGGGAGTTGAGGGCTCCTCATTCTTGATCATGGCACTAGATGGGGGTGAGTGGTCAGTGTCACGCCCAGGCCACGATTTATACTCGGGGTAAGAACCCCGGTACCCGTTGGATAGGAGGCTGAATTTGATTTCCCTTTTGTTAAACCTCTGCTCGGGTGACATCCGTTGTTATGCTGTGACATTGGGTTCCTGAGAAAACTCACGAGCTTTAATAATTCTTTATCGGGCTCAGTTGAAAGTTTTGAGTACACAGGAATTGCGTGGTTTTAGAATCGTTGGAGCACAATTAACCCGACGCTGGTCACGTAGGCGAACAGAGGTTTAAATGTGTACCGACGTGTTCGTTCAGACAATCTCTCTCTTTCTCTTTAGGAGCATAATTGCGCCAAGTGCTCAGAGAATGTGTCTCGATGCATTTAACAAAATTTCTGAATCTCCACTCACCCCCAGTTGTTCGCACACAGAGACCGTATAATTCAGCTTTTGAAGTGACGGCTGACTGAATAAGGGGGCGGATTGGGGTGCAGTCTAGAACACGACGAGAGAGAGGAAATGGGCCGAGAGTGCTGCACAATGGAGAATGGGGTAATGGGCTAGGAGCAGAGGAAGGAATTTGCCTTTTTGATTCCATAACCCCCCACCCTCTACGCTGTCCGTCTCCTACCTGCACTTTTCTTTCATCCATGTCCTGACTTTTTCATGGAGCAGAAAGGAAATTTTTACTTCAGTTAAGTTCTTTTATTATCTTCCGTCTTCAGAATTTTTATCTCGCCTTAAATTGCACTACAGAGTTCAGTCTACCACGGTTCTCGTATTAGCCCCTTTGTTCGTGGAACAGATCGTTCGTTACCTGTTGCTACGCCTTGTGTTCTCCCGTCTCACGTGCCACTGGAGGAAGTCTGGTCTAAAACTGCAGTGAGAATTGATTGCCTTCAAAGGGATGTTTCTAGTACTTGGAAGCTTATGAGTGGGTTGTTTAATGTTATTAAAACGAAGTTAAAAGATCTTCAACATTCATAGGTTCACACTAACGTCTCCAATTCAACAAATATTTCGCTGGTCTGACTAGTTCATATAACCGTAGAAACGTTTAAAATTGAAAATTTGATTTAAAATGATTTAGTGACTCAGAATGATAGTCCCTGTTTAATCTGTTATATTTCACTTCTATGAAATTAATAAATTTTCCATGTAAAGTGTTTTATTTCTACAAGTGTCAGGTTAGACTTAAAATTCCTGTCGTCCATAAAATTTAACTACACGACAGCACAGAAGTTCGCGAAACTTTGAATGACACTCACCAATCCTGATGTCGTGGTTCTCTGGTTCGTCACTGGGAGCGCTAGTTATTTCTGGTTGTGCCTCTGTGGGTCCCTCGAGTTCTTCTGCGTAGCTTTGATGGTTTTCTGCTGTCAGTGGCACACACACATACGTCATGCAACATCAAAAATTACCATGCTAGCTTAGTAGTTTAATACCTGACCGAGACAATTTCAGAACCAGGAAAGTCACGTGATGAACCAATATGATCACACAGCCTGCTACAGCTGCAGATGTAATTTAAAGGAACTTGTAAAAATATAAGAAACTCCCGTGAATTTAAAGGCCTTTCTGTAATAACATAATTATAGTTAGCATGGACCTGTGTACTCTACTATTATAAAAGTAATTCTAAAAGAAAATTGGTTAGAAGTACAATCTAATTAGTCTAGTTTTGAGGTGAAGAAAGGATGTTAAGTATGTACGAAACCTCCGGACATTGCAACGTAGCGTCTCTAGATTAGTTGATTTGTAGGCAATGAATTATAATTTTGTTCCTGCACTAACTCCAATCAACGGAATTCAATGTAGATCGGTAACATAACTGCTGAATTAAAAAATACTGCACTAATGTTTAAATCAGAGATCTCTTTAAAGTTTGCGAAACAGTTTATAAATAATACAGACGATATGATAATAATAATAATATTAACAACAACACCCGTTTAATATTTCCCCCCCCCACTCTGTAATGTCCACGTATTTCTTAATCGGAATAACTGAAAAATTATCTTCATTGCCAAGTAAATTTCATTTCCGACTGAAGTATTGAGGAGGGGGTAATGATTTTAGACGGTCTGATCAGAACCCAGCTCTTACCTCCTTCCAGCACCACCCCGGTTGTGACGTCATTAACAACTTCCGTTTCTGCTTCTGACACTCTCTCTTCTGGCGCCTCGACGTTGTCAGATGGAACATCTACACACAATAAACACGTGCAGACAACCATGCAACATGCCACAGAAAATAAATAATTGTTGGTGCGAGATATAATATTAAAATGTATCTTACAGAAATAATGTTTGGGAATGTGGATTGGATTTATCTAGCTCTGGATCGGGATCGGTTGGCGGGCTGTTGTGAATGCGGTAATGAACCTTCGGGTTCCATAAACATTTATGTAAGAGGTCCAGTAGTTCCACACTGTTCGACAGCAGAATGCAAATTATCGTAGTAGCAGTTTGCAGGCAGGCAGTGATACATAATGAACATAACATAACGTAACATAACATAAAAACATAAGACAATGAACAGTCCAGTTAAATTCTGTCGTCCTTGCGTAGTATGTTACTCGCAATCCAGCGTTCACCACGGAGTTCAAGGTTAACTAAAACATTTCAATATCGGATTCAGTGTTTTTCTCGACAAAACCAGAAAAAGTCGTACGCTTACCGTTGGAGCGTTGGCGGGCTTCCTCAAGAACGGACTGCTTTGTCTGCTTCACTACCAGCGTCTCGAAACGGGCGTCGTCAACAAGAGATCGGCGTCTAGCTGGGTATCCGTTCTGAAACAACCCGGGGAAATGAACATTAATTAATCGGAACATTAAAAGGGAGTTAATAATTTAAAAACCTCTATATAGGGAATAATAGCCACGGTGGTCTAGCGGTTAGAACGCTGGCCTTGTAATCCTGGGGTCTCGGGTTCGATTCCCGGCGGTGCCCGAATTTATAACTTGTGTTGGGCAAGGCCGTGGTCTAGGCAACACGGAGTTTTCCTCCGTGGCATCCCAACAATTACTCCTTTCACACACAGAAGAAGGCAATGGCGAACCACTTCTGGATCATCTGCCAAGAACGTATATGAACAGGTCCCAGTCCGAGAAAAGGATGGAAGGATCCTGTTCATATGGACCTGTCCTCAGACAGAACACTAAATAAATAAATAAATATATAGGGAATGTTCATGATCAAACCTACTAAGATGAAGGCTGATTATATCTTTTCCACATTTATTTAACTATCTTTTCAGCAGTTCAGTTTATTCGGTGTCGAATGATAGGATTATCGGGCGATGGATTGGAAAGGGCGTGGCTGGGTTTCGGGCATAACCTGATTTTAAGGCACTATCCCTGGAATTTGGCTGGAGTAACTGAGAAACTACACGGAAAAAGTCAGGATAGCCGGTCGACTGCCAAGATTTCACTCTCGGACCTCCTAAATGCGAAGGAGTGTTAACTATTCGGCCTCTACGTTGTTATGGTACGTGGTTAAATAACAACAGTTATCGACCATACTATGTTGTAGCTTTTCAGATAAGATTATAACGGGTGGCGGATTCTAAAGTAGCAAGGGGCTGCTTTGAGGCATTTCTTTTTCCACCGCCCAGGAACCGAATCCACCCCAGGTTTTGTGTGTGTGTTCCAAGTGATCTCCTACATTCAAGTTTTTCAACTAAGTGCCTGAAGGCATCTGTTACCTCTAACTTTACTTAAACCTCTGAAGCCGAAGCTCGTCTAAACAACATTTAATAATTCAGTCCGTACCGCAAAGAAAACACAACACTTCACCATTTCAAATGACAACTGTTTTAACGCTGTTTAAGGAAATAATCGCTGTTTACACTGAGAATCATACGAAGCACTTAAATACAAAGCGCAGAGTTATTAACTGTGTAAATCAGATGGTACATATAGTTACCACTGGGTCTTAGACGGTTAAAGAGAGGCAATCATGGATTATCTGTATTTCATACTTCGTAACGAATCCACTAACAAAGCTTTAGTTTGTATCTGTTGCCTCGAGGTGTGTTCTTGCTGTGTTGTGTCTGAGGTGTACATTTATAGAAACTTTCCTTTACGTTGATGATGACCTGGCTACCCACTGGACCGTATCGTAATCTTGAGTGACCTTCGCGTTACGAAACTGTCAGCGGTGTCTGAGGATGTTGTAATGGGAAGGAACGACACCTGAGAAGTGCTTCTTCGCACCGAAATTATTTTTCGGTTAACAGGTGTGACTTATTTCCGGTTCTCTTAACCGGATCGAATCCCGAATAACTTACAGTGAGATCTCTGTTGGACGATGTGGCACTAAAACGTTGTTTTTCACCTGAGTTCTTTTGTTTTCCTCTGCTAATCGTTATTACAAACCGCCATACTCACCTGTTATAGCCCCTTGAGGTGTACAGAAACCCTTACCACGCAAATCATTATCATACCCTAGAGCCTAAGTTAGAGGCTTCGTCTCAGACCGACACTAGGCTGGTTCCGGGCTTATTATTATTATTTAGTGTTCTGTCTGACGACAGGTCCATATGAACAGGATCCTTCCATCCTTTTCTCGGACTGGGACCTGTTCATATACGTTCTTGGCAGATGATCCAGAAGTGGTTTGCCATTGCCTGCTTCTGTGTGTGAATGGAGTAATTGCTCGGATGCCACGGAGTAACCGGGGAAGCCCCCGGAGGAAAACCCCGTGTTGCCTAGACCACGATCTTGCCCAACACAAGTTATAAATTCGAACCCGAGACCCCAGGATTACAAGGCCAGCGTTCTAACCGCTAGACCACCTCATCTTATTATTATTTAGTGTTCTGTCTGACGACAGGTCCATATGAACAGAATCCTTCCATCCTTTTCTCGGACTGAGACCTGTTCATATACGTTCTTGGCAGAAGATCCAGAAGTGGTTTGCCATTGCCATCTTCTGTGTGTGAATGGGATGCCACGGAGGAAATCTCCGTGTTTCCTAGACCACGGCCTTGCCCAACACAAGTTATAAAACCCGAGATCCCAGGATTACAAGGCCAGCGTTCTAACCGCTAGACCACCGTGGCGGTGTTCCGGGCTAGGGCAGTTTAATTTTATATTAAGCCCGAAGAAGGCAGTGAATTGACTTCTGGTTGTATTTTGTGTGAGGAATGCCATGTTCTTTCAGTTATTTGGGTCTTCATATTGAATTAAAATTGAAGTTAATTATAATATACCCTCCCCGTCTGCTCTTATCTCTTGAAAGAGTGATCATAAGCTTGGAAGTTTTGTGGGAGTAGGGCAGATCTTGTATGATACTGGTATTAGGGACAGGTGTGTTTAAGGTCATCTGGGTACTACGCCGTTCGCTTTAGACAACTAGCCAACTAAGGACACATGTTGGGCTGCATATAGTGCAGGGGTTCTTGAGCTACGCAATAAAGGAGATATTTCGTTGCTGTAGGAATTTATTTTAATCTCCTGGGATTTTGCTTCGGTAGAGTGAAAGGATGCAATCATAAACGGATGTTACTGTTTGTCTTTTACTGATGGAGGAAACGGAATAAGCAGTGGATGGCTGTCTTCTGGGGTTGCGCCGTGTAGCCTGGTGGAAGACTGAACTCCGATGTAAACGATTTAGTCCTGTGACGCACTGGTGTCTCTCGAGGTAATGAAATCGATTCTCGGGAGACCTCCCGATGACCGTGATGGGAATGAACGTGTTAACTCCGTTTGTCAGACCTCATACAGTTACTGAGAAATTTATAACTTGTGTTGGGCATGGCCGTGGTCTAGGCAACACGGAGTTTTCCTCCGTGGCATCCCAACAATTACTCATTACTCCATACACACAGAAGAAGGCAATGGCAAACCACTTCTGGATCATCTGCCAAGAACGTATATGAACAGGTCCCAGTCCGAGAAAAGGATGGAAGGATCCTGTTCATATGGACCTGTCGTCAGACAGAACACTAAATAAAAAAAAATAATATAGACATTGGCTTCAGGGCGGATAAAATTAATCTGCTTTCTGTTCATGATCGATTAAAGAATTTTGAGACAATGTTTACTGAAGTCGTTTTCTGCCAGTCAGCATATTCCCCCCCCCCCCCCCCCCCGCTCATTGGTGGTCAGTTTGTGGGAGGCGACAAGTAACAGAAGCTGTTGAGTGATCTTTTAAGACTCTGTGCTAATTATCAGAATACGTTTTGTGAATTGGAATATCTCTCCCCTTTGTTTTCAAAAGATCTGAATAGACTTATATCTTCAGTCGTGCTGAGTGCTTCTGACAGTTTGAAGTTTGTTCTGCTGGGAGAAATTCTCATTTCCTCTTCTTCGGCGAAATTGCACACAAGATCTGAAGGTTCTGAAGTCTTGGCTACGGGGCAGACTACACCCGGGTTCGCGGAAAAACAGAGATCGCCGCAGATGAGAGAACAATTCGCTCGTGTACGGGATTAACACGATGCTCCAGAGAAGTTTTATCTTGAAGGAGGCTGGAAACTGGAAATCCTCTTTCCCCATCCTCCCACACACCCCGACCGTAAGGTGAGAGACCCATACTGGCTTCGCACGCGACTGGATTGAGCTGGCTTAGCGTATGTCGCATACATGGAGGAAATTAAAAACTTGTTTAAAATTTTTGAAAACCAGAAGAGACGAGACCGCATAGGAGATCAAGAGAAAACAGGAGTGAATCTTAAAGACGCAGGTTGGGTCGTGGGAATGTGGATTGGATTCATCTGGCTCAGGATAGGACCCTGTGGCGGACTCTTGAGGACACGGTTCTTGAACCTTCGGGGTGTATAAAAGAGAGAATTTGTTCACTGTCTGAGCGACTTGTGGCTTCTCAAGAAGATCGCGTTATGAAGCCGCAGAGAAACTTTTCCGTGTTCCTCTGATGAATGTACGTACATCATCCGAGTGGTTGCTGGTTTTAGTAAGCACATAGAACCACGGTGACATTTCTGAAAGCCTTTGGCTGATGTAACTGCGTCTTGATTTTCCAGTCGCTTCCTCAAAGTAGGTGAGCACTTGGCCACGAACGAGAGTCGCACGTAGGTCACGCCGCGACGTGTGTGCATGACTTCGGTCCCTCTCGGGGGATAGAACAGCAGCGACAACCAGAGTTCAGAGCGCGTATATTTATTTGCGGATTCATCCCCCCCCCCTACTCCACCCCCTCACCCTTACAGGGGACCGCGGAAGCTAAGAAATATATCGATCCAGCTGAGATATATCCACTTTCCTGAATTTACACAGACTCTCCAGGGTCTTGAAGATTCCTGTCCAGGGATTTGCTAGGAGAAAAAAATAAGATTTATCACTGTTTAAGATAAAGTTATTGGAGGAGTCTAGGAGATACCGAACGATTGTGTTTGTATTATTTTCCGTCCGTTATCCATTCCTGCCGTGGAACGAAGTTACTAGGATTTAATGTCTTGGAGGATCAAGAAGACGGCGTCTGTACCAGATACTTGAGCAATTTCTCTCATGTTTGGAGTAAAGTCGCTCTTGGACGCGGCTGGATAAGTTCCGTTTATGTGCACAGCGCAACTTATTTTAATTAGTCGCGTGTCTTTGGCTGAACAAGGAAATGAGAATTAGCACCGTTGCCATCTGTGGCCTTCCGACATACTCCTTGAGGCTAGTCTTGTTATTATCATAATAATCATCTTGGCGTCATAATATTTAATGTGTCATTATTTAAACGTTACTATGTTTATCTTAGTACTCGCCTGTTAGTCTTCCGCTGTTGGCAAGGACTTCGATTCGTGGAACGGTCATCCTTGAGAAGCTGATATTCGCTCCCTGCCTTTCATGAATTCCAATGAGCCGGGATAACTCAGTCAGTATAGTGACTAGCTACGGGCTGGACGACCGGGGTTCGATCCCCGACGGGGGCAGAGGATTTTTTCCTCTAGCCTCTACGTCCAGACCGGCTCTGGGGCCCACCCAGCCTCCTCTACAATGGGTACCGGGGTCCTTTCCCGGGGGTAAAGCCGGCCGGGGCGTGATGCTGACCACTCACCCCCATCTAGTGCCGAGGTCAAGGAAGAGAGGAGCTATACCTCCACTCACCCCAAACGCCTACATGGCGTATAGTGGGACAAACTTTACTTTACTTTCATGAATTCCAGAGGTTAACAACGGCCCGCAAATTGTACCTCATCTCCCGATCCACATGAAGTCGGCCCACACTCTTGCCACCCTGTTTCTTTGAGATCCATTTTAATATTATACTTTCCTGTATGTCTAGGTCTGTAGCGCCTTTTCATTTCACGTCTTATGATTAAAATGTTGAATGCGTTTCATTATCTCTGTCGTACGTGCTACATGTTCCACTAATCTCATTTCTGTTTATAGTTTATTTAACGGCACACTTTCACTATGAGAGGATGATACTGTATAATGAATTGGAAAGGATGTTGAAGGAAGCGGACTGAGGAAAACCACGAGAAACCCCTGTCAGGAAAGCCGGTCTCCGGGTCATCCTTATTGACTCGATTGCAGGTTGTGTGTGTTTTTGTCTGTCCTGTTCCTTCCTCACTGTTTGTCCAAATGTTCTTCTCAGCCTGTGTAAATTACAATTACTACTTACGTAATTAAATTTGTATGTAGGAGACTGGGGAATAAAAATAATGAGCAAAAGTATTCCTGGAATTTAACCTGTCCTTCATTTATACGCGGACGTCATTCTGATCTATCGTTATTGATTAACGTCGTTGTACACAACATTGATCTACGAATCTTGAAATTCTGTCCAATAATTATTATAAATCTTATCGTAACGTTCGGCAATATTAACAGCAATTTTATGTTATCTGTAATTTCAGGTGTGTTGTTGGAATTCTAAAGACGACAAATTGGCGTCTCTAAATCTTTTAAAACACATTGGTAACTATATGTACCACCTGATATATCATTCACGGAGTGCATTCAAGGATTTCTTGTGATTTTCAAAGTGAACAGTGGTTATTTTCTTAAACAGAATTAAACAAATGTATATTTTACAGAGACGCGTTGTGTTTCCTTTAGGTGCGGACTCAGTTTCTAAACATTGTTTAGACGAACTTGGTTACATATTATAACCGAGGTCGATGAGTGACTGGATCACAGTTGTGGTAGTGGGTAGTGGTTTGTCATATCGATTGCTCTGGGATCGATATTACCTCTCGCAGGCCTTTCGCTTGGAACGAGGAAGCACAAGTTCGTTTCGCCACTGTCCGTCCTTCCGTGATCTTGACAGAGCCTGTTCGCTGTTTCGACCATCTTCAGGAAGGAAACGGCGTGTCTTCTGATCCTCTACTCGTTAAAAGTTATACTTGCAGTCCACGACTACAGGAATGTAGCAGGACATTCCATTGTCAGTATCTTTCTACGAAGTTTCAACACCATGTTCACAAGAACCCGTCCGAGATTTCTCTCCTGAGCCAGATGAATCTATTACACACCCTGTCACTCTTACGTAAGATCCATTTTAATATTATTCCCCCATAAATATTTGTGGCAAATTTCTTTGTGCGAATATGTCGTATGACGTCTATTTGATTCACGTGGCATTTAGGGAGTTGGCTGTAGGATGTGGACTGCTTTAAACTGGCCTAGGGCAGGGTCTGCGGGCGTCGTTTCGTGACCATCTGAGGGTCTATCAGTTTCCCAAGGACTGTTCCGTGGTGTTACTTACAGCGATTAAGAAATTAGTAAAACGCCAATCGTTAAACGTGTGTGTAATGTTTTCAGACTTTCCTTCTCGCTGTACCTGAACCACGGTTCCGTTCAATATCCACAGAATGTGTGCCGTATGCACGTATAATGCTCTGTTGACTTTAATTGGGCGGATCCCAAGTACACTTGTTGAGTTTCTAGTGCCACTGGAAGCTTTGTTAAGCCCGCTTCACAGTGGGGCGACCGGAATTTGTCTCCGTAGATTTGCATCGTACTGGTTTCGAGAGCGACTTCGATCTTTATGATACATCGATACATGATTTGCAAAGCGGTGATAATTTCACATACTCTCTTCACATATGGGCTAGTGGCGATCATCTTGGATGGTAGGGATGTACGCACTTTCGTTGATTTGGAGTTGGCCGGAAAATGTAGGATAATATTAAAAATTATCTAGGGAAAATAGGCTATTGGGATATGGACTGGATCAATATGGCTCGTGATAGGATCCATTAGCGAGCTCCTTTGCGTACGGTAATGAAGTTTCTTGTTAAATGAGTAGTGGACAGATTCTTGGCGTGCTGAGCAACTGTTAGCTTCTCAGGAGGATAGAGCTTCATGCAATAGGGAAGTTAAAGTGACTTTAAAATGGTTTTTGATCTTCCAGGAAGAATAAACCTGTTTCTCACAGTTGTCGCCTTATTCACTAGCGTTG
>NW_019059788.1:505100-519358 GCF_000696155.1 Zootermopsis nevadensis | reverse complement strand
CCGGCGGGGCCCGAATTTTTAACTTGTGTTGGGCAAGGCCGTGGCCTAGGCAACACGGAGTTTTCCTCATTGGCATCCCAACAATTACTCCATTCACACACAGAAGAAGGCAATGGCAAACCACTTCTGGATCATCTGCCAAGAACGTATATGAACAGGTCCCAGTCCGAGAAAAGGATGGAAGGATCCTGTTCATATGGACCTGTCGTCAGACAGAACACTAAATAAATAAATAATAAAAAAATGAGATGGGCTGGTCACTGAATGGTAACGAAATACCTGCAGTAATTGATTCGGAAAATTTTAAGAGAGAGGTCATTCTCACAGTGTTATCAGTGAGAGGATAATATTATTTTGCCATTATACTTGTTAAAGAATTGGATAAGGGGGTGTGAACTGGGTTAATCTGTCTAAGAATAGGATTAGTGGCGGGCTGCTGTGACCAGTTTGAATCGCCCTCATATTGGCTCTGCTCCATGGAGTTATAATGTTGTGTGTTTATTCCAGAATGACAACAGTTGGTACCATACGTGTATCACAATAGGATTGCAAACACGCGGATGAAAAGTAAGACTATTCAATTAACGATTAGACATTGCTGAACATTGTTTGTCTCGTGGGCTTGTAGACATGAAAATTGTTTAGGAAGATGTTACCTCTATCTATGGGCTGAAGATAGAGGAAATTTATTCCTCCGAAACGTCGATATATTCCTACAAAAACCACGCTCCAAAACACCAACATCGACATTTTACCGCTGAGAAATCCTCACGCCGCGTTCCTTTAAAATTCTGTCAATTTCTAAATATGAATAAGTTGTTACCGTCTATGTTAACTGTGGAAATAAACAACACGTTTTTCTGTGGTATTTTACGCTCATAATCAAGTTATTCGCTCTATTAATTAATAGCCTGGAGGTAAAGGTAAAACTGGATTTGGTTTCCAAGCAAGTGCGACTTGTATGGCGTTCCAACTTTTGATTCAGATCTGAACCCATAACCGCGTGATTGAAGTTGCTTGATGTGTGTTATGTAATGCAGACAAAGCAAGCACGTGTGTGAACTATCGCTTGTGGTAGATGCTATCTTTTTTATTATAATAATCACGGCTGCATTTTGTTGTATTTAAGGCAGCGAGATTTTTCTCTGGATCGACTTAAGGCACTTATTAATAAAGCGGTAGTGACTGTCCCGCGGCTGCTTTGGTGGGAGGTTTTATTCAGGCCCTCCACCTGTTCTTTGTAGTTTGGATGCACACTTAAATTCTGTCGTTGGTAGATTCGTAATTCGGTTGATAAGGCGACATATTCCTCGGATGTTGTGCAGTGAAGTCTCGTAGAAATTGTCTGGCGTTTGAGAGATTCTTCCTGTCTTCATCATCATCAACATCGTCATAGCCCTGATGATGGAGGCAGAAAGTACATCTGAAACGTCAGAAAAATTCTACCACTCTGCAGGTCACAACATCTCAGAAGACAGCCACCTTTAACGGATTTTTTGTTGTGTGTTCGGTGAACTGAGCCAACATTTGTCAGAACCCCGTCTCTTTGTCTAGACTGATAGTAAGAGACCATTATCAGTAGTCTCTTAGAAGTTGGGTTAGAGGCTAAAGCCTTCGAAATGCGGACCACCGGAATATACAGTCTTAGAGCAAAGTCTCCACGTGGCCTTGGCATGCCGTTATATACGAAATACGTTCGGAAGAATTTACTCTATTTGTGTGGGTTGTTAACCATTCAAAGCCCAGTGGTAGGTAACTGTGTCACGTGCCTTAACATCCATCAATAACGCTGAATTTTGTCCACAGAGCATTTATGGGTTTATTTTGATTCTCATGTTACACAGCGATTATTCGCTTAAACGTGGCCAGTCAGTAGATCGTTGTAATGACGACGTGTGTTCCTTTGAGGTGTTAAATGTCATTCAGATGCTTAAACGCCGAGAGATTACGTAAAACCGCGCGTATTGTAACAGTCAGCACGATTTTACGAACACGAGTAGATTGTCAGTAGTCAATAACACACGCTACGCGTATGTGTGCTGTTAGTTGTGGTATACTTAGGACTTAGCCCCCGGGGGGTTTAAGTGTCTTTCCTTCGCTATTCGAATTCGTTTTGCTGACCTTCAGTCAATTATAAGTGCGCTGGATATTTTGAACTTTTTGGGTTTAGATATGTATGGAGGATTCTAGATTCCCGTCTTGGTTTGTTGTGAAGAGAATGTAAAATTTGCAACTAAAGAAAGTAGTCTACGTCTCTTTCCTGTTACGTCGTCATTAAACAAGTGTGCAAGAGTTCGTATCCCAGCACTGACGATAGAAAACAGCAGAAAGATGGGTGTCTTCTCGGTTGTAGGGCTGTGTAGTCTGGTAGAAGTTTATCTACGATTCCATGGTTTGCAGATGTTTGTAAAGATTTGAAAGAAGTGTAATATTCTTACGATGACTGGTTTAACTACTTAACCCTACTTACATTATTATTATTATTATTACAGTAGCAGTAATATTAATATTGATAATAATAATAATGCGACTATAGACAACCAATTTTAGCCATAACCAGCTGACAGATTTATTTATAGGGGGCTCAGTCCGTGACCTGGAACTAACTAGGCTGGAGTCGAAGTAAGGAAATGCTGTTTATGTCTGTAAACACAAGCAAACAGCCATCCACAAACATGTAGATATTATGTCCGTCTTTTCGACAGATTATTGTAAATATTTTAACATTTAAAGACGACCAATACATTGAGCTGCCTGAGTTAAATGTCGCCATTTTAAATAACGCTGCGAATAAGCTGTTTATTTTATACTTTAAATTTGTGTTTGGAAATTGAAATTATAACAGCGAAACTATGACGTAACGTTACATTCAATTCTGCTACCACCGGTGATTTTATTAAGCGATTTGGACGTAACTCGTTCGGATACTTTGTACCCGGGTACTGAACTACAGTGACATCGTACAGGGAAAACGTCTTCATTTGTTTGTATAAATAACAGGTGTTGTGTCACGGTGGGAGTCTGTGTATTAACACGAACGTCGCTGTCATCCGAGATAAGTCTGATAATGTGTGACTAATGTACGGGTTGGTGTTTAAAAAAAATTGGTTTTCTAAATCCGTCACGTCCTTTGGGAATGCTTGGTGATACGCATGCGAATTGGATCTACTGTCCGTCGGGCAATGAAAGCAGACCACCTTGTAGAATCGTTACGTGAATGTTGATTTGCCCAACGCCCTTCTCTGTCGCTAATTGCTAATGAGAGGTGCGAGCAATCAAGTTTCTGTAGCAAGGACTGTGAAGTAATAATGTTCAAACACGCCGAGGCCAGTCGTTTTAACTGAAAGTCTTCTACTTTATTAACCCAGTCTCTACGGACGTATCCTGTTTTTCAAACGTCGCGGTTAGGTTATTGTCACGTCTTCCTCGTACTTCAGAGGTCCCGCTTTCGAATCTCACCCCGGAGACCACCTTTCCTTACTGAGGGGCTTCTTTGTTCTGCTATGTCCGTCCAGGTAAATTCTGGAACAACCTCTTAAATTAAGCCACGGCCAATTCCTTCTGTGTTATTTTAAGTCATTTGTCATCACTCGATACTGTACAGTCTGAATTATTGACAGCGTCGTTAAATGTAGTCCTGAACGAAGCACGGACTCGGCGAAACATCAGAGGTTTCCATGTCAGGTGGACGGAGGCTGAACATTTCCAGTCACTTTGCATGTGAAGGGGACAGCCTTGGATTTTTCTGCCAACGTGTGGCTAGCTGTGCACTTTGTATCTGTGCTGATGACGTATTAATCTATAATTTAGGTATCTCGTGTTGCAAAAGACACGGCATTTGAAGAGAGCCAGAGTTTGGTGGGAATACAGCGGCGGTAGGAGGCAGTGAATGGCTCCCGGAACACGCTGTCAGTGCCTGTTGAATGCGAGGCCGAGCTCAACAGCGGTTGTGTCTGGAGTGTGTCAGATATCGTGCTGGAAACTCGCTGGGCGACTGACGCGAATATATAAATAAATAAATAAATACATTTCGTGTATCCTAGGAAATATTTAGGTATCGTATTCGGAAAATAAATCTTCCAGGTTCTACCTAGAAACCTAAAATCGGGATATAGAAAAAGATAATTATATCTGTTACTCATTTGAGTTTGAAGCGTGGTTTGTCGCCGTAGTGGGGAGAGAATTATGAAGAATGTTTGAGAATAAAACAATGAGGAGAATATTCCGATGGTGGTCTAGCGATTAGAACGCTGGCCTTGTAATCCTGGGGGTCTCGGGTTCGATTCCCGGCGGTGCCCGAATTTATAACTTGTGTTGGGCAAGGCCGTGGTCTAGGCAACACGTTTTCCTCCGTGGCATCCCAACAATTACTCCATTCACACGCAGAAGAAGGCAATGGCAAACCACTTCTGGATCATCTGCCAAGAACGTATATGAACAGGTCCCAGTCCGAGAAAAGGATGGAAGGATCCTGTTCATATGGACCTGTCGTCAGACAGGCAAAGCTAGAGAAAATTGCTAAATGAGGGGTTTCATGTGTTTTAATCTTCAGTAGCAGTGGTCAGATCAATGATAGGGACATACATGAGACTGAAATGTATCGGCATAGATAGGAAGATAATATTAAAATTGCCGTTCAAAGGAACAGGGTGTCGAGTGGATTCGAGTGTCTCAGGTTGAGACCCTCCAGCAGCTAAACAACGTAACAGATTAGAATCCTTGAGAAGCTTATAGTCGATAAGCTGGCCAATATATCTCCTGCCTTTTCATTACCATGTACGCAATAGCCCGTAAACCGGACCCTGACCTGAGGTTGATTAATTCGGCTTACATACGCAGTATTTTACGATAACTTTTATAGTCTGTTTCCATTTACGTGTGGGTTTCTGATGTGTTCTCTTGCCTTCAGAAGCCTGTTAATTGTGTGGGTGGTCAATGTATGCTTTTTTTCCAGACTCGTCTTGCTTCTTCTCTCCGATTAAATTATTCTAATATTCAGGTTTCTTGCGCCGTGTAGTCTGGTAGAAGTTTACCATCGCTTCAGAGCTCCTTGCTACCTCTATCATCAGAGCGACGAGTATTCTAATCACTACTCTTTTTCACGCTTATACTGAGACACTAACGCTTAAAAGCTATTAAAATACACGTTCATTTTGCAAACACCGGTGAGCGTTTATTTGCTAGAACAAGGTATATGTTCGACTCCCCGTTCTCCGCGGTCTGTACTAAACGTCTATTATCCCAATCCATCACCTGTGTCGTGTGATCTTCAAGGTCTACAAGACGTTGAAGGACGTAGACTTGGTCAACATTATCCAATTGGAGAACGAACTTTCTGAAAGTCCTTGAAGACAGCCTTGTTACTAGGTTAAGGCAATTGACCATTCACAATTCATTACAGAATCGTGTTCAAGGTTCTGCGCGTGGTTCGAAAATAACACAAACGAGTTTAAACCTGTGCTCTATCGAAGCAGAACTTAGTTCATTAACGTCGAAAATATGCGGTCCTAGGCCTGGGTTATTAGCTAGCATTCCCATTGACAAGAAATCAAGATAACTCGAGAGTTAGTCGAGTGTAGTACCACATGTTTTGCTTGTATGAAAAATATACGAATATACATGTAACAAGTCGTTTCTATTTCTGTAACTTTAATTACACATTCATAGCCTCGTACCTGAAGATGGCGTCATATGGTTGCAACATGTCGTAGAATTAACTTCGTGAAAGTAGTTCTTTTTGAATTAATTTCTTGAGAAGTTGATAGTAGCACGCTCAGCTAGTCAATAAATTCCCTTGCTGGACAAGCCTCAAGACGTTTCCGTACCAACAAAATAGTGCTATAAATTTATCTAACAACATTCCCAGCCCATCTCAGTTGCATTGATATCCTGACAGTTCTAGGTGGTCTCTATAAATTTGGAGATTTCGCGTTATGTAATATGAATTTACCCCTTAATTTGTCTTAGGTAGTCTAGCGGTGGTCTAGCGGTTAGAACGCTGGCCTTGTAATCGTGGGGTCTCGGGTTCGAATTTATAACTTGTGGTGGTCTAGGCAACACGGAGTTTTTCTCCGTGGCATCCCAACAATTACTCCATTCACACACAGAAGAAGGCAATTGCAAACCACTTCTGGATCATCTGCCAAGAACGTATATGAACAGGTCCCAGTCCGAGAAAAGGATGGAAGGATCCTGTTCATATGGACCTGTCGTCAGACAGGCAAAGCTAGAGAAAATTGCTAAATGAGGGGTTTCATGTGTTTTAATCTTCAGTAGCAGTGGTCAGATCAATGATAGGGACATACATGAGACTGAAATGTATCGGCATAGATAGGAAGATAATATTAAAATTGCCGTTCAAAGGAACAGGGTGTCGAGTGGATTCGAGTGTCTCAGGTTGAGACCCTCCAGCAGCTAAACAACGTAACAGATTAGAATCCTTGAGAAGCTTATAGTCGATAAGCTGGCCAATATATCTCCTGCCTTTTCATTACCATGTACGCAATAGCCCGTAAACCGGACCCTGACCTGAGGTTGATTAATTCGGCTTACATACGCAGTATTTTACGATAACTTTTATAGTCTGTTTCCATTTACGTGTGGGTTTCTGATGTGTTCTCTTGCCTTCAGAAGCCTGTTAATTGTGTGGGTGGTCAATGTATGCTTTTTTTCCAGACTCGTCTTGCTTCTTCTCTCCGATTAAATTATTCTAATATTCAGGTTTCTTGCGCCGTGTAGTCTGGTAGAAGTTTACCATCGCTTCAGAGCTCCTTGCTACCTCTATCATCAGAGCGACGAGTATTCTAATCACTACTCTTTTTCACGCTTATACTGAGACACTAACGCTTAAAAGCTATTAAAATACACGTTCATTTTGCAAACACCGGTGAGCGTTTATTTGCTAGAACAAGGTATATGTTCGACTCCCCGTTCTCCGCGGTCTGTACTAAACGTCTATTATCCCAATCCATCACCTGTGTCGTGTGATCTTCAAGGTCTACAAGACGTTGAAGGACGTAGACTTGGTCAACATTATCCAATTGGAGAACGAACTTTCTGAAAGTCCTTGAAGACAGCCTTGTTACTAGGTTAAGGCAATTGACCATTCACAATTCATTACAGAATCGTGTTCAAGGTTCTGCGCGTGGTTCGAAAATAACACAAACGAGTTTAAACCTGTGCTCTATCGAAGCAGAACTTAGTTCATTAACGTCGAAAATATGCGGTCCTAGGCCTGGGTTATTAGCTAGCATTCCCATTGACAAGAAATCAAGATAACTCGAGAGTTAGTCGAGTGTAGTACCACATGTTTTGCTTGTATGAAAAATATACGAATATACATGTAACAAGTCGTTTCTATTTCTGTAACTTTAATTACACATTCATAGCCTCGTACCTGAAGATGGCGTCATATGGTTGCAACATGTCGTAGAATTAACTTCGTGAAAGTAGTTCTTTTTGAATTAATTTCTTGAGAAGTTGATAGTAGCACGCTCAGCTAGTCAATAAATTCCCTTGCCTTTTTATGGAACTCCTGGGTACATTACTGTGTCTACAATAGTCCCTGCCCTCAGCCAGCCGAGTAAAGTCTGCATTTCAAAACCACATTTCGCAAATATAAATTTAATATTATCCTTCCATCTTTGCCTAGGTCTTCCGACTGTTCTATTTCCTTCAGACTTCCCAGCTAGAATTATGAACGAATTTGATATCTCCGCCCTTCGCTGTACATATACACTGTCCTTCTCACCCCCTGACGAAGACGGGGTGGGGTGATGGGGTTAATTATGAGCCTTTCTTACGTTCGGTGTATTTAAACGAGGATTAGATAACTAATTTTTACGTAATTCAAAACTTGGAAGCAACACTGAGCTAATCCAAAGTTCGTTAAATTAATTACCGAGATTAAGTTGAAATGTTGGTTGTTATATGCTCTGAAATACACTAATTTAGCTTTTACAAACCTCGCGCGAATTCACTTGCCTGTGTATATAGTATATGTAATAAAACATTGGTATTTTTATTATTATTTAATTATTACACATTTCTCACGTTGTGAGTTAGTCCACTTTTACTCCCAGATCTTCAGCGTTATATTGGGAATGCGGTTTATAATGTTTGAGGGTCGTTGTTGGTTTCTCGCCTCTAATTGCACTGTTAGCAAACATGCAGCACTTACACTTTGGTTGGTGGGGGCAGAATAATAACATGAAACGCTCGTTAAAAAGGTCCTTGAAATGATGTAATAAAATCTAAACATTTATGCACTTTTGGTTTAACCTTCGTCAGCAAAAACGAAGTTTTTGCTTGTAGGCCGGCATTTGAATACCAAGTGATCATCGTTCTGTAAATTACAACTTTCTCTCTATCATCATCATCAGTGGCTCCAGAGCCCTAGACGGAGCTTGGCCTCCTCCTCCCATATGGGAGGTTACCTGATCTATTTAGACATTTGGTAGGACTCCTTGGATGAGTGATCAGCCCGTCGCAAGGCCTCTGCCTGTACAGGACAGCACAGCACAGAAATACGTGAATAAACATCCATGCCTTGTGAACTATGACCACGCCCCATCGAAACAGCAATCATCAGTGAAGAAGTTTCTGTAGTGGGGGTGGCGGAATGGTCTGATTTCTCGATTATTTATTTTGGACAGATCTATTGTTTATCGGTTGGTAACAGTTATTTTTTTTAAAACGCTATCAGACTGCAAGCAATTTCAAAATATAAGCGTATCTCTTCAGAGTAAGATTTATGCATTGTCACATACGTAATTTATTTATTTCTAACAAAACAACAATACATTCCAAAAGTTTCAGAATATGTATTTAAAAAAAATATATTTGTTTATCGATTCAAAGTGTTACCGGAAACAGCATGTTTTGTAATACCAAAAAGGAAATTCCTGTCTGTCCGGTGGTTTTGAAACTGATTTGGATTTAATCGGATTTTCCAGGTTTCTGACTTTGGTGCCACACATCGTGTTAAATTAATTTTGTTATTTTATCTGTCATGTAGGCGTGTTTGAAACTACAATGTTTCGAGAGTCGGTTTTACTTCCGTCATCAGGTGAAAGAATAGAGAAAAAAATACAATCTATTGGGTTAGTCCAGGTTTGATGCTGGCTTACCTGAGACCCCCCCCCCACAGATTTTTTTCTATTCTCTCACCTGAAGACGGAAGTAGAACCGGCTCTCGAAACATTGTAGGCGACGGATAAAATTAAAAAAAAAGGTTAGCACAGTGAGTTTAATTTGGACGTCCTGTCCAGTGCTGCAGCTGCTTACAAAATCCGACATGAGGACAGTGAAAGCTTTCCTTTGTCGCAAACAAGAAGTTGCTGTGCGTTAGGAGAAACATAACAGCGGGAAATAAAAGTGTTCTGCACCGCTAGAAACTTTTTTGCCGTCATTACTGTTAAATAAGTGGCAAGATCTGATGATAAAATTGCAGGCAATTAATATTCTTGTGTCGTTAACACGCGTTTTGAAAGTGAGAAAGGAAAACTGAACATTAGGCCACCGTTTGCACAACCTGAGCGCCAAATCGATGTGCTGTCGTCCTTAATACAGGGTCGACGTTGGTCTTTCGGGGTGTAACATTGTATGAATTTATAGTTAAATGCTAAGGATTCGGAGGAACATGCCGTCTCCATCATTTGAGCTGAAGATAGAAGCAGTAAGCTTATGTTTATCCTAATCTTTGTTTATACGTAAGTTAGTATGCACGTCCTTCATAACCCAGAAGAGCGAAATGGATATTTTCGTGGACTGGAACGTGTCTAGTCTCTTATTTAATGGCGTGTTACACTATGTTTGGAGTTTTGACAAATTTAGTATAATTTCTGAGATACGCGTGTATTTATGTGAATGGTGTTGGGATGTTTTTTAACTTAAAAAAAGGAAATATAATAATAACCTAAAGATATGTTTTATATGCTTATGTTACTTTGATGAAATTATAATTTTTATTTAGGAACTGTGAAAACTGACAAGATCGCAGTGTTTGGAAGTTATTAAATAGAACTTAGACAGAATTAGACATTTGTGATACAAATTTGTGTGTGAGAGAGAAAGGGAGAGCGAGAGAGAGATGAAAAACGTTGTTGTCATTGGCCGAGTTTTTCTAGACTACTTAACTTCTACCTTGAATCTTTGAATGAGATGTGGACTTACCTCAATGCTGTAAGATTTCTTGATGGCGAACATCTCGCGGTTCTTCTGTGCAGCAGCAACGGCCATCATGGTGTGTGTTGGTGGTTGCGGAGTGGGACGGGGGAAGTTGTAGCTGTGGGTGATAACTCCGAACGCCGAAAACTCCAGCCTGAGACGTTTCTTCCTGTATCAACACGCGAGGGGGTCGTCGTCACAACTCGGTTTGCAGAAGGAAAGAACGCAGTGGTGGTATTAGGCTTCGAGTTGGGAATTATCCTGGAGAAAGCTGGCGCACGACCACTGACTTGACCGACTGAAGAGACGTAGAATAAGAAGATACTGGTTAGTAGTTAGAGGTATTTCCCTCCAGTCTCTTCCCAAGTCCGTCTGACGTACACAGCTGTTTCTCGGCTGGAAGCGACAAGCGACGCAGGTACTGTTCGCGGTCTGCCCATGCTTTTAAACACCTGACGTGATATTTGCGTTCTCCCCCCTCCTGACCCACCACTCGTACCCTCCAGCTCCCAGGCCCCTTCCTTCCTGATCCCGGCTCCTGGATGTGGTTGTGGAACCCAACTCGCCTTTACTGTACTCCCACCCCGAGCGTCTCAGAACCAACTTTTCCCGCCACGACGCGTCATTGCAGATAGCACGGACACGCCTTCAAGATGCAATATGATTGGATGCTTTCAAGGGGTTAACCCCTCCACTAGCCAATCACCTGGTGACCTTACCAGCATTTCGGACTTGCGTGAATGAATGCATAGAACGGACAGAAACAATGGAATCAGGAGAGGCGAGTAGAATCAGAAAATTGGAACGGAGAAGGAGAATGATTCACTTTAAGACGAAAAAAAAAATAGCCTTGGGGTCCGGGTATCCTGTATGTCCGTGTTGTCTCCACCCTCGTTAATTGATGACGTCAGACGTTGCGGGGAAGCACAGACGTTTGCAACCTGGAACTTCAGGACGCGTGGGCAGTCGAGGTTACGACGGAGTTGCCTGGAACTGACGAATATGTGTGTTGAATGGATTGCACACTCGAAGGTCAGTCGTGTCACGAAGTGTAGCACGCCCCGTTCGGCGGAATGCTGGTTGTTCGTAAATATCAGGCAGGAGTGCCGTTATTTTGCCAGATAAAGCTGCTAATGGGTCGCTACTCGTTCTGGCAACGACGAATAACTTGTGTCCGTGTCGCGTTATCCTTCTAATGTTCCTGGTCTGTACCTGTGTTCAGCTAAAATCTTACTCATTGTTTTAATAAGGGTGTGAATCCGTCACATTTCGCTGAAGATGCTATTAGAACAGGCCACTCAGGATTGTGTGACGACCTAAGGGGGGGGGGCAATAACAGAGAGACGGAGAAAAATGCTTAAGGACAAACCGAAATTTCATAACCAAATATTATTGGGATTATCAGATAAACGACAATGAAACTGGCGGGAAATTGACCAAGGATGTGATAGACGTATTTAAAATCTTGACAGGAAAATCTGAAATGAATTAAATACTTGGGAAACAAAGCGTAGATGGGATAATATTAAAGTGGATGTTAAAACAGGACACGAGGCTGTGGGGTACAACGTATGACTCTGGATGGGGAACAGTGGTGGACTCCCGTGAACAGAGTAATGAACCATCAGATTCTATAAAAGGCGGGACATTTATTTTATAAACAATAAATATATATATTGTTTAAATCTTGTCCGTCTAATCACAATAAATTCTTATTAATATTAAAATATTACAATAATTAACATTTAAAATATTTAAAATATTAAATGATGTTCTTTATCGAAATATTCGATTTTGGTCTAATGTAAATCGAATATTTCGATAAAGAACATCATTTAATATTTTAAATATTTTAAATGTTAATTATTGTAATATTTTAATATTTAATAAGAATTTATTGTGATTAGACGGACAAGATTTAAACAATATATATATATATATTTATTATATCACAATATGACGCAACTTTACCATCTCCGCACTGACTTCGCAAGAGCCCATCCCTTGTCAGTACACGGAAATGACAAAGTTCGGGGAAACGCACTTAAGGATTGCGAAGTGGAAAGGACATGACCACTGACCAGGCACAGGCGCGTACTTTGAAGCCTGGTCCACTTTACCGTGATTAACTCTCTTTCCGAGGTCGATGCTGTTCTTTTTTTTATCAAGAATAATTGGTGTCGTCACTTCATAAATGTCCCGCGAAACATTTTACTTGTGAAGGTTGTTTCTCACTTAGGCCTTGAATATTTTCTACGTCCATATACCCCCAGCGTGCTAATTATACACATCACTGATTTTTCGCTTTTTGCACTGCATCTCGTTTGCTTTTAATCTTGTGTCTCCGTGAATATTTTCTTTCTGGTGACTGCAGTATCGGGTCTGTAATGATGCCAAGATTTCGTACACCCCGGCATTTTCTTGGGTACGTCGACGTTAACTCCTGGGCGTGACACTGGATTCAAATAGACAATGACAGGATTTTAATAAGACCTACTAACTTTTTTGGGGAATTAATAATAGGTGCTCAGGCAAGGGATTTTACACCTTTTATGGAAACAAAAGTTTCGGTTCATTACTGTGATCACAACAGCTCACCATCGGTATTTTGTCCTGAGCCGGATGAATCCAATCCACATCTATTTCATTCACATTTCCACCTAGGCTTAGGTTTTTCAAGTGCCCTGTTCCTTTCATCTTTCTGATTAAAATTTCATTTCTCATTAATTTGATTTGATGATGATGATGATAATAATAATATTCCATTTTTTCCACCATTTTACAGGGCATGTACTTCTTTGTACCTGATACAAACATTGCCCCTGAGGTACGAAGGGAAGTAGCTATTTCTGAAATAAATTTGTTTTTTAATACGTGTTATTATTATTATTATTTAAATAGTAAGAACTGTGAAGATGTTAGTTGCGCGATTTTCTCCAGCTTCCTGTCAGTTTCTCCTCGGACACCACAGCGGACTTCCTCTTATTCGCGTGTCACCCGCGTCTCTTCTTAAGCTGCTTGGTGCCGTTGCGACAAGAAGTCGTCGAGATGTTGAAACGCACGCTGGACCTAGTTGATGACTGCAGGAAAAATACGTCACGTCGGTTTCAGGTGACGTAGACTTCCTCGTAGAGGAATTAGGAGTCGTTATACCTTGTGATCCGAGTGCTATGTTTGGATCTCAATTCGCCTGAAGACAAAAGTTTCCTCGCTGAAGGTTCTTTCCCGGGAATTCCTAAGCCTGCGGTAGCCTACATGTGAATCACTGCGTGCACTCCGAGGTTCACGACCGCCGCCATCTGTGACTGACGTCACATTTTAAAGAGTGGTAGGGCGACCTGTCTTGACTTTCTCTCGGGATGTACCGTGTTTGAATCTGAGGTGGTAACCGTCTCCTTCTCCCCAGTCTAATTGCGAGATAATGCTTCAGAGTTGGTCATGCCTTCGATGGGGGTTCGGTCTATCGGGAGGCCTCTGCCAACTCAGGACAGCTGCCTCGAGCCGGATTCGAACCAGCGATCCCAGTCGAGAGCCTTATCGCATGGGCCTTTTAACTGGCACGTGAATTTGAAAATCTGTTTTATAAAGACAATGTACATCACATTTCATCCGGGTGGAAATTGTTTTGCCACAAATTTCGTGAAGTTTTTACCACAACGAGAAATATTTAAAGCAAAAATACTGGACTTTAGTCAGGTCTGTATTTCATGATGTGTGATATTTTTCTTTTGATATTGTTTTGCTGTTTAGAAAATCGGTAAAGGAATTTGATTTGACCCTCGGATAAAGTTGAGGTTCATAAGGTAGTATATTTGCGTCATATTGTGAAGTAGGTTAATATTTTAATATTTTCCGTCAAATCACAATTTTTAATAAGATAATAAAATATTTAAAATATCATTTCACGTTCCGTATCGAATGATCGATTTACAAATTGGAACGTTTCTCTTACGACATGTTTCGGTTATATGTAACCGTCCTCAGGTATAAATTAGATTGGTAAATTTAAAACTCGAATTACAATCCTTTACAATGTTATGCAGTTTATTGAAATGTTCTTATCAGATTACTCTTATATATTAGAACGAAGG
>NW_019059788.1:465071-493444 GCF_000696155.1 Zootermopsis nevadensis | reverse complement strand
TATATATATATATATATATATATATATATATATATATATATATATATATATATATAACGAATCGTAAAGAAATATCGTGCTCTTGTACGGATTGGATTCATAAGACTCATAGTAGTGTCGGAGGCAGGGTCTTGTGAACACGGCAGCGAACGTCAGGCTTTATAAAAAAAAACAAGTTCTTGATTACGTGAGCGACTATGAGATTCTGAAGGACTTTGCTTCATGATGTTGGAAAGGTTGCCTCTAGGATATGTTTAAAAATATTCAGTGTTAGCTGAGTGATTTGTTTTCACGAACGACAGTGCAAAATTGTTGTTTAGTTTTGATACCGGCATGTGGCACGTCGAAATTGATAGGAATGAAACTTTTTTTATGTTTAACAACGATAACATTTATTTCAGAATTGCTTTTGCAAACCACATTAAAAGTACGAAATTTATAAAATTTTGCTTATAAAGCAAATTAGGAAGCCACGGTGGTCTAGCGGTTAGAACGCTGGCCTTGTAATCCTGGGGTCTCGGGTTCGATTCCCGGCGGTGCCCGAATTTATAACTTGTGTTGGGCAAGGCCGTGGTCTAGGCAACACGGAGTTTTCCTCCATGGCATCCCAACAATTACTCCATTCACACACAGAAGAAGGCAATGGCAAACCACTTCTGGATCATCTGCCAAGAACGTATATGAACAGGTCCCAGTCCGAGAAAAGGATGGAAGGATCCTGTTCATATGGACCTGTCGTCAGACAGAACACTAAATAATAATAATAATAATAAAGCAAATTAGACGTGGAAGCGTCTTCAAATCAACTGGAGTCAGATTCCTGCCAATCGCACCGGAATAGAACCGACCATCTGACTCCGCCAGACGCCGCCATAGCCACCTGCGCGTTTCTTGCTACAAGAGTTGCAACCGTCAGAACTTAATTTCAGTTTCTTTCGCATCGCACTGGCATGTCAAAAGGAAGGCACTCTCTTTGGTGAGATCCGAAGATGGAGGTATTAGGCCTGTGATCTTCCGATACAACTCACGTGGCTAGAGGACCAACGTCTGTTAAAAGAAATGAGCGAATGTGGCATAAGAATTCTTCAGCGTCGTCTGCAACGCCTAAGAACCAGGAATTTCCTCGCAACGAAAGTAGTTCGAGCCCCGGTGGAGTACTTCTTATCACGTTTGTATCCGTGTCCTTGTGTTCAGGTATATTGACTTTTTCTGTTGGAGGTGGTAAAGCGGAACATGTTGGCGGGGGAGGGGGGGCATGTGGTCAGGGCGTGCCTCTGGATTGCCCTTGGAGCCCAGAAGCTGGAGGAGCGACAGTAATGGTACTTTTTTTTAAATGCAGCTGACATGAGAGGCGGGTGCCTTAAGACTTGCAAACAGTGAATAATTGCTATGCATAAGTGTTATTGTCATGTTACGTAACGTGCATTTGCGTTACTGTTAACTCCGTCAGATTGTCTTGCTGCAAGAGGAAACGAAGCTGCCCTGAGCCTCTCGAGGTCATGTTAAGTGTTAATATTACGAATATCTCAGAAGTGGATTCCACCCCCATCAGCAGCACAGGAGGAAGGGTCAGTCATCCGCTGTAGGGCCTACATGAAGACAATTTTGTGCGGAAGGTGATTCGTTAGATAAGTTCGCTTCTGGCGTCTATGGGTGCCAGATTGCTTGAAGTCTTGTATTTGTCACAACAAGACTGAGTTCACTTGTAATGAAATTCTGCACGAATAATACCATAATCTTATCTGGCAGTGGGTTTTGAAATCTTTCCCCTACCCTACCCTACCCTACCCCACCTCCCTACCCCGTTTTTTTTTTCGTAGAACTTAACTGCTCAAGCGAGCCTCTAACTGTCTGAACTACGTAGTTTTAAAAATGAGGGGACCGACTTAGGGTCGGCCATTTGTTTTGGGATTGGCCCTGTCGTCTGTTTAGCCTGGTATGTTGGCAGCCTTGGGGAAAGGATGTAAAAGAAGCAAAATTTGCTGTGAATCACACATGCAAGGTTAAGGCCAAACGAACTTGCTGTCTGAACAGGAATGAAAGTCGTTCTTGCTGTCCTAACAGCGATAATAAGTGGGTTTAGCATTTTGTCCTTGCTTAGAGTGCGTTGCAGTCCAAACGTGGAAACTGTTTCAATTAGAAAGGCGAGTTAATTTAATTGGCAATAACTTATCGGAGCGTTGTAGGATTTTAAACACCTCGATATCTGAAGATTATGCGAAGTTCTCGTCTCTCGATAACATACTTGCTTCATCGACTAGGTAAGGTAAAGCAGTGAAGACGTATGGGGGTGAGTGGAGGTATAGCTCCACTCTTTCGCGACCTCGGCATTGCATGGAGGTGAGTGGTTAGATTTAACCCGGAGGAGGGAAAATACTTTTGCCCTTGTCGGGAATCGAAGCCCGGTTATCCAAAGGTATAACGAAACACGGAGATTGAAAGAAGTTTGGTAAAAACAGAGTATTTATCAGTCTGGAAGCATTGGTGCCACTGTGTCAAAGGAGACGACGCTATAAAGCACTGTGATGATTACAGATATTGGTACATGAAAATGTATTAGGCTGGATGGCATGATTGATGAATTTAGGGCATAATAAATATGGGAAGGTATGTTATTTATGAGACAGAATGCATACAAGGCCAAAATTAAGATCATGTATCGTGTTATTCAGTAATATGGCATTTTAAGAGTGAGACAAACAAGTTATTGAGAGTGGAAATTGAGTTTTGGATAGGACCTACGTTGATTTACTTCTTACTGTGAAAACCCGAAATAACCCACTGTCTTCTAGTCAGAATTTCGAAATTACTCATGAGAATTTTAATTATAACAAATGCATTTATACTTCATCAGAAGAAGGCAATTCATCTGCCAAGGACGTATATGAACAGGTCCCAGTCCGAGAAAAGGATGGAAGGATTCTGTTCATATGGACCTGTCGTCAGACAGAACACTAAATAATAATAAGATGAGGTGGTCTAGCGGTTAGAACGCTGGCCTTGTAATCCTGGGGTCTCGGGTTCGAATTTATAACTTGTGTTGGGCAAGATCGTGGTCTAGGCAACACGGGGTTTTCCTCCGGGGGCTTCCCCGGTTTCTCTGTGGCATCCCAACAATTACTCCATTCGCACACAGAAGAAGTCAATGGCAAACCACTTCTGGATCATCTGCCAAGAACGTATATGAACAGGTCCCAGTCCGAGAAAAGGATGGAAGGATCCTGTTCATATGGACCTGTCGTCAGACAGAACACTAAATAAAAAAAAATAATATATAAATAAATACTAAAATGTATGCAAAGAAGATTATCTTGCCCGATAATCCTCTACCTTAAATTATGTCCTCTGTCAAAATGATACCTCAGCATTTTGGTGGAGAGGTGAGAAGAATGTCGATAAAGGTGCGGTAAGCCGGTTGCTGGATCAAGATTTGAACTGGGAGCTCCCGAATAAGAAACAAGAATGCTAAGCAGTCGATAAAGACGTTAAGTAACTTCCTTGTTTAAGCGTAAATAAATCAAGTTGAATATTTAACAATTCTAAAATGAGGAAGGAAAGTGTCTTATTAAGCTTTTCCACTTATATACCCACTTTTCCGTTCCGTTCTGTTTTTTTTTTTAATTTCTGTGCAAGCAGATGGCCATTTAAATTCAAGTAAAATATTTATGCACTGCCAGAATTTTAATTATATATTTTAATAAGTAAGATGAGAATATCTGTTAAAATTTTTACCTTCATTATGGTGATGAACGAAACAAAATTTGGGTTATCGGCCGTATTTAATGACTTAAAGTAGTCAGGTACCAACTACGTTTGCCTCTCATCAAAGTAATGTACATTGGTTCTAGTATTTCTGTAATAGTCATGGAAATACATCGAAGATGTCTTCCGTGCTTTTGCATTAAATCTTTTCCTCCTTCAAATAAGGCTATAAATATGAAGATGAACGCCCTTGGGATCTTGCACCATGTAGTTTGATATTTGACCGACGTTTCAGAGGTGTTTACTGCCTCTGTCATCAGGGCGTTGAAGTCAGGTAGAACTTGTAGAACGTCGGAGATCTTTTTACCGAACTACAAGGCACAGCTTCCTAGAAGGCAGTCAGCCATCTTAAAAATTGGCGGCATGAGAACGTGAAATCATACCCCAATTTATAAATTACGTAATAATATAATTTAGACACATTTCTATTTAATTATTTTATCAGTTGAATAAGTAATATTAAAATGACGCAGAGATGGCTAGCAATTGTTTATGAAACGCAAAGAAATGAATGGCACGTATTTTGTTTACCTTCCACCCGTTGAAGACAAGCGATGCACGTAAATATGAATTTTCTTCCGGTTACGTGTCACACTCTCATAATCACTCTCCCGAGAATTTCAGCGCGTCTTAAAGTTAAGAATCAGGCGAGAAACGGGCTCTCGCGTTTTGACTACAGCGGACGATTTTGTCAGACTGCGAGGCGAATTGCAGGCGGGCGGGCACGTAGGCGGTCCTGCGCCTTTCTCAGAAGCCGCCATTTTAGGTGCTTTTGGTATATCGAGGGGAGGAACGTTTATGTTAACCGTGTTGGCCTTGATAACACTTTGAACACCGAAAAAAAAGGATTTAATTCCGTGATTCTGTGGTATTTTATACATTGAAATACAGCAGAACTGATCACGTAAAATGAATTGTTAGCCAGTTGCAGCCAACCAGGAGTTGCTAGGCATTCGTCTGCCGAGTAAGAATATATTTCTAACATTGAATGCGTTATTTTAATTTGTTTGTAAAAGTGATGCTTGCCTCGTACGAGGTACAAACAAGGCCTGAACGACTCGTTAAATCTGGATATGAATTCATGTGTCGAGAATCTCATTTCAGCCATCACGACAATAATTAATATGACCTTAGTCAAACAGAGGTGGAATGTCTACTGATGAAACAAACATGGCCGTGTAGCGCTGCGTGCTTGCTGATTGAGGTGACACGTCCACTCTCACCTCCGCCCACACGTAACGACTTGCAGACCTCCACCAGGCAAGAGATTAAGCGATTTCGGATTTATCGGAGGCCGAAATTTCCACACGAGCTCCGGTTTGCCTTCCAGAGACCTAAGTGTGTCTACTGTCATGGCGGGGATTTCCGTCCTCAGACGAGTGACTTCAGCTTTTTTGAGCGGAAACCTGCTGGACCAAGTTAATTTTTCCGTCAGTTGGCGAAAATTGAGTTCTCTGCGTCGTCCGTGGCTTAGCACACGGATGACTGCGGATATTTGGCAGAGGGGCACAACATTTAACATTCCTGGCGTCACATTCTGCGACTGACGTAATCGCTCAAATCCGAATCCCAGTCTGCATACCCCCAACTTGATGACTTTCGTGGTTATATTCAGTACCTCCTTCAAGTATTTAAGTAAGGCCACAACCAATTTCTTAGCAGTTCTTGTCATAATAATTCTGTCCTTTGACTCTATATGACGTACGAAATTGATCCCGCGTCCTTGGACGAATTAAATAATCGGGACAATTATTTTCTCGGCTCACCGCTGTGCTTGCCTGCTTCTTTCCTTCTATACCCTCGTCCTTAATTTTTTATTTTCCTCTTATGCCTTCTCGTATTCCTGTTTTCATTCTTTCTTCCTTTCTTTCTGAAACCACAGAATGAAACAAGAGGGACTCAGCTGAGCTATCCGCGTCCGGTCGAGGCCGATTTCCAAGGAGTGAAAGACATCGAATTGTGGCATCAGGCACGTAATGCTCCATGTAATTAAAATACCTGCATGTTTGTTACTACGGAAACTGGAACAAATTCCAAGGTCAAGATGAATGCAGAGAAAAGTCTTGCATCGTAGCCATTGCTAACTTGTATTTTTGCTCCAAAACTCTTCTTTTTTAGCGCACGTAAATAAATGACATAAATATTCTTAGCTGATACTCATATATAGTTTCTTTTTTCATGTTTCCGTGGAAAATACTTGTATTTTTATTCCATTTCCAGTAACGAGGCTCCTTTTAAATGCGTGACTTGCAGAAGTATTACAGAGAAACCGTCTGTTGGCTGGCATTGCAAAATTCTGTTAAAGGCGTCTTTTGTGGGGGCTTAGCGTCCGTAGATGACAATGGGTTGATAATGCTTTGCTGGTATGAAGAATTCAAAGGATAGTTTAAAATGTTGATAGTAATTTTCGAAATGTTTTAGCCCGATAACTGACCTCACTTAACTGACTCCATGGGTCAGTTTACACACACACACACAAAGTTTATTAAGATTTGAAGACAGCAACTGCTGTGAAAACCTCAAATCTTACTTGAGATTCATTTAATTTTATCCTCCCATCTACAACTAGGTTTTCCTAGTGTTCTCTTCCCATCAGGCTCTCCAGGTAGAACTTCAGTTTCGACATTAGTTCGTCTTCTCAATGTATTTCGCCGTGTGGATCGTAATAGTTTTCTGTTCGAGGCATCGATTTGGTGTCTCAGTTCGACTGTAACAAGTAAGAGAATAGATCGATTGCCAAGTTGTTTTATTTTAAATTATTCAGTAGAAGGTCACACATACACAAATTCACACCTACCATTGTGCCAACCTGCTATAGCATATGCCTCCATTCCAGAAAGGCGTGCATACATAGAAATAAAAAAAAAATATAATATAAGAAAATTAAAAATGTCAACCAGTCCTTACTTGAAGGCCAAATCGATCAGCTGAAAGGGAGAAGTTTTTACTCAGCTAACTGGGGAAAATCGTCATTCCTACTTTATTTGTGTATATACGTTCCAAATTCAAGGTCTATGTAAAACTTTAAGATTTTTTTTTGTTTTATATCTGCTCTATAACGAGATAAAATCAGTCTGCAAAAAATCTAACCGTGAGCCACATTTTTGACAGCATTTTTTTATGATACAAGAAACAGGAACATGGGATGCCCTTCTTACACTGCACTGGTTTGAAAAAGGTGCATTCAATTTATATTTCATATGATTTGGGTACGGCTTCATTGCACGTTTTAAACATTACAGACGGATTATCTTATGCCACAAGAGATCAATCTTGGGGTGGATATCTCGTAGGTTATTTAACGATGCTGCGTGAACCGCGGAGATAGATTTCAGTCGGTGAATTTCAAATTCTCGGTTGTGGCCTGCACCAGGGAAATTTCCTGGTTTTAACTTGTAGGAACTGAGGAAAATATTCTCAGGTTAGTAGGATTTGTGGTTCTCACGGGGACGGGTCCTGAGATGGATGTCTTCTTGGTAGAAGTTTACCAGCGTTTCAGAGGTCCTTGTTGCCTCTGTCATCAGGATGATGAGTTACTGATCCCTGCAACCCAGAAGACAGTAAGTCTTCAGTCGTCTGTGATGACATTGATGCATTCTAGACGGCGATAGAGAAATCTGGAATGGTGTCTGCTTGTAGTGCGACTCATCACAGCGATTTGGTGTTTTAGACACCGCGATGCAAATCAATATATTTCTATGTGGTTTTGTATAGCCTGCAGACAAGACGCAATATGGGGGTGTCACACATCACGCCGTCTACGCGCGTGAATTGTCCAGCACGAAGATGATGTGGTTTGATTTTTGACCGAAATTTACATTTCATTGTTTTGTCAGTAATAAATCGCTCAATTTGCTCACTCAGGAACGAAATCGCTTTAATCATTATTTACTGCGTTTGAGTGAAAATTAAGATAGACCGCGCAGTTTAAAGAAAGAATTAGGATGTGTGAACTTTTTTTTAAAAAAGAAGTAGGACCGCGTAGTTTTTGCGCTGAACTTTTCAATGCAAATAAACTTTCCAGCACGCCATAGTTTCGAAGCTGACCTCGGCATAAGGTTATAAGTTCGCGGAAGTACTTGGTTTCTGAGACCACAGGTTGGGTTACAGATCAGGTCATTTTATTCTCGTGTTTACTGTTGGTAGCTCTAAGTAATTTCCGCCTTTCATGGAATCGGAAGGTTATTTACAGTGTACATAAGAATCCGCCGTTGATTCCTGTCCTGAGCCAGTTGAATCCACATAACCTACTTGTTTAATTTCCATTTTAGTATTATCCCCCCGTGTACTCGTTCGTGTTCCTAAGTGGTTTAATCGTTTAAGATTTTACCACACGGATGTTACGTGTTTTCAAAACTGAGATTTTCGCTGGACAGATATAATTTTCCATTTGTTAGCCTTTCGTAATGAATTGTCCCCCGCTTTCAAAAGTGGTCGTACTGAACTGTTAAGTTATGCCAGGGTATTTATATTTATTTAGTGTTCTGTCTGACGACAGGTCCATATGAACAGGATCCTTCCATCCTTTTCTCGGACTGGGACCTGTTCATATACGTTCTTGGCAGATGATGCAGAAGTGGTTTGCCATTGCCTTCTTCTGTGTGTGAATGGAGTAATTGTTGGGATGCCACGGAGGAAAACTCCGTGTTGCCTAGACCACGGCCTTGCCCAACACAAGTTATAAATTCGGGCAACGCCGGGAATCGAACCCGAGACCCCCAGGATTACAAGACCAGCGTTCTAACCGCTAGACCACCGTGGCGGTCATGCCAGGGTAGGCTTAGTTATTATTAACAAAGTCACACACACAGAGATATATAGATAATAAGAGCTAGATTCAGCACGGCGTGTATCCTCGTTCGTAGCAGATAAGAGGTTAAATATTTATGTTTGAATCTACTTCAGTCATAGTGCCTTGTTCGTTATATTAACACTTGTTGTTTCTCAGTCTGTCCCATTTGAATCTATGACTTTACCTTGAAACAGAGGAAGAACGTTTCCTTCCTTATCCCTCTTTATTAACCGCACGCCATCTTGTTCGACGCAATGTTCTCTTTGTGTTAGACAACTATCGTTCAGTACTCGTCTGTTGTTATTTGTTGTCATTGGAATTTTCCATTGAATGTCACGTGATCCGGGGTTTGAGCCAGAGACCTTCTGATTAGTTGCACACGTCCAGTGCGCTGTTGATTGTATTTGAGTTGTGTAAGGGAGGCTTTTTCCGGTAATGCTAAAAGTAATTGACGCTTAATATGCTCTTGTGTGAACATCAATCTTTACCAGAAATTTTGTAACAATTTGACATCGTTTCCTTGGAGAATGGATTCAACATTTCCTTGTTGAACAGAAGACATTAGTGGTAATTTTTGTCATATCCTGTATACTTGAGACTGGCCTTCCAGCGGTTTGCCAATGAAACCGTCTGCTGCGATTTCAGACCGTGTGTTTGCTTTCTCTCACGAGTGAACCGCATTTAATTTCCAGTATTCATAAAGGCCTTCCTGTCAAAAACAGTGGCGCGTATAATTTCTGAAGAACTGGTTCCTTTTCTTTTGCTCTCTATTATATCTCATTTCCGTATTTTTATTATTTCGCATGTTTATAATCTGTCATAAGCCAGCTGTTCCCTTGATATTTATACTTTCGATGTTAACATTTGACGTCACAATTTTTAAAATATCAACACTCAGGAAACACGCCAGATTAGGTCTCATTAAAATACAGCTACTCTATCGAAACTCCTATATAAGAGTGAATATTGGACACTGGTCGAAGGAATTTATCAGAAGTGTTACAATCGAAACATGTAGTCGATTTATAATCAAATGTTATGTAATTTTTTTTATAGATTACAGACGGTAATTTTAACAGGATTTTGAATTTTCTGATGCTTGGTGAGGTTTAAGTTTTCACGGCGGTGAATAAGAAAATGGCAACCTTGTGGGATATTGCTTCGGATAGCCTCGCAGCCTCCATCATCAGGTCGGTGATTATAGAATCGTCCGTCAGTTTGTACGAATATCTCATACTAATGTAATTTTCATCTCTCAGCACTGTTTTCGCAGACGAAGGTAAGACTTCCATTGGAGTGGGATATTTTAACCTTGAAGTTAAGTGTTTTTAATTTATGCTAGAATGGGGATTTTGAAAAGTCATCCCAGATACGTCTTCAGTAATAAAATAGTGCGGTAGATCATGACATTCTTGCCTTGTCTGGAAATAGATGACAAATTCAGTGGTGCATTAACCGCGAAAAGTTGTCATTTTTTGTTACGCCGAGAGACGTCTTCACGGTGACGCGCTCCATGTCCTTGGTGTGCCAGACACCTGTTTCTCTCAAGGGTAAATCGTGTGAAGAATTCTGCACCATCATGGACAATAAAATTTTACCCGTCTCTCTCACAAGATGGAAACAGCGGAAATTGAGAATAATCTGCGCACCTCTTACATGATCTGATTTTCGAGTCATATTTTAGTCATGAAGATGGAAGCAGTATGTTACTTCGAAACGTTGGTGTCTTGTCTACTAGTCCATAAGGCGTCACGTCCCAGAAGATCTATACTTCGAAATCTTCAACGCAGTAAGGACAATAATTCTCATAAATTCCTGCGGTTTTCAGATTTTACGATGACAAACTATGATCCGGGATAGCTCAGTCAGTATAGTGACTAGCTACGGGCTGGACGACCGGGGTTCGATCCCCGACGGGGGCAGAGGATTTTTCCTCTAGCCTCTGGGGCCCACCCAGTCTCCTCTACAATGGGTACCGGGGTCCTTTTCCAGGGGGAAAGCCGGCCGGGGCGTGATGCTGACCACTCACCCCCATCTAGTGCCGAGGTCAAGGAAGAGAGGAGCTATACCCCCACTCCCCCCAAGCGCCTACATGGCGCATAGTGGGACAAACTTTACTTTACGATGACAAACTATTTGGCTATAACCACTTTTCTGATTAGTTAGCACTCGCGAGTTCTACCGTGGACGATCACAGTTCGATTGAGGAACCACAGATTGGCTATCCTCGTTAATTGTTTTATGAGGTTTCCTTCCAGACAAATACCACGTAAGGACATTAACTTAAACCACGACGACACCTTCCTCCTCAAGTCCAATTTATCATTTCTGATGACGGACGCAGCGTATTTGTACAAAACAGATAATCACCGACAACTTTCGTAACAGTCTCCGTCTTTTTATACAGGAATGTCGATATTTGAGGTTTAATTTCTTAAAAAAGGAGCTCGCTACAAGCGGTGGTTTGTTGGTTTTAGGTCTCGAGTATTATTCCATTGTGGGCCGTGTTTGTAGCTTGGCACGCGTCCAGCCTGTAATTCAGAAATAGTAATACGTTGTGCAAGGCATCTAGAATGTATGTGGTTTGTGATATTCTTCCTTTGTTTCAACAGCTGCTTAGACACTTTCGTAATGAGGGGAAAAAACCCCCTGAAACCTTGCGTCGAGTTGCAATCCGTGGTCGAGAGGGAAACTCCTTGTACTCGCCTTTTAAATTTCTTGGTGATTACCCCTTTTGTTACAAAAGATTTGATAGGCATTCTGTCTCTTTTCGGCTCCGTTTTGTATTTTAAACAATAACAATTTTAACAGTTTATATGTTTAAAAATGTTTCGGATTAATTTCTAATAAAATAATAATCAAACACGAACAATTATTTAATTATCGTTTGCAGTCATAGAGCCGAGTTCTCTGAGGTTTCTATCTATTCCATGCAGAATGCTTGTACACTCATGACGTGTCCAACAGGTGACGTGACATCATCACACGTCCGGTGGAGAGCACTTGAGGTCACAATTGGGATAAAGTTCACCTGTCTCTGCCACACTGACCCCACCCACCACGTGACATCCTCCATAATATTATCACATCAGTTAATCAATACAATTAATCTGTAGCGTATAAATGAAACACGGCCCTCCTGTACACCGATATTTATTCAGTTAAAATATTTACGTTGGCCCCACGTACTATCGACGGAATGAGAACTGAATTATGTATTGAATATTTTTGCAAGCGCCTTGTTTAGAATTGAAGAACTATGGGAACATTTTGTGAATATTCATATATTTATAAACTTACGAATGGTGAGCCACTCAAATTACCTCCCTTGATAATCATCGAGATGTCGAAAGATAGAAATAAAACAGGAAATCACGTTTATAGACAGAGACAAGAATGAAAGGATTTTATGTTACAATAGATTTAACTACCTAACTAAGTAGTTGGCTTATCGAACCCGAAGGTTCATCACCGAGTTAACAAATGCCTTCCACCGGTCCCCTGTCCTGGGCCAACAAAATCCAGTCTCCTTCAACTCCTATCTCCCATAGATCCCGCCTGAGATTATCCTCCCATCTACGTCTAGGTCTCCCCAGCGGTCTCTTCCCCTCAGGCTTCCCGACCAATACCCGGTGCACACCTCTTGTCCCATCCATGCGCGCTACATGCCCAGCCCATCTCATTCTTCTCGACTTAATCACCCTGACAATACTGGGGGAGGAGTACAGATTTTTAAGTTCGTCTCTAATAGAATTATGTTGATTTAATTTCAATTAATTGAACGTAAATGGTTATGATTTCGTTTTTGAAATCCTGATAAACTCCAATAATACCTAAAGACAGTTTTCTGCATCCACCACCGTTACCGACTTACCACCCCCCCTTCCCAACCACCTCAATCAACTCCACACCATCAACCAACCCCTTCCTTTTCAACTCCACCTTCTTAGTTCACCATACTAATATGGGTAAGCTGCTTAAGACACGTTCGATTATTTAGCGAAGTGTGCAACATGAAATACGTATACGAATTAATTAATAACTATTAGTTTCGAGAACCACCCTGAAGATTACCAGTTGAGGTCGAGGTCGAAACGTGTAGGGGAATTTTTAATTATCATCAAGAATTGTTGTATAGACGGACTGTCAACCTAACCCTAAAACCGCGATTGATGTTAAAAGTGACTGAGGTTACCAAGAGTCGGCTGTTGTCAAACACTCAAAAGGATACTGAGAAAACACAAGAAAATCATATAAGAAGTTAGTATTTACAAATTACAAAATGCAGACAGATTGTTAGTAGTAACGCGATACAGTGTCGTGTTATGAAACATGAAATAATACATTATAATGGTCTGGAAACTAAGTGTTCTGTCATTGAGAGCGACAAATACCGACAAGTGACAGAAAATCGCCCTTGAAGATGTGGATGATCCCGAGGTTTGCAGTAAATAATTAAGTTAAATCAATTTATTAGGATGCATGACAAACAAGGCCAATTGCAGTCAGGCACAAAACAGTAGTCAATAATTATGGTTAAATACATAAACAACATACACGATAGAACGCTGGCCTTGTAATCCTGGGGTCTCGGGTTCGATTCCCGGCGGTGCCCGAATTTATAACTTGTGTTGGGCAAGGCCGTGGTCTAGGCAACACGGAGTTTTCCTCCGTGGCATCCCAACAATTACTCCATTCACACACAGAAGAAGGCAATGGCAAACCACTTCTGGATCATCTGCCAAGAACGTATATGAACAGGTCCCAGTCCGAGAAAAGGATGGAAGGATCCTGTTCATATGGACCTGACATCAGACAGAATACTAAATAAAATAATAATAATATTTCTCTTAAATCTTAGTACGAGCCCAGTTAATTCTGGTTTGTAACAGACCGTCGCCTATGTAACACAAAAAGCTGTTTTCCTCCAGACATGCCAACTTGTGAGCTTGGAATGAAATTCCCTTTTCGGCGGATCAGTAATTTGAGGGTTATGTAGGACTACAGGTAAAAGGAATGACGAATCCGGCTTCACCGACATCTTTTTATGTCTAATTCTTCTTTCGCATCGATTTCTTTGTCCCATCAATGCAAACAAATGCTCCATTTTTGTATCCCTTACGACTGAATTCCAAGGACGGAGGAATAACCCCATTTGTCACTCGGATTAACATCTTGCGGTTAAGGGAACTTCTAGGGAGTGTCTCCATGTGATTGTGGGTGCTTATTTGCAATACGATGTATTATACCTCAGTAGTAATTTTCCACGTCTCCCTTCAGTTTCTGACTTTGTGGTGGTTTAGTAACCTTCAATATGAAATCATGCAGGCAGGACAGTCTTAAGTGGTTCGTGGTCTGCGATGTGTCATTCCGCTGTGCTCAAGTGCGCTGGTAAACAATTCTATGGCAGGTGGTGTCTGGGCTGTTGTAAATGCGGCATTGAATCTTCGGGTTTTGTAAAAGGTATAAAAATTTCTCGATCACTTGAGTGTCTGTGAGCTCAAGAGAGACTCTTGTATCGGGTTACTGAGGCAATACGAGCAGACCATTAAGAAATAATACCGGGAGGATGTCGCGGTTAACAATTTGCAAATTTATGGAGTTTCCAGCGTTGACTCAGGGCCCTATGCGTGCGAAAACGGAATAGATGAAAGATTGAATCAGAAGAAATTAGACCCTCATAAAAACATGTTTACAGGCCCGCGTTCTGGCCACGTACGTGTTAAGAGATGAAAGGATGATCTTGAAATACATCACAAACAACGTTGGGTGTGATGAATCAACTGATGTGTTATTACAGTTAATTTTTTTTTTATTATTATTATTAGTGTTCTGTCTGACGACAGGTCCATATGAACAGGATCCTTCCATCCTTTTCTCGGACTGGGACCTGTTCATATACGTTCTTGGCAGATGATCCAGAAGTGGTTTGCCATTGCCTTCTTCTGTGTGTGAATGGAGTAATTGTTGGGATGCCACGGAGGAAAACTCCGTGTTGCCTAGACCACGGCCTTGCCCAACACAAGTTATAAATTCGGACACCGCCGGGAATCGAACCCGAGACCCAGGATTACAAGGCCAGCGTTCTAACCGCTAGACCACGCGATAAATTTCTTAGATACCTGAAGAAATGTAATCATGTCAATATTCTAATTGTTTAGTGGAGTCATTTAATTGTGTAGGATTTGAGGTTCTCACCTCTAAAGACAACGGTGCATTAAGGATTTATGCAATTCTGAGCTACTTACGTATACGTCCGACTTCTCAAGGCAATTTGCTGCAAAGACTTAACGGCACTCTGAGTAGAGCTTATTTCAGAATTCTTTAAAAGCTTGCATCCTGGCATTAATGGTAACCGATACTTTTGGTCTGTCAACAACCGCATGTGAAATGAAAGGAGAGACGTTTAAGAAGACATGTGTCTTACGAATGGATAGCTGGAATTCTGCATGGAAGTAAATATGCAAAATTTTACTAAAAACATGAGACGAAAGATTGTTGAAAGTGTGAAATATACACTTCCTTCCGACCTTATATACGAGGTGCGATCGAAAGGTTTCCAGACTGCGCGTATAACAACCCGTACACTTATCTCAGGTATTACATTCATCCATCACCCTCGAAGTAGTTCCCCTGGGAGTGAACACAACGATCCCAGCGCCGCTGCCAAGCCTGGAAGCATCCCTGGAAATCTTTCTTTGTCAGCCTGTCAAGCACCATCTGCGATTCTGCCTGAATCTCTTCTATCGTCTCAAATCTCCTTCCCTTTAGCTGAATTTTCATCTTTGGGAAGAGGAAGAAGTCACACGGCGAATAAGGAGGGTGCGGGATGACGGCCATGGTGTTTGAGGCCAAAAACTGCCGAACTTTGAGGGCGGTGTGCGCTGGCGCGTTGTCTTGATGCGTCGCATGTGGAGTTCTTCCTTTAGAATCAGCTGACAGGTCCCAACAATGTCGCACAAGTCGTTGATGGTACGACGTCGATCTTCGTGAATGGCCTGCCGAATCTTGGTAACATTTTCGGGCGTTGTGCTCGAAGATGGTCGTCCAGAATGCTCGTCATCATCGACAGGGGTTCGGCCCTTTTTAAAACGTGAATGCCACACAAAAGTTTGCGGACTCCCCAAATGCTTGCTTTAGCATTTCATAGGTTTCCGTAGCCGTTTTGGCGAGTCTTTGGCAAAATTTGATGCACACGCCATTCCGAAATCGCAGGAGGGTCGGTGTAATGCACTACCAAAACGCCCGTAACTAAGAAACAAATGCTAATTCGATGATGCTGGTTGGCACACTGATTCATTATGAATGTAGGCCGCATCCCCTAGCGGCAGAAGCTCGTACTACATCCGGGTCGCCCTCTATTGATACAGTCTTAAAACTTTCCGATCGCACCTCGTACGGTGAGTCCGAAGATGGCTGTCTTCTGGGTTGTAGCGCCCTGTAGTCTGGTAGACATTCATCGACGTTTCAGAGGTGCTTGCTAGGTTTTTAATCAGTGCGATACAACCCAGAAGGCAGCCATCTTAATGATAAAGTGACAGAGGGGCGGACTTCAGAGTTTGTAGCGACTGAAACATCTCAGGAATCGCTTTGTTGTAGCCCGTAGATCGCCATTTTTTTTGTTCGTAATTCGCTACCATATAGACGGTCATTGATCTCTGAGTTTTAAGTTTGTTTTATATCCTTGTCTTATTTTTTTTAGACTACGATTTATAACCCCGCAAATTCTGTCAAATTAGTTGGTGCCTACTTCGCCATACCAAATACCTAGAAATCTCAGCGTGTATGGAGTTTTTTAGTGTTAATTTGGTTACCTGGAACCAGTTCTTACCACAGAAGTGCGTCTACCTTTGATGCCTTCTACTTTATTCTCTTCTTGGGGTATTTCCAAGTTTTTCTGGTTTGCTGTGACATTTGCGCCAGTAACCTGGCAATCTCCAAACGTGAGAGGAGAAACAAGACAGGATGGCTGTCTTCTGAGATGTTGCACCGACGTTTCAGAGCTTCTTACTGCCTCCACCTTTAGGGTGTTGACGCCTTGATGACGGAGGCAGGTACGGACTGAATTATTAAATATTATTATATGAGCTCCGGCTTAAAAGGGCTAACGAACTGCATCCACAAATGTATCATGATTATTTCATACGTCAGCCAGACTGGTGTAGGACAACGCACGGTGGTGCTGACTTCAACGTGTCTTAGGACTTTGAGGAGTGTAATCGAGTCTGGGCGAAGTTTACATCTCTCAACATCGTAACAGTGTAGAGCTCTGTCTTACTCTCGCCGAAAGAAGATAGTAATTTTCTGTGATACTTCAAAGAACGTTCTTCTGAGTCTTGTTTGTTGAATAACACACAGTTGTAAAGAGTGGCTGTAAAATTGTAATGCCAGTTCTCATTACCACTTATGAGACTTTCTTGGGCAGTTCACTGCGTTTATGGTTGAGACTAATTAAAGACATCGAAAAGTGGGTCATTATCACAGCCAGCGGTCTGACTTAACTGGCAGCCTTTCACTGCAACGCCAGTAGCCATGTTTCACACAGCAGTGACTCTTCATTGTGGTAGGATTTGAGATTTTCGCGGCGGTACATCCGAAGATGGCTGCCGTCCGGGTAATAGTGGCTATGAGTAATCGTCGCCCTGATGATGGAGGCAGCAAGGACCTCTGGAAGTTGGTAAACTTCTACCAGACTACAAGGTGCCACGACCCAGAAGGCAGCCATCTTGTTACTTCTGCATGCTTTGCGTCTTATCCGGCGTTAAACATCGATGGTGAATGAGGAAATGCCCGTGGGTAGTCGATGTTTTTGGAAAGGAGGTTACATATAGTTAGTGTGGCTCCTTTCACTGTTATTGGTTGAAAGTCATTGATACTTTCCAGGCAGGATATCTAGTCACCGGTCCGAGATTCGAACCCAGGAACTGCTGATAGGAAGCGACGTTCGATAAATTACACAAACTACGCGTTTGGAAAATTCTGTGGACTTCAAATGTCTGTCCCAGTTGAATCAATGGCTGTGTCCTGGAACAGACAGCAGAGATCCAGGGTCTTTTATTGTTTAACACGCGGCTCCCATTTGATAGATGAGCGCAGTTCATACAAAAAATTCTCTTGACATTATTATCGGGTTGGTGTTTTATAAAGCGAGTCGTTGAGAAGCTGATGGTCGCTCGGTTAATCATGAAATCCTCCGCATCAGAAGATTTTGAGCCAGATGAATCCAGTCAGGACCAGAGACTGGTCTGGAGACGTTGGCAATGGCAAAACACGAAATAACAGAAAGTTAAGACACGAAAATCTGCCGAGTTCGCGGGGTTTTAATTACTTTTCCTTAATTGCGGGGCGGTTAGAACGCTGGGGTCTCGGGTTCGATTCCCGGCGGTGCCCGAATTTATAACTTGTGTTGGGCAAGGCCGTGGTCTAGGCAACACGGAGTTTTCCTCCGTGGCATCCCAACAATTACCCCATTCACACACAGAAGAAGGCAATGGCAAACCACTTCTCGATCATCTGCCAAGAACGTATATGAACAAGTCCCAGTCCGAGAAACCGGCGGGGCCCGAATTTATAACTTGTGTTGGGCAAGGCCGTGGTCTAGGCAACACGGAGTTTTCCTCCGTGGCATCCCAACAATTACTCCATTCACACACAGAAGAAGGCAATGGCAAACCACTTCTGGATCATCTGCCAAGAACGTATATGAACAGGTTCCAGTCCGAGAAAAGGATGGAAGGATCCTGTTCATATGGACCTGTCGTCCGACAGAACACTAAATAAAAAAATAAAAAAATAATTGCGGTGTTAAAGCTGAAACGAATTCTGGAGGACATTGATGATCTCGTGTCGGGATACCAAGAAGCCAGAGTGCGTCGCACAGAATAGCCCGCCGTCGCCAGCAAAAAGCAGCAACAAGAATCTTGCCTTAACCCCCAGGTCCATATGTCAAATGAACGCGCGTCGCGAAACTCAGATTCACGTCACGTTCGTGAGTGCAGACCAAGGACGGAGCAGCTAAAGCTTTCACGACGCACAACGCAGCGCAAATGCATTTCGTATTTCATGGTGACTGTAACCTGTGTGTTTTTGTACGGAATGTACCAGGTACATTTCGATGCTTTCCGTACGAGATATACGAGCAGATTAGCTTAGTGGGAACGATCCACATTTGTATGTTTGAAGGTATCTGTATTTATAATACGCACCTCGTTACTACCAGGAACAATAATCTCGCTGAGGTTTTCCTTGGTCTTTCCAGACGAACGTGTCATCATCATCATCTTTGATTTGGTCATCCTGATACTATTTTAAGAGGAGCAATGTTTTAAGGTCACGGAAACAGTGACACGTGTTATATTCATGTGGAATGAACGTTCCGTAGAAGTTGCGAGGGCGAAAGGTTTGGACATTAACTACCCGAGCCCGAATTTCTTTTATTCTAGCCCGAAAGAAGCCCGATCTATTTACAATCTGACCAGACTATCGAATCGTTAACACATTCTTCTTTTAATACATAAATGCCAATAATCCTTGATCGGATTGTTTAACGACGCTGTAAGAACATCTGAGGTTATTCTGGTGTTTGAGGGATGACGGTACATTGGTATCGAACGTTAAGTTTGCGAGGAGCTACGAAAATCCACGAGAAATTGAAGCCCGACTGTGTCACGTGCATAAGACGAGCTAAGCTACGGATAATTTTTTCTTTGTGAGAAAGGAGTGGCTCGAGAGAGGCCCGAAGTGTTCTATGCGACGTTTGACGGCTGTCATTTGACCCAGGCGAGGACAAGTCCCGTGCAGAATTTAATCCAAAAAATTCAGAGGAAAGAGATAATTTGGGATACATGGCCGTGCAATGAGGACGATATAGAAATTGGGCTTGAAGGTGGGAAATAAATTGAACGCCTCAAGAACAAACAAAAACTTTATTTATCGCCAGCCACATTTTGATGAGGGCAATTAGAAGGATATTTCAATTCGAAACTAACTCCATACGACTAAAACATAATTATGTGCGTTCACAAACAATCTTCTTAATCCTGTCTCATCGGAAAGTTTCAAGACTGGGCGTATAAAAACCCGTACACTTATCTCAGGTATTAAATTCATCCATCACCCTCGAAGTAGTTCCCCTGGGAGTGAACACAACGATCCCAGCGCCGCTGCCAAGCCTGGAAGCTTCCCTGGAAATCTTTCTTTGTCAGCCTGTCAAGCACCATCTGCGATTCTGCCTGAATCTCTTCTGTCGTCTCAAATCTCCTTTCCTTTAGCTGAATTTTCATCTTTGGGAAGAGGAAGAAGTCACACGGCGAATAAGGAGGGTGCGGGATGACATATAAGGTGACAGGAGATAGGTGGGACTCCATACTTTGTACTCTGCACCGCATAATTCTAGAATGATTAAATCAAGTAGGATGGACGGGTCATACAGCACGCATGGAGTAGTAGGAAATGCATGTAACTTAGTGGTTGGCAACCCTGAAAGGAAGAGACAACTTAGAAGAGCTGGTTTTGGATCGGAGTTTGATGGTTCTTAGGGAAATCGGATTGGATTCATGTGGTTTTCGGATACGAACCGGCGGTGAGCTTTCCGAACACGATGATGAACGTTAGGGAAATCGGATTGGATTCATGTGGCTTTGGGTTACGAACCGGCGGTGAGCCTTCCGAACGCGATGATGAACATTTTGGTTCCATAAAAGGCTACCTGAGCGTAATATAAGATTTTTCAGAGAAGCACTCTGCTCCGTGGAGTTAGATATCTTATAACAAGGAAAGAAGCTGACAGTTGGTTTTATATTCTGAAAACGTTTCGGCTGCTGTGTAAAATGGGCGTTGAAGCGGTTTCTTGCATTCGAACCTTCATTTCTTCGCTGGAATCTTTTATCCACGCGTCGGACGTGATGATTGAGTCCATCATAAATTACTTTTCGAATCTACTTCATAAAGTTGTTGGTTCTTTACAGCATTTTTAATTAAACGATACCCCTTAAATACAAAATTCAGCGTTACTGGTGCGTAGAGAAGAATTTACCCCTAGGCTTTAAAAGGTTTAACAAATTAAGGAACAGGATCGATTGTTTAAGAAATTAATGAGCGTTCGTGACTTCCTGCGCATAGTTGCATAAATAGCTGTTAGATGGCAGTTGGCGTATGATCCTTCCTAGCATTAACTAGTGTTCTGTAGGCCTGTGTTTACTAGCTGAGCGACTATCAGCTTAATGACTTTGTTTTAGTGAGTTGGTTAGTTTTATGGGTTTGAAGTTTCGGCACGGTTCGATAAATTTATGATTCTGAATTTTCTAAAAAAATGTAATTTGTTAGCAGTGTATTCTTTGGCGCACTAAATTTAATAAAATTCATTTTTGTTGTAATCGTGTACCATAGGTTGGAAAATATTATTATTGATTCTGCACTGCGATGAATTTGTGTAAGAAAGCGATGTACGTAGCAGAGAATCCTTCTTATTCAGCTGTCCTCTGGGGTGTTCCAGTTTAGACTTTTTCCTGAAGCTTTTAACCTCTGTGACATCTGCTAGTATTTATTTTTTACACAGACTGTAATTAATCACTGAAAGTTGTTAAAACACTGACGTAGAATTTCCTAAAATATTATTTGTATAACGTTTAGTTGTAGGAGGTTTGCTGCTGGAAACGGCGAGTGGTAATTACCATATAACCCTCGAAAGGCCAGTGGTAACTATGTGTACCACATTTTTTTTTTAAAGAGTCACAAACTGAGCATTTTGCCCGAAAAATTTATACATGGATTCCTCACAATGAACATCGACTTTTCCTCGGACAGGATTGTCTACGTCGTCTGTGTAATGAAGACGAAGTGTGTTTTCTCCGCGGTACGGGCTGGATTATTTTAATAGTATTTAGACGAGTATTGGCTTCAGATGTTTAAGTAGGACGGATGCATGTGTGGAGTGTTAAGACACTGAGCGGATTTAACTTGTTGAAGGGAATCCTTCCTGTATTAGCACAGAGGGACTGAACAAATTCATTCCGATATCTAATTTATTGATTTTCTGCAGTGATCAACCATAGTGTGATTTAGATGTAAAAGTGTTCTTTTCCGGTGTCCGCAAAATATTCCGGTCATCTGGCTTGTGATTTAGATGTAAAAGTGTTCTTTTACGGTATCCGCAAGGTATTCCGGTCATCTGGCGTAATTTGTTTGCATTTAGATTGAAACAGATTTGTAGAGTCCGTTCCGTGGAAGATACTATCCCAGTAACGCCGGCTTCGATGCAGAAATTCTCATCTAGTGCCGAGGTCAAGGAAGAGAGGAGCTATACCTCCACTCCTCCCAAGCGCCTACATGGCGTGTAGTGGGACAAACTTTACTTTAATTATGACTGAGGAGGGTAACAACATTCAGTGAGAGATGCAATGCAAGTTAACCTTCACAACTTAAGTTCCGGTTTAGTGCTTTTCCTTCAATCGGGCCAGGAATATACATTTTATTACCCAAAAGTTACGTTTGATTTTATGACTCGTATCTATTCTGTTATTTCTGTATTAAATATACGTAATCTGAATTGTGAAGCAATCAATAAACTGAGGGGCAAATCAACAAAGAAACTATTTCTGTGTGATCTGCAGAAATAATTGAGGAATCGAGATTTCGCTGGGAAGGCGTCGTGTGGTGTTTCTGTCTAAAAAAAATGCAAGTGTTAAGTACCTCTGGGCCACGTGATTTAGGTTAACTTTGTAACAACTCGCTTACTGCTTCGTTTCTGTTATTTGAGTAAGCGTTTTGTGCTACAGATCTGAAATGAAAGATGTAATAAAACACTTTTAAGTGATTCTCATTACTTTTATTGAAATAAAAACGACAAACAAATATTTATATGAAGTTTCTACTAACTTCCTCTCCGTATTTAGAATATTCAATTGTGAGCTTTTCCCCCACAAAATATACTGCAGTTTTACTTCACAGTGTTTCATTTTTATTTCTTATAAACACAACACTTTGTTTGTTTTTCCACATAGAAGCACTGTTATCTACAAGTTGTTAGGTCTAAAAGCTTTGTCAGTGTATAACACTTTGTCTCCCTTTCCGTAAACACGGGATTACTTTTTTTTAAATTTCTTAGTCCTTTAGAATTAATATGTAGTCTATTATGTATCTGCAGATATTGGAATCATCATTATGGATCTTGATGGGGTTTAATCTCATTAAAAATTCACCAGTGAGGAGCAGGGACTGTGTGTGTGTGTGTTTGTAATAGTGCATTTAAGAGGAGCAGGGACTGTGTGTGTGTGTGTGTGTTTGTGATAGTGCATTTAGATGTGTTGGTCACTCACCAGCGGCGGGGTTTTGATAAGGGACATCTAACTTTCGAATAGATGGATGAATGAAGTATTGGGCTCAGTGGACATGGGAAATGTAAAAATGTACTCAAGGAGTCGTGTTTAAGGTGTAAGAGTGAGTGAGACAGTGGGGGGTGGAGGGAGAAGGAATGTACCAGGCACCCCAGATATTGCTTAGAGCCACAAACCTATTAACAGATGCATCACCTGCCATGTAATGTTTATGCATTTTAATAATATATTTTTGGTTTGTTTGTTTGTTGAGCAATATGAGTAGACTTTTCACCGAGGAAAATGTCGTTTTAACAAACATCCTCGTTGTACGCTCAGCACCGCACCAAGGGACGCTGAGTTGTCAGCGTCGTTTGGTACGGCGCGTTCATAGCGTCCAACAGTCAGAACAATAGACGACTGCCTGTGGCTGTCCACAGATTACTATATACAAATGTAATACCATTTTATTTTTTTATCACATATATATATATAACGTACGTACTGAGAAGGACTTTAGCCTTGTTATACAGTAAAGAATGATGAAGTGTTTTGTTGCAATGTTGGTATCCTCTTCGCCATTTCAGAAACTTATACTTCGAGGTTAAAGTCCTTCTTCGTTATTATGGTGGTAGCTATAAGCTATTACATCCCGTATATGAAAAGTGGCCTAAACAATATTAATAATGTAGACTCGATGCTACAACTCTGTGATTAACTACTGTGAGATTGAAAACAATGTTTCGTTCATTTGGATAGAATACGTAAAGTTATTTACATTCAGGTTTCGTATCGTTTTGTGATGTTCCAGAAGGTTTAAGCAAGACAGAGCGGGCAGCTGCTACTGCATTGCTCTGTGGTGACAAAAGCCTAGTTTTTTAAATGTAATTACATGTTATGGAATCAATAAAATAGGACTAGATATATTCTAGATATAAATTAATAATAACATTCCGATTTATTTTTTCATTCCTTCTTTCGCTGCTGAATGGTATATGAAGTGTTCTTAAATGGTGCCATATGTAATGTTAGTTTTTGTTTATAAGTAGACAGAAACGTAAGAAAAATTCTGTCACCGTCAATTTTTCTTTTGTGCGACAGTGACACATGTTAAAATTTTTTGAAACGCTTTATATCAGTTTCTTGCTGTGAAGTTGAAGTGACACTTCGTATAATAACGATGACGATCCATAAATAATTTAAATACTCGAAATGAGGTTCTTTTGTTTTATGCAAGGAGGTGTTTACATTTCATTGCACTGGACCACGCTGAAGTGGTGGCTGCATCTTTGTAGTTTCTCCCTGTTTTATTATAAAAATGGCAGTTTTTTGAATGACGTCTGATTGAAAGTACGTCATCACAACACTCATATATATATATATATATATATTCTTCTCTTTTGTGTCTTGTGCACTGGAATGTTTATGTGTGGTTGGCTACATTGTGGGTTTAATTTTTAAAAGTTGTATATATTTAATTATATCAAAGAGATTACTTAAAAGAATAAGTAATAGTGATTATGTTTTCAAGTGAATTTAAAATCGATTTGAGATTTTAGTTCGCAGCAGTAGGAGCATGGAAAGGGGGGGGGGGGGTAATTCGTGAAATGCATCTGTGAAGAAACCAGAAAAAAATGTGTTCGAAACCACCACGTATATACCCCGAACTTTTAGTGTTGTCTTTTACATAACCCAAATTTTTTATATTTTAACTTCGCTTAACATGCACTCACGCGTACTGTCATTGAGAGGAATACTTCCATGCTTCCTTAAACATGAGCCAGGCGAGATTTTAGAACTAGTGGTTAATTATAAATGTTTGATTTACCATACGGCCTATTGTGTAATATACTTGATATATATACATATTTCATTTTCTTTATCTGAATCACGTTTTTAAATACATTCTTTTTTTTTTGTATAAAATCATCTGTACATAGTATTTGGAGGAGGGCAGGGGGACGATAACCACATGGAGTAAGTATTACTAGGGATTCTGTGGAGCATATGCACTGCCATCTCTTTTTTTTCTATTAGAATATTATCTCAACAATTAACAAGCCAACTCGAGATCCAGCCTCCGTCAAAACATAACACAGTCATAAACTATACGCAGACGGGAATGATAAAAAAGATGGCTGTCTTCTGAGTTGTTGCGCCTTGTAGTCTGGTAGAAGTCTACAGACGTTTCAGAGGTCTTTGATGCCTCCGTCATCAAAGCGATCACCCTGACGATGGAGGCAGCTAAGACCTCTGAAACATCGGTAAACTTCTACGAGACTGCACGGCGAAACAACCCATAGGACAGCCATCTTAGTATTCACCGCCGTGAAAACGTCAAATCTTACACGGGATTAATAAAACTAGAATTTGGCGGTTCACTTGTAATTTAAAGTTACGTTACTTTAGGGCGACAAGTCAGATACAACTATTTATGCGTGTATGTATGTATATATATATGTATCCACATAAACAATTGTGGTCTCAATCTATATATGTAACAGTATATTCTATATTTTAAAAATATATCGCTGAGAGAGCGAAAAATCATATTAGCTTATGCTTGCAGTAGGTCTAACGAAATGTAATCAGTACTTCTAAATCGCATACGTCGTCCTTCGTCCTTAGTCCTTAAGCTATCTCACCAACTACGTAATTTTCCATGCATACGTGTTAAGAAATCCCTCTCAGTTTGTTCCATGTTTTCTTTGCGAGAATGAGAAGTTTGCGTTGACTAGATTCACGGAAGGAAGTTGTCTACTCCATGTGTTACTCGAGGGGATGGGATAGAAAGGCGTACCAGCTATGTTTCCTTTCCTACGTCATGTTGACTCTTGATTTTGCCTCATTACAAGACAAAAGAGTTGCATCTCGTGCGGAAAATAATCTCCTTGGCAACGATGAGCTTCAGAAACTGCCATTGAATTTACGCTTTCCGCGGTCCGGCTCATAATGATTGGTTGTTTCTAGTCTATGCAAGCCGACACATAACTGTTTCTAGTTCACACTACGTTTTGAACTGAATATCTTTGTCCAATCTACTAATCTTGGTTTTTCTGTATCGAGTAGAAGAATACACACTTCATTCTACATGGTTCATCGTCTACACCCATCAAAAAGTTCCATCATAGAACTCTAAAACACAGCCTGGGACAGGCAGCACTATTTCGGATGCCAGATGGAGAAGTCATTTTTCTTTTAGAATACAGCACATATTTGCAATGTGATAACCTGGCATGTTTAACTCTGATTTTTTTTGCAATTAATATACTTAAGGTCAGTGTTTTGAGAAGTGTGATAGGATTAATGCGAGGAAGTCGTGCGGTGCGGAGTCCACACCCCTACTTCTCCTCGTCGAGGAGCACCAGGTCGTCTGCTACGACGTCGCTGATGTGCAGGTAGATGATCCAGTACATGAGGTTGAAGCAGATGAAGCAGACGGGAAATACGATTCGAGAATACTTGTCGATGTCGCTGGGCGTGATTCCGTACAACTTGTTGATGTCCTTACCCGGGTGGATGAGGTGTTGGGGTGCTGGGGCCGCGGCTTCCTCGTCTGTCCGCCCGTTGATAGTGTTCTCCAGCGTACCGCCCTTCGAGTGAACCTTCGGATCGTGAACTTTGAACCGTACCTCCTGGAACAAAGGGCACGGCCCAAGCCCCGGACCACTTACAAGGTACACAACACATAAAAGACGAGGCGTTGAGCGTCGACTTGTGAGCGAGAGACTTGAATGCAGGGCAAACCACTTAAAACGCAACCCTGTCTACACGCACAAAACGATGATTTCTTGTAGCCGTATTCCTTTGTTTCTGATAGTGCACTGTTGTTTTGTCGATCGGTGAGCGTTTTGTAAGAGACGAGTACTGCCTCTGTCCCGAAAATTTCTTACCAGTCGCCTGTTTTTGTTGTCTAATTCGGTATTTACGTTTTAGGACACGCGTTGATGATTGAATCTCGTGCAGCAGCGAACTGTTTCGATTTGAAAACATTCTGCTCGTGTATATACCATGTTAGCAGCCGCGCTTCTAGTGTTACCAGTGGTCTAGTTACCAGGGTGACGCTGACTCTAGAGCCGCGGGCGAGACATGAGGGCGAACCTGTTTCTGAATCAACTTTTGTCTCGTAGTACTTGATTCTTTGTGGGTTGCATTTTAAATGGACAGTCTGTATAGAATTGATTAATGAGACGGCAACAGCATCTTTACGACGCAGTGACGTAGCCACTGGTTACTCTTAACGCGAATGAAGGTAATCGAAAAGCAAGGTTTCTGGCGCAGAAACTGTGGAGTTCGCGTTCTGTCCATGTCGATCTCCTGGGTCGTAACGCCGAGTGGACAGGTATGCACAAACGTTTCGGAGGAATATACTGACACCATCGTCAGGACTGAAAAATGTGTTCCGTCGAAAGGTCGGCACCTACGTAAAAGTTCACACGGCGTTTAAAAATGTGTTCCGTCGAAAGGTCGGCATCTACGTAAAAGTTCACACTGCGTTAGAACGCAGAATAACAACAGTGACATGTCTACCAACTTGACGACTTCAAATCTGACACAGCACGTTTATTGTTCATAGTTTTTTTGTTTTTTTTATTCAGAATGAAGTCGGTGTCGTTTCATATTCATTATGGCTCCGAAAAAATTAAAGCTGTAGAAACCACGTATTGCTTTATCCAGTTCGTTTATTTATAAAGGAGATATTTCCTCTTTGCTACTGCAGGAAAAAATGCTACCGTAACTTGAATACAAATGCCGTAATACTTGCAATGAATAATGCTTTTGGAAATGTACTTGAACGTATACAGTTTATAGATTTTTTATTTTGTTTTTAAAGTTCTCAATCTGTTGTACTTTTCGGATTAAGATATTTTAGAACATTTACTTAATTATTTATCCACGTTAATGGAAACTGATTAAATTTAAATACTAACAGGGAGTCTCTAACTCCCTGTGAGTGACCTGTAAATACAATCGACTGACGTATATCGATTGGATCGTGACACAAATTCCTTCGACATTAGCGTGTGCTCTTTGTGGCTTACTCTTAAAAACGGATGATGTGAGGAGGATGTCTGCCTTCTAAGATGTCCCGCCTGGTATTCCGGTATAAATTTTATCACATTATAACACTGCGTCGTCAGAAAACCTTAGACTTTGATGATGTATTTTACCGCAGATCTGTGGACGCTACGCCGAAGTAAACAACCGGTAGCCATCATTTTATACGATCGGCATCCATTTGAATCCACCGTAAACCTCAGATAATGTTTTCCCAAGACCTGTCCTCATCTTATAAATCCATTTCGCTATTTGATTCTGAAAGTATATATGTATTCTATCTTTCGCCTATTCCAGCTACGTGTTCGGCCCATCGTTGTCTTTGCTAAAGTTTCCAGCATGCCCAGTTACGTAACATTATTTTTATAAAGATATCCGTCTTCTGGGTTATTGCGCTGTGTAGTCTGGTCGATGTTAACCAACGTTTCGGAGGTCATACTGCCTCCGTC
>NW_019059788.1:433473-457831 GCF_000696155.1 Zootermopsis nevadensis | reverse complement strand
CAGAAAAATATGTCAGTGGTATTTTTTTTTACAATAAATGGGCCCTATGTTTTGAACGAGCTCATATCAGTGTTTTGGTTCGCAATGCTTGAGGTGTTCTGTGGGCGGATTCGTACGGAAGTGTAGTTATAAGGGCTTTATAAAATTACTTCTATGTATTGTGAATTATCCTACAAATCTATTCGAAATATTTTAATACGTAGCCCTTTTATTTAAGATGCCAGAGTCTTGCAGTTTATAGAACTCTACACATTTGTATATTGAGATACACGTATGTGACAAGAATTTATATAATTTATTCTTGAAGCAGTTTGAAGCACTTTACATAAGTATATTTAGCCATTTTGAAGGGAGACATAGTTAAATCTGAAGTTTTGTGACTATGCTGTTTTTATAAAAATATCGGATTTCTTGGACATAAGTCTATCGTTCTAATTTCATTAAAACGACGTTTCAGAAACTGGATCCTCTATTCGTTCTCAAGCAAAATTTAAACTAATCAATATTTTTTTTATGAATTACACTAATTTGGCAAGAATGTTCTATGTTTAGCCGCAAGAAACATCAGAGTGTTAGTAAATCCTGTTTACCATCCGCCCCTGTAAGCCAGAGTAACATATTCACGCCATATTACACTTTATAAAACATTTTAGAGTTCAAACATTTTTTTTATTACACAGCTGAGGATTCTAATTAAATAAACTAAGGCGTCGTTCTCGCTTTTGTATGCTACGAATTTCTCTATGAATGTTTGTATGGCAGTGTTGTAGTAAATTTCGGAAATATGTTTTTGAATGTGAAATTTTCGTTACGACCAGAATGCAACACGTTAGTAGAACTCGCATTAAGTTTAAATATTTGGTCGGGGATAGAAACGTATCTGACATCCCAACGTTTTAGAATCCTATCTGCCATTACTCAGATGAAAAATTTCTAAATTTGAACACAGCCTAAAGCATCTTTCATCCCGTTGCCTTTTTTTTAATACATTACTGCAACCACCTTACTGATGTGGAGCTCAGATCGTACACGAATTGAAAGAGGGGTCGCTTTATTCGTAATGTAACATGCACACAAACACACACACACACACACACAGATGTGGGAGCTGCAATCCCGTTAATGCAAGGTAACCGATTGTGTTGTAAGCCTTTAGCCCCATCCAAACGCACGACATACATCCAGCAGGACATACATTTTAGCCATTAACTAGTTGATTAAAATCAACGAATCAAGATAATTCTGTCTCCGTTTGCCATGCAATATTCAGCTTTGTGAGTGTACAGAGCAGGAAGCTAAATATGTCGTCACGTGACATCGCCCATCAAAGATGTCTAATTACTCTGTTGATCATTTGCAACAGTGACGTGATATACACAGCATGACAACACAGTGAAAGTTACGTCAGCGCATTTAAGTGTGCAGAAGCGTTTTTGACAGAAGAATATGATTTGCAGAAGACGTGTTATGCAGAGTAACTTTATCAGCGTTATGAATATATATATATTTTTTTTTTAGAAATATTTTACAGTAGTTTTGCTTTGATTTAGAGATATTTAATATTACACAGCCAAGTTGCCGGACTTACATTTGCAATGGAGATATGGCCTTCCTGTGGCAGCCAAGTTGAACGGACTGAATGTCCTCCCAGTTTTGTAACTCTCGGAGGTGTGTGGAGGTGCGGGGAGCGAGAGCAGGCCATGAGGTTGGACCTCGAGGCCAGAAATTCAAGTGATCAAACGATCTTAGCCTATCATGACATGTTCGGTGATAACGAATTTCTATGTGTGCGATTTACCCATCATTGGCTTTGTGATTGGATGCAAAATTGTTAAGGGGCGAGGCTTTAACAAAAGAAATGTCTGTTCCATATTTCCGTTTTATTTTTATACTCCTGTCGAAGGTCCAAGGGAATAAAACTGAATTAACTTTGTTTGTGATGAGAAATCGAATGCTGAGGAAAAGAACGTGATAAGACAGGACTTGTTGATTCGTATAAATGGTATTCTGACCGCGTGAGACGACGAGGCATGACAAACCATAGAGTGACAACGTCCAACGACACTGGTAAGACTGTCTTGGGACACGTGACTACATGAATTAGGTTTTTCTTGTCAAACGGATTTTTGAGTTGGCTTCGTTTTTTACGTGGTTTGTTTATGGTGCAGTATTTTGATTCTACATATACGAGAAAAAAAATAAAATTGTTTGTAGTTTCTCGAGCGACTCTGCTGGATGGGCCATATTTCCTGAGCAAAAATAATGACACGATGAATCTTGATTCTTAATACACGACTCAAAATCATATCATGAAATTCTGTGATGGGAAATTGGCGAGTCCAGAAGAAAAGTGTGGGAGCGTAAAGTTGGGAACATTGTCTGAATTATTATTGTTATTATTATTGTCTATCCGTACACGACAGTTTCACGTAAAGTCTTGTTTTTGACTTTTGCACTAGAGACAACATTTTCGGGTTATAAACCCATCTTCAGGCCTGAGGATGGGTTTATAATTCTAATACGTCGTCTCATGTTTAATGAATACAAGACGCTAAGGGAAATTGTTGCGTATGGACGGATGATGATAATGATGATGATGATGATGATAATAATAATAATAATACTTATTAGAAGTGCATGCGTGTAAAAACAACGCTGGCCTGCTTTTTAATAAAAACAAATGAATTATACAGGGTGATTCAAAAAGGACTTTACAACTTTGAAAGTGTATAGAAATTTATTCAGAAGGCTTACAGAATCTGTTGAGGTGTCATTTTGTAGCAAACCAAATGAAGTTTTACCTCAAACAGTCTTTTTGGTTCGATGTGATACTGCAGACATCCCACCTGAAATCAATTTCTTGCCAAACACGATCCAGCATATCCGGTGTCACTTCTGCAACTGCGGCGGTGTTTCGAGCTTTCAGCTCAGTGAGATTGGCAGGTAAGGGTGGAACATACACACGATCTTTAATGAAACCCCATAAGAAAAAATCGAGAGGTGTCAAATCTGGAGAAGAGGTGGCCATGCTATCGGCCCTGTTCGACCAATCCACCGACCTGGGAAACGGTTATTGAGGAAATCCCGGACTTCTGTGAGGTAGTGAGGTGGTGCGCCGTCTTGCTGCAAGTGAATGTGTCCTTTTTGGTCATCTTCGTCTAACTGTGGTATGAGAAGATTTTCGAGCATATCCAGATACACGATACCGTTGATGGTTCTCTCATGGAAAAAGAACGGGCCGTACACTTTAACTTTGCTAAGGGCACAAAACACATTCACCTTTGGGCTGTCACGAACGTGTTCCACAACAGCACTAGAAACACGCGGGCGACCTGGAGATTTGTCATGGCGAACAGAACAACCAGTCTCAACAAAATTCTTGTGCCAAGAGTAAATTGTAGGTCTACTGGGAGGATCCTTGCCATACTGGGTGCGAAAATTTCGCTGAACCATTGTCGCAGATTTCGTTTCTTCAAACCACAGCACACAGCGAGCGCGCTCCGCACCTGTGAAAGTAGCCATTTTCAAATGCACTGCCGCTTGCGCTCGCGGTGACGGAATTCGGTACTACAGCACAACGTGAGTCAAACTTAATTTGTTTTGCTACAAAATGACACCTCAACCGATCCTCTAAGCTTTCTGATTAAATTTCTGTACACTTTTAAAGTTGTAAAGTCCTTTTTGAATCACCTGGTATATCGCGAAGATGTTCCTGTTCATTCTACGAATTACAGTGTCCGTCTCTTTGTTCTAATGACATCGTGTGTTTGGCCGGAGTGGGGATTTTTCATCACGACAGTGCTCTTTCTCATGCAGAATTATTGGTAAAATGATTTATGACCTGAAAATATATAAGTTTTGAAATTTTCGCTGCACTCCGTCGAGTTTGTCTCGAACAAGCCTTTTGTGCTCCTTAAATTAATATATCATTGAAACAGCAGTAATTTGACTCAAAGAATGACTTCCACATATTGGCAGAAAGCGGCTGCTTTGAAAATGAACTACACTTGGTAATTTTATTTATTTATTTACGGAGTCGGCCCAGGTATTTCACTGTCACTTGTATGCAACGGGGAACCAGCTATCTCTCTCTCTTGAAAGATGATTTTGTTCGTGTATATTCTGTTTATTTTCAACGTTAGGGGATGCTGAAATACAGGTGGTCAGGCATGTTTTAGCTAAACATTTACACGTTCTGATTGGCGATGGAGTTCGGCGTTGACAATTCTTGAGTGAAATAAGTCACCCGGTTTCGCTATCCGGCTGGCAGATTCCACTCAAGTGTGCACTATCAGATATTACGTATACACAGGCCAAGTAAAGACTTCTGTTCCGAGGTCATGAGTGGAGGATGTCTGTGATGTACCTGTTATGAGGTCATGAGTGGAGGATGCCTGTGATGTACTTGTGAGGTCGTGAGTGTAGTATGCCTGTGATGTACCTGTTCTGAGGTCATGAGTGGACGATGCCTGTGATGTACTTGTGAGGTCATGAGTGTAGTATGCCTATGATGTACCTGTTGTGAGGTCATGAGTGTAGTATGCCTATGATGTATCTGTTCTGAGGTCATGAGTGGAGGATGTCTGTGATATACCTGTTCTGAGGTCATGAGTGGAGGATGCTTGTGATGTACTTGTGAGGTCACGAGTGTAGTATGCCTATGATGTACCTGTTGTGAGGTCATGAGTCTAGTATGCCTATGATGTACCTGTTCTGAGGTCATGAGTGGAGGGTGTCTGTGATGTATCTGTTCTGAGGTCATGAGTGGACGATGCCTGTGATGTACTTGTGAGGTCATAATTGTAGTATGCCTATGATGTACCTGTTGTGAGGTCATGAGTCTAGTATGCCTATGATGTACCTGTTCTGAGGTCATGAGTGGAGGGTGTCTGTGATGTATCTGTTCTGAGGTCATGAGTGGACGATGCCTGTGATGTACTTGTGAGGTCATGAGTGTAGTATGCCTGTGATGTACCTGTTGTGAGGTCTGAGTGTAGTATGCCTACGATGTACCTGTTCTGAGGTCATGAGTGTAGTATGCCTATGATATACCAGAATCTGTTCCATTACACTTTTAAAGTTGTAAAGTACTTGTGAGGTCATGAGTGTAGTATGCCTGTGATGTACCTGTTGTGAGGTCTGAGTGTAGTATGCCTACGATGTACCTGTTGTGAGGTCATGAATTTAGTATGCCTAAGATATACCTGTTGTGAGGCTAATCTCCATGGCCCGCTGTCGGTGGCCCAACACCTTGAACTGGGGTAGCGACACCTCGTTCGACACGCCGACAGAGTTGGGACCCTCGTTCCACTTATAGCGGATGTCTCTCATAGTATAACCAACTAGGAGAGAAACAAGGAAGGCCATGTGCAACTTACGGGTATGAGTGAGTGCGAGACACAGCCCTGTTGTTGTTTGTTGTTGGCGCTGCTGTTGTCTGCCGATGTGCTACGTCCTCCTAGTAGCCAAGGTGCAACGCCACACAGAAACACACACGCACACACAGAACAAATACTCGGAACTGCTGAGGACACAGAGAAGAAAAAAGACATCTCGACTGCTGATTGAAACTAGAACCTCACATGTGCAGGCGATCTTTGGTATTTGCTCCAGACTGAGCCCTGCGCTTCACGTTCATGTCATTACCTCGTTACCGACATTAGCGGCTCGTTCGCAAGTTTCTTTGTGCGGCGTCCAGTAAAATTGTGAAAAGCGGTAACGAATCGTGGAGAATCCTAAACATTCTTGTTGATGAAGCCATTCACCGGGGGTATCCTCGACTTTTCCAGTGTCAACAGATAAATATTAGGGTACAGATCCCTCTACACGCTCTCCCGATAACCTGAAATCTGTCGGATAATGTCATAATTGATACACATCGCCTCACCGAGTATTCAAAACAAGGTATGGAATAAGCAGTAAGCCTACTATCTATTTATGAAGCATACGGGTACTGATGTCTAATCTACGTTATTAAGTTAAATAAATTTATAAAATCAGCTTCTCACTTATGAAAGTAAGATATAAGGCACGTCGAAACTTACCATCTTAATATTTAAGAAGCTAAGCTACTAGAAAGGACTTTACAGCAAGTAAAATAATTTCTACAGTTGCTAAGGAACTGGCACTAATCTCTGAACTGGACGGAGCCTTCTTTCAACATAAAGTAAGCGCAGGCAGCTATGAATTTATGTGCTCAGTAGATGCAGTTCTTGCTTGTCAGAGCCATTTTTTTTTTTTTTTTTTAAATGTAATGGTCCATCAGCACAACTGCTGGATGCTTCACCGTCTCACGGCGACATGCATCTCCCTGGATTCCTCAGCAGTGCAGAGAGAGAGAGAGAGAGAGAGAGAGAGAGAGAGAGAGGAAATAAAAGCGGAAAGTAGAAACTAAGAACAAAGCCACGTATATTAACGCAAAACAAGACACACTTTGCTAAATGACAGCACACGATGAGACTTACAGTAACAGTAGAGTAACGAAGCTAAAAATCATTATTGTTGAGTATGTATTGTTGTCTGTGAACTCTACCTGTGGACAGGTTAATTTCGGTCGCCCTCTGTCTATGCCCGAGGACACGGAATTGAGGAAGTTGAACCTCGCTGGAGATACCTACTGACTTTGTTCCGTCATGCCATTTGTATCGAATGTCACGCATTGTGTATCCAACTGCGGGTAGAGAGAACACAAAAAAAGGGGACTATGAAAGTTTAATATAAGGGGTTCTTCACATTTAAAACAATAACAAACTAATATTATAAAGGTTAACTAAACAAATTACTAGTGATTTTTTTTTAAAGTAATAATTATATACCACAAGACACGAGTTCAGAAGCTGATGTTCTATTTTAATTACTTCTATATCTACAGAAAAAAAAATAATTAATATTAAATTGTTAAGGGTTTTTGGGTAAAATTATAAGGCAGTGCTGAAGCTGGCGTTTATTATTCCAGAAATAAAATAAGCCACAAAGTTTAAGCGATGAATACAGTGTCATGCTTGAACATTGGTTATAAGGACGTCGCAGTACTGGGCAGGAATCCATGCTTGTTACAGGGTAATGCTTCAGATAACAACGATAAATCATTTGGGAATGAAGATGTTTCCGCGTTATCCATGTAGCTCAAAGAAAATGTGACAGTTTTATTTGTGGTGCAGGGATGAAGCACAATCTGGCGTGGAGTGCCTGGAACTTATTCCACAGAGAAGCCAAAAGCTAAGAGTTGAAGTCAAACATTTGCGTCAGAAGGATTTTACCGAACAAAAATCGAAATAAGAAAGTGAAGAAAAGAATTGTAAAAGAACATGCAACTTTTATTTTACAAGGAAAAGCGTAGTGACGCCACTTCGAGTTTTCTGAACGGCCATTTGTAAATGGTCGCCATTGACAGCGTCTTGCTTCAGTGCCATCCGCGGTTTGGTGCGTGTAGGTCTTCGAGTGGCGCCACTCAAAGAGAGGAGAAGAATTAGATGCACAATGCAGGTATTACTACTGCCTGTTGATGCTGTCGCGTCATCCATGGCAAGTTTCGACTTGTTTTCCCGGATTTCTGTCGGTGCGAGGTGCGCCACGAATATTGGTGCAGCAGTTTGGAAAAGAATTTCTGTTTATGGCTTTTTTTTTATATATATATTTTTTTTTATTTTTACAGAACATTTGTCTTCCTTCCCCGGGCACGACGTTCAGTGCTGTTTTTGAGAAGGAGACCGAAATTAATTAAAAATAACAGAACACAATATTTGGCAGGAAAATATACAGTGTTTTACAACAGGGAAATACACCTACTTTATGTACATAACAAATTTCTATATATAAAAGTACATTTAACACAAATAATCACTTGTCATGTACAACTTTACATCAAAATATCTAATCCATGAATAAATTTCTATTCATCAGTTTTAAGTACGATTAACTATAAAGTGAATTCACCTTAATGTCATGTTATATTTGTTTAAATTTTGTCAGTCTAATCACAATAAAATTCCTATTAACTATTAAAATATTACTATAATTAACATTTAAATATTTAAAATATATTAAATGATGTTCTCTATCGAAATGTTCGATTTACATTAGATCATCACTTTTTACATTTTTTTTACACGACATGTTTCAGTTCTAAAAGAACCATCTTCAGGTGTATAAAATTATATAAACTTAAATATAATTTCTTAAATACAACTTTTAGTCAGATGTTTATTAATAGGAATTTTATTGTGATTAGACTGATAATATTTAAACAAATATATATTTATCACAATATGACGCAACTTTATCATATCATGTCATGTTATATTATTAATATATGGTATTTTATAGGCAAGCTATTGTCTTCAGGATCATAATGTACAGTGAATATTATCCAGACACATGCTGACGTGAATGCGACCACATTGCTTAATTAGTTACAGGTGGCATGATTTTAAGGAAATGTATTTTATTTGCATTCTATGGTATTTTGTTTCTATGTGATAGCTGAAGTATTCGCATCAGGTCACGATATGTTTGGTTAAGTGCTTTCGTAAGCTAAGTGCCCTAGTGAAAAGTGAACACGTGTGTTTATAAAGTTGGTACTTACAGCTCTCAATCTCAATGTGGCACAGTTGTCTGTCCATCGGGAAATACTGAAGGTTCATTGGGCAGGATGCTGTAATAGTCAACCTGCAAAACACAGATCATCGTGTCGTTAGGACGGGGACGACCCGATGCTGTACGCATTGACCCCGGGGAAGATTTTTGGTTGTAGAAATCGGACTACAGTCGTGATATGTAACTGAAGTGAAATTTAGATGAGAAGTACCTACTCTGTTGTCAATGTACTTCTCACCTGAAGACGGAGACAGAACTAGCCTTCGAAACGTCGTGGGTTTAAAGACACGATGGAAAAACCCTGATAATGAATAATTTTAAGTGTAAACTACCGTCATCAAAACCCTTTAGAATTGAAGTCAAATTACAATTCAGACTGACATTGGTGTAGAGGTTTTATGTGGGTGAATGTACAGTATTTGACAGCATAAATATGTAAATTATAACCGTTTCCTTGGCAACGTTACGAAAAGACGGGTCTTCTAGAGATGCGTTGAGATCTATAGATCACCATAATCGAACGACCCTTATTTTACCAGCATCGAAGAAGTAAGCTGACTGAGGTCGGAACAGACGAACAACTGACGCGAATTCTTTAATTTTGGTCGATAATTTAGAGTCATTATCAGAGTACTGCAGCGTCACATTTCGAAGGAACAGCTGTGTGTCATCAGACTAAAATCATTTCTGGCGTAAGAAAGTACAGTGTACCGCTGAGTTATGTTTGTAATTTCTGGTTAAATAACTCGATGGAGCAGAGACGACCTTCTTCGGAAGCCACCGATACGCCTAATTGGCAAAGAATTTCCCCGTATTCTTTGTAACATGAAGCTTGATTACCGTGCCCATAAGAGTCCGCCACCCATCCCTGTTCTGAGCCAGATGAATCCAATCCACGTCTTCGTATCTTATCCAATATGCGTTGCATTCTATGGTATCACGAAAGCACGTCAGGGGAGTGGGTGGATGGATTAAGAATCTTGTGTCCGGGCATTTTGTTTTACGCACCGGGCAGTGGGGCCACTGAAATAGTTAATCAACGTCCACATCTCTTGGTTATTGCACGGGAACAAGATTCTGATTTAAAACTGTGGACGGTGAACGTGAAGTGGAAAGTTTGATCACAATTTTAATTATTGCGCTGTGGAACCCCGCCCCCGAAACTGTAATTAAAATGGCATTAGGCGCGGAGAGGTAAGGTCTGGGTATCAAGCTGACGTGAACGTCCCTTCAAACCCCCCCCCCCAAATCTCTATGGTGTTCAGTTGACGTCATCACACGAGATCTCAGCTCGCGTGACCTCTCCCTCCAACCCCCCACCCCCTGTACTGTTCACAGCAAGTTCTGCTTGTTATTTGTCACTGGAGACCAAATTATTCAGCAAATTCTGTAATTTTCTTAATTTTAAGCCGAAACTGAAGTAACAGTTTATTTTTTGTTTTGTTTTCATGTTTACTAAGAGTTACGGTTATAAGTAATTTTAATGTATTAACACTACAATTTATATATAATATTATAATATACAACACCTGTCAACCTCAACTATTTTTGTTGGAAACCATGATACATCCATGTCCATGAGGCAGTAGTTGATACTACAAGGACCCTTGATATTAATATAAAATAATTTAATATGTCTAGCGGTTAGAACGCTGGCCTTGTAATCCTGGGGTCTCTTGTTCGATTCCCGGCGGTGCCCGAATTTATAACTTGTTTTGGGCAAGGCCGTGGTCTAGGCAACGCGGAGTTTTCTTCCGTGGCATCCCAACAATTACTCCCTTCACACACAGAAGAAGGCAATGGCAAAGCACTTCTGGATCATCTGCCAAGAACGTATATGAACAGGTCCCAGTCCGAGAAAAGGATGGAAGGATCCTGTTCATATGGACCTGTCGTCAGACAGAACACTAAATAAATAAATAAATAATAAATATACATATCCAATAGGATGTGACTTTTGATTATGTGTTTGTAAGTCATGATGTAGATGGCACAGTGTTTATTATACAGGTGCTACAACCGTTAGGCAGCTTTCAGAAGCGGATAAAGGCACGAAAGGGGCTAAGACGTTCATTTCATTGTCCTTCTAAATTACCAACTGTTGTATTATGCGTTATGTAGATTATGATAAAATACCACCGCACGTACGGGTTATATAAATCGCATGAATTTTCCACCCCTTGTTTCGCTATTTTATATAAAAAAGTAAGCCACGAGAAAGAAGTTAACTTTGTTTCAGTTGCAAGCAACGAAACTTTGAAGCTAAGAGCTTTCCTTTATCCAGCCAGTTTCTTGTTCCATCCACTTTTATTCTGGAATGAGAGCTGTGAGCGAACGGAAGATAGTTACTGGCCCAGGTCGGAACGAATTTGCGACAGAAACTTCGTGGGCGGGTGTAATGTTTGCTCCAGCATCCGTGTGTCATGAGTTTCCTCTAACTTTCAGGGCGCGCGAGGCTTTGGCTAACTGCAGACGCAGCTACCACGAGTGTGTTCAGCTCATATTCTGGAATCTTCTTTGGTGCCTCGTGTGGGACGGGAAAACGAGTAAGGTAAGAAATAACGCTCGAGAAAACATTTTAACGGAGTACAGTCACATTCAGAAATGAAGGTACTGTGCTGCACAGTCCCTGATTCGGCGTATGCTGCCGGCATCCGCATCTCAAGGTCATTAGTTAAAGACCGATGTTTTTGAACCAAGAGTGTATAACGGTTGTTATGCGAGACTGCATGATGTAAACAAATTCGAAGGCGTTTAACGATCACCCTGTATGTGAGAAAACGTTGGAAAGAGCGGAACGTTGTGGGATTTGACAACTTGGTAGCAGTTTTTCCTTTCCCCCAGGACGGTCACTTTGTAGCCCTGACTGCTGTCTTCGGACTAGCTCTCTCTTCAGCGTAGTGTGAGGAGGACGTTCTGTTCGATTTTCCTGCCTGAAAGGAAGAACCAATTCAAAGAAGACGAAAGGAGTAGGACGAAAGGTCTGTCCATTTCAGTCGAGAAGTGTCTCCACTTACGCGGGCGGGCATTACTGTAGCAAACACAAGAGAGTAAAGGAGAAACTGAAGATCTACGGCACTCTGACAGACTCGTCCTACGAACACCAATTGGCAAAAGTAAAACTGAAAGGCGATGGACCACCGTACAAGCGGACAGAAATCATTTTAAGTGATATTTGAGGTCCTCAAGGCGGCGAATATGAAGGTGGCTGTCTTCTGGGTTGTAGCGCCGTATAGCCTGGTTGAAGTTTACCGACGTTTCAGAGGTCCTAGCTGCTTCCATCTTCAGTACCCTGATCGCCTTGATGTTTGAGGGAGTATCTCCGAAACGTCGGTGAACTATCATAAGACGCTGCGAAACATCCTACAAGACAATAATCTTCAGAAATCATATCTGTTTGGATTACACATTTCTTAGTCACGATAAAGGCTTTTTTTTTTTTTTTTTTGTAAAATTTTTCGAAACAACTCTTTTGAGGGCATTATTCAGTGTATTACTTGTCGGTTTTGGGAGCGTTAGTACTGCATGAACACTGAAACGAATGTTATTTTGCCGCAGTCCCCCCCGGCCGTAACTTGGTTACCTAGGCTACTTTTGTTTCCATGGTAACTTGTTTATAGGTAGGCCTGTCGTTCGTCAATAGACCTTGTACCTCTGTAATCGGCTGTTGATTTATGTCATGCGTCCGTTTGCACAACTGTCTCCGTTGTGGAGTGTCTTCACAGAGCAGAGAGCATACGCAGGAGTTAATCAGTTCAGATCGAGTTAGTGGCTGTGATAGCACGAGACCTGATGACATGCCACCTCGCTGACGTAAGGGCTTACAACACACAAACCTGCCGACAAGGTAACTTATTCAAACTCTGTGCTACCAGACACAACTACGAGAGGGATTCGAGACTAATTTGGTTTTGTGCGGCGTCTGATAATCTGCACTGCTCAGCAGTTAGACAGACAGACGACCCGGTCGCTTGACGTTTCGGTCCCTGTTGACTGAATTTCCGGAACATTCGTATGTAGGGAGTCCCGAGTTCGGTTCCCGGACCTGTGTGATCTTTGTTGTCTATGGCGTCGAATGTTAAAATAGCAGATCAGAGGACGACGCGATAAATTCCGTCAACACTTTTGAGCAATCTGTAATTATCTTTCTGTTCGAAGCTTATAACATACGCAATTCTGTCTGGAAGAGGTTTTCTTCAGACAATCGCCCAACTGGTCGAAACATTCCTCGCCATTTATTGAACTCAAAGGTTCGTTACCTTGTTCACAAAAGCCATACATTGGGTGTTAATGTTAACGAGAAGAATCGAATGAACCAGTTCACATTCTCACAAATTATTTCAAATTTATCGTCTCGTCTACGTCTCTTCCTTTCAGGATTTCTTTTCGAAAATTCTGCACACATTTAATTTCACTATCGGGGATGCCGGTCGAATAGGCTGGCTGCGTCGTGACTCGTGACTCGTGACTTACCGTATACTCCTCGTGATGCTGCCGGAGTGATGAATACGGATGAACTCGTTGCTTGTGGTCGCGATGTGGAAATACGACTGCTTCTCGTTCACGAAGAATGTGTCCGGCACCCAAATGTTCTTGATGAACTCTGATCCCACCGACAGGGTCTCGACACCGGGTCTCTTCCGGAACGCAAGCCTTGGGTCTGTCCAGAATTGACGGAAGTAGAAATCCAACGTGAAGTCCTGTGGAATAAACAGGAACAGATCCGTGGTGGGGGGTCAGTCCTGTTTGGCAAACCCCACACCGAAGGGGGTCGGTGGGAGGGGGGGGGGCGAGGCAAGTCAACACGTGCTGCCAGCAGAAAACATCGTCTGTTACGAAGTTTATGTGTCGTGATTTGTTTTTCGTTAATGTTCCAGGCAAAATGTCTGAAATGTCGAGTTTGGGACTCGAACCAGCAACCATCTATATTATAAGAAGTTGATGTAGATAGATTTATGTTAATACTAAGCAATTTTCCTTTTTTCTGGATTTTTAACTCAAAACGAGTGATTACGGATGAGGAGACTTGAATACTGACATTTCTGTTTAAGAAATAAGCAGTCACTTATTACTTAGCTAATGCCATTAGGATTACCCCACGGCTCGCATAAGATAAGACCAAAATATCTGGAATATATTTTTTTTTCAGAATTGATCTTTAATCTGGATTAAAATTTAGCACAGATACGCTGGCTAATACATCAGTAAAATGTACAGCCATCATTGTTACTGTCTTGATGCTAAAGTAACTGAAGTCTTATTTGTTTAAATCTTATCAGTCTAATCACAATAAAATTCCTATTAAATATTAAAATATTACCGTAATTAACATTTAAATATTTAAATTTAAATGTTAATTATTGTAATATTTTAATTTTAATATTTAATAGGAATTTTATTGTGATTAGACTGATAATATTTAAAGAAATATATATTTATCACAATATGACGCAACTTTATCATCTCATGAAGTCTTATTGTATATTACATCATAAAGCATTGTTTTTGTCTCGTGTCTATTCATTGCAGATGCAGTATTGTGTAATACAAATATTTTATGTTCTCTTACTTACAGAATTTGACATATATTAATCTGTTTGCCTTGGTATTTAAGACCGCCAGTTCTAATGTTTTCTGAAGCCATCGTGGAATCCTGACTCCTCACACATGGAATTATATTGAGCTCTTCTATGTCACGTTCTTAAAGATCAGGAAATTCCGACGGAGGTTGAGACCTGCCTCTGTCTGAATTGTACTTCGTAAAACTGCAATTTCCGTGCATTCCATGTATGAGAAGCCAGGATTTCACGTGTTCCGGGTGCAGTACAGGCCTCGCCCCCCTCAGTTTCTTACGTAAATCTAATGACCATCGGATATTCACGGGTAAAGCGTACACGTACTAAAACAGCCAACATGCAGGGACGAAAACTGCAATCTAAAACATTCGATAGCAAGACGCAGACACAACGTCATGACCTGCGGTGTTGTTTCCCAGAAACGAATGACAATTTCTTTATTAACAAGGTTTTTTTACGTATTATCATAGATTTTCATGGCGACGAGAATTAATTTGTGGGGCTCCTGGGGTTTTGGCCTTACGGGTGTTCACCGCTGTTCTGGGAGCAGCATGATGTCTCCCAGTTCTATCCTCAAAATAGAGGTAATACGTTCCTCCGAAACGTCGGTAACCATCTACAAGATTGAATGGTGCTACAAACAAAAACTCCGAAATACATGACCGATGTTTTTGGAAATGTATCCTGAATTAATATCTTAAAATTATAGTGTAATGCATTTGTTTGTCCAATAGGAATGTAGAATTGAATGCACATGAGTACGAAATTTGAAACTACTTCACAACAAAATACTAGTTTGTGTTCATACGTATTTTAGTTTTTTTTTTTTTTTTTTTTTACAAATTATAAACCTGTGGATGGTACAAATATTGAGATTTGAGTAGAGAATTTTTTTAATTTTTTTTTCCTGTAATATTTGTTTTATGTTCAGAGTATTTCTGTCAAGTCTTTGGTATATTGACGGATTGCGATTCAGTCTATCGATTGTTGAAGATATACAGATTTTTTTAATCTATGACATAGCAAGTCACACAGTCAGCCACACCAGCGATATGTGCTAGCATGCTACTCCTATTGGCCCACCAGGTAGTCTCAGTACGAGTTGGTGCTAGCTAGCACGAGATCTTAATTTCTAGCATTCGATATCCGATTTAAAACTCGAATCTAACAGTTTTGTTCATGTTTATTACTTTTCACCTTTCATTAATTTTTTTTAATTAATTTATATAAAGTAATACTTTAATTTTGTTACTGTGATATGAAGTAGTTTTACTGATGGTTGACACTAATTATCGGCTCACTTATATTTGCACAGTTTCTATTTTTGTATTTCACTTTATTTCACTATCCATTATCACTCTTTCTTCTTACCAATATCACCAAAGTAATTCATCCCGTGAACAAGTTACACTTACTGAGTCGCTCCCGAATACTAAAAGCGAACTTCGCAAGATTTCAATTTCACAGGACATAGTTAGTGCGATACTTTGTACGTGATACAGGGTGTCCTCTTTTTCATTCGTTTGCGAGCGCGGAGCCTGACGGGAGAGTCGGCTGCTCTTCCCGTCAAGATGGGCTGAACCGTAACGCGTAAGTACGATGACTCACGTTACATTCGTGACGTTCGCTAATTCACTTGTGACTAGTCACTTGTTATTTTTTCTTAAAAATTGAGGTTTTTGTTATAGGTTTGTGTTGATCAGGTTGTTTGTTTTTAGCGTAAACAAAGGCACGCGTTAAATGTGAAATGCGTAGTGTATAGTAAGAACATGTGCTTTTTGTAATGAGAAAAAGCTATAAAATGCAAACCCATATGAAGTTTTGTTGGCCTTTACATTCGAATTCAGACGTATTTATCTGAGTCTTTATCACCCTGTATTATATATGAGCCATATACGTGACAGTATTAATATAGTAGGAATTATGCGTGCAGTTTCGACACTTTATAGTTTTTGTTGCGTTGGAGTGGAACTGGGCCACAAAAGGGCTTTTTGGCGTCTGAGAAATTTCGGTCTTTATTCTTGTGGGAGAAGGGGGTGCCTTTTATGTTTTATCCCCATATAATGACATTTGATTTGTAACTGATTGATTTGCAGAGTAGACAGGATCAATAAATAAGTTTTGTAACGGAGAAGTGTTGTGTGTTTTTTTTAGTAGGAACTCAATTTTGAAATATTATCTCATTCAAAGACTTAAAAGGCGCATAGTGATAATGCTTGGTTACTGTTCTGTGTGCTTATGCTATTTTAACATTATCTCAGGGCTAATTATCATTTATTTCTCTACATTTACAGTTATAAATTTTGAAAATATGCATGTAATGTGTTTTGTTTTCTTGTGTACTATCCAGATGCTGTGTCATTTCAGCTGATTACAGATTGGCTGTACCTACACTCGATAGTAAATGGTAAATTGTGTGGTTTTTAATGGTACTGAATATTACGGGCGCCCTAGCCAGGGAAGATTAAACGTCAGAGCTTTTGTTTTAAGTAATGCAGAGAGGAGTTCGATAAATTTATCGTTCTCTGTGAAAAATATTTCAGTTATCTACTACCGCAGCACATCACAGCCGTTCTGATTCCAGGACTGGGTCATATGTGATTATTTGGTGCCCGCAGCTATGCGCCTGGTACTTAGGCAGCACAAACGACGGGTGCGGCATAGTAGCAGTTTCCTGTCCCACTCATTTGTTTGCGGTTAATTTTCGACAGTGTCAGCGGCACAGGTCATGGTCCCCGTCGATTGTAGGCTAAATTCTTACCCGACCCCTCCTATATACGAAACAGGAGTGCTGGAAATAGGCTGCTATAGAAGTTAATAGTCGCTCAGATAGTCAGGAGATTCGCCAGAATTCTGTCACTTTGTCTTTCTTATGTCTAAATATTACCCTCAGTTACTCTTTTCAATAAACCTTAATGTGTGTTATTCCCTTAGGGCGAGATTGAACACGCTAATAAGTGTTTTTTTATTTGCTATCGTAATGACATCCTCATATGAGTTTGCTTAATATGTGACTGGGAAGTGGCTGATTTGTGACAAGTACATTGAAGAATTTGTTCATATTTAAAGCAGTGTGTCATGATATTGCGTTGGAATAGTGCTTATGCATAGTTTGAATTAATGCGTAAAACATATATGTTACAAAATATAAAGTCTTTGCATGTGGTAATTTGTATTTAGGTTAGGTTAGGTTATGTTAGGTTAGGTTAGGTTATGTTATGTTGGGTTAGGTTAAGTTATGTTATGTTGGGTTAGGTTAGGTTAGGTTAGGTTAGGTTATGTTGGATTAGGTTGGGTTAAGTTAGGTTATGTTATGTTATGTTGGGTTAGGTTAGGTTATGTTATGTTGGGTTAGGTTATGTTGGGTTAGGTTAGGTTAGGTTAGGTTAGGTTAGGTTATAATGTCACGCCACAAGCAAGACGCAGAGTCACAGTGATCGAAAAATGGGTTTTTGTGTTGAGTGTTCTACATGACGGAAGTGGAGATTAGTGAAGCCTTTGTATCTAACAAAATAAGTTGCAAGAATAGGTTTGAACAGAAAAAGAAATGAATTCGGCATGGAACACAGAAATATTTTGTATAGTTATTAGATTTTAGTTGAATGCGAAGTTTTCCTTCTGTGGTGTTGCTGGGTGATCTCATACATTCGCGAGTACGTCTAAGGTCTATACAAAGAAAACTTGATGAGATTTCGGGTTCTCACGGCGACTAGTGTGAAGATGGCTGTCATATGGGATGTTGCTCAGCGAAGACTGGTAGAAACTGATCGACGTTTCTGAGGTGCTTAGGTGATCATGAAGGCATTAGGCACCTCTGAAACGTCGTTCCGCATCTTCGAGGCCACTCTGCGAAACATCTCAGACGACAGCCATCTGCAAACGTGGACACTAGACGAGCGTATCGTCGTCATGGTGACCCGCTCGAACACGGAGCAGTGCAGTGTTTTTGAGTGTGTCCACGTGTTAAAATTATGTGTGAAGGGGGTTGCCTGTGTGCTGACCGACAGGGGTCACACTGAGCTGGCGCTTTTCCAGCGACGCAGTGCGACGGCCGTTGATGTAGTCAGGGATGCCCAAAGCAGTGTTTTGTGTGACGAGTGTTCACAGATGTTTTTTTTGTTTTCCTGAGTAAAAAATATTTCTGTGGGGACAGGCGATATATGCCAGTGTCTACAAGCTATTTTCACCTGTTAAATAAGTCTGCTGATGTTGTGATCACTAACAATTTAACCGTTTATTAGAACTGCTGCGGTTTAAATAATTTATTTATTTAAAATATACTTTGGATTTTTTAGATTTGGGTGCTAAGGAGAATATTTGGACAGATGGAGGGTGGGGGAGTAACTGTCGATCGGAGAAAATGTAAATATAAAGTAATACTCGTCAATAATTAAAGGGAGATTGCGGTGAGAGGATGAAGCACACTTGGGTGTAATACATGTTACATGACTGTAATAGCCATTACTGCTGCATCACAAAATGAAGAAGATAAGACTGACCAGATGTAAGAAAGAAAATAGTTATGTATGGCTTATGTTTGCTGTTTAGATGCAATTTTCTATATGCAGTATTTTATGAAATCATTAATATGGTAATTTAACCCTAATTTAAAATAGCCCAACTATGTCACACGCATCCATACAATTTCACTATGGACAATGTGCCTCATTTAAGATACAACAGTAATTCAGTAGTAGTTTCACTGTGTTATGTTTCTGTACCAGCCTGATGATGTGTGTTTTGTAGTTGAAGTGACAGTGTTTTAGACGTTCATCATTGTAATAACAGCTATATTGGTGGCATTTCATGTCAATATTGTTGTATGTTTATTTTTATTTATTTAGTTTTCTGTCTGAGGACAGGTCCATATGACCAGGATCCTTCCATCCTTTTCTCGGATTGGGACCTGTTCATATACGTTCTTGGCGGATGATCCAGAAGTGGTTTGCCATTGCCTTCTTCTGTGTGTGCATGGAGTAATTGTTGGGATGCCACGGAGGAAAACTCCGTGTTGCCTAGACCACGGCCTTGCCCAACACAAGTTATAAATTCGGGCACCGCCGGGAATCGAACCCGAGACCCCAGGATTACAAGGCCAGCGTACTAACCGCTATATGTAAATGATATTCTATTGTAAAAAAATATTTTTGATAGTATCCTTTCGTGTTATTCTAGGGTTCTTGAAGATTTGTCTTCCCTTCAGATTTTACAAACAAAAATCTGTTGCGCTTTTCACATATCTCATGTATTCTGCATGCTCCATCCATCTCCTTAATTCTATCGCAGTAATATTTGTTAAATATTATAGTTATAAAGCTCCTCATGATGCAGTTTTGTTTAGGTTCATGCGTCTAGCACTTGTTTCATAAGCATAATTTTTCCCCACTTACAGACATGTTTAATGAACACACGCCTTAATGCTTACATATAATCGAGAAGGCCACGATCGAGCTCAAATTATCGTCTCGAAGCCTGGTTCTATGGAGATGGCGATTCTGTTTAACTGATTAATGGCGCCTCAATGCAACGCTTACCTACACGTCAGTACCCTCGTAATCGCTCCGAGGATCGAATCGGCGACTGTCACTAAAACTGCGGCTGTATAATTTTCTCGTCTTATCAGCTGCTTTACGTACCGTAAGAAATGGCTGCGTGACTGTACAAGGTTTATGGTCCGTAGATTACAACGAGTTAGTGCCGGTTAACCTGATGAGCGTGTCGTACATTTGTGATAATTTCTTCTTAAACGTGCTTAGACGAAATTTGTAAAAAACTGGTACTTAGTAAAATGTCTTCCGAAGGTACCAGTGTCACGTCCAGTTGTTTACAGTAGAATCCTTTCGTCCAGAGGTCCGCGTTTGTTGGTGTGTGCGCCAATTTCTCTCTGTTTCATTCCTTGGCGTCAGTGTGTGGACACTGATCGCTTTGTGGTTGTCCTGGAGGGACGGTTTATGTGGTTTTGCATTTCTTGATGCATAGAGATCATGACAGCACTGCATAATGACTCCCATGTTACTTAATTTTGAGTATTGTCGCTTACAGTCACGTTATGATCCTTGTAAATATATTTTAATATTATCCTGTGTACAGCTAGGTTTCCTTATTAAATTCTTATGCATTGACGATGTCCCCATTACGTGCTGGACGCCTGGAAGTTATTTCGTTTCATAGACACGTTTATAAGAACATAACTGCGTTTAACGCAGTTTTATATGTGCGGTTTGTCGATCGCATATCCCAACTTCGCACGATAGAAATATTTTTCACAGTGATTAAATGCAGTGAAATCTTCTCGGGGCCATGAAAACGCTTTCGAAAGTTTCGGAGGCTGTTTCTGCTTCCATCAGCAGGGCTGACATTTTCGTGATCACTATTAAAGTGCTTCATGCCTTTATCCCGGCACTACATGGAGTCGAGTAGACAGCTTCATTCCGGCCAGCTGTTCTTTCAGAATGCAGCCCACTTCTTTGCTGACTGAGCCATCGCGGCCATCAAATTATTTTAGAACAGAGACTTTGCACGATGTAGCCATTTTAGTTGTAAACTTGTTATTAATAATCAAGGTAATTAATAAATTAATTAATGAGGAAATGTTTATCTTTAGTGTATTAGAAATTATGTGTACGAGTCGGGTGATATATTACCGTATTTCCGATCCCAGCAAACGAGTGTAATATCAACAGCGGGTAGAAATTTGCGTTTCCAATATCGGGTTGACCTTTCGCGTTCCCCCGCTTTGTGCGGGCGATTGCCCTGTAAAGGCAATCTCTGGCAGACGCAGTGCACACACACACAAACACACGCACGCACACTGAATTTGGGTTAATCCCGCCCCCTCAACCCTTCCTATGATTATGACCGAATGTTTAACATTGTTTGTACATTGGAGCAGATTCGTGCTTGGGTAATTTGTGGGGTGGGGTAGAAAGGGGTTAGAAGGGGTAGTGGGGTGAGTTTCTGCGTCGGGGTGGGGGCTGAGAGTGACAGCAATTTCATCGAGGGGAGATATGTTTGTGTTTTCACCGCCTCAACCACTGTCTTTGCAGATTTCAAGTGTCACGTATTCTGCTGGTGCTGACCGCCAAGGGAACGGGTTGTCGGGGTCACCCTTAGTCACTAAGAAATAATGACGTAGGAGCGGAGTCCTTATGCAACAGCTGAAACTCTGTGAAAGTCATGAAGGGCGAAGTACCACGCTTTTTTTTAAATCAAATATTGTGTAACCTTGGAGTAGACAGACTTGATAAAGTAAATCTTAAATTTTTATGATTAATTTGGCCAAGTCGTCTAAATATGAAAGTATCTAATATGAAAACAGAGTACAGTAGAACACAGTCTTTAATATTATTTGTATAGATAACGTTACATGTAAATGGTTGTCTTAAAATTGATTTCTTATATCGGTTCTCAGCACATATTCATTAAATGAAAAAAAAATTTCGAATAGAAGTCAGGATGTAGTGGTGGCCACTCAGGAAATTGTTTGCTGTGCGTGTAGTGTGAAGGTGTAAGCTAGGCGCTGTAATATCCGTAGGCCTGCATACTGCAGTTCTCTTGATCAAATTCCGTACAACAATAATTATTGTATTTATTAAATTATGCTGGAATTATGTTGATTAAACAGATAATCGCCATTATAAAGAACGATAAAATGTCCAGAGTAACATCTGAAAACACAAATTGATATTTAAAATTGTTGTGGTGTATGTTACACATTGAATCGAATATAATGTTTTTCAGCAACTTAAATTATTATATGTACACTACTAATAAACTGAGCGCTGCTCGTATCATACCTAGGACCTTGCACGTTTAACTGTAACTATAATACGACCTAAACGTCGGCCCTTAGCGCATGCAAGCTTGCAAATTTACAGTGTGTCATCGGGGAGCTAAGAGTCGTGGCCTTCTGAGGGCGAGCGTTCCTTAGGAGGCCAAGAAATATGGAAACTACGGAAGGCTGTGGGTACAACAGACATGCGGAATAAGCAACACAGAATAGCCGGAACATGCGAAAATGATCCACCGTGTCCAATGTCAGAGTGTATGTGACACAACAGCTGTCTTGTCGTGTCAGTAGTCAGACTTCCGTAAAACTGTTGGTAACGCGACAGACGCCCTCAAAGAAATTACCACCAGTTTTACAAATTGCGATCGGATTAGGAAATCGGTCAGTAAGGAATAATGCCGGACACATGTGGTATTGCAGCTCTCTGCGTCGGTTTTTATTTTTAAGCGACAGAAGACAGACTGAGAAATCAAACTAGTCATTTACGTGTATTAAATATTTTCCACTTTGATTCTCAGGAGCAGAAGACGTCGTGGTTTCGGCAGCAACAATTTTAAGTTAATTTCAGAGAAATTGGAGCTACAGTATCACAGCCGAACAGCACTGGATTCGGTCTGCCACGTTCTCAGGTGACGTTCTGACCGAAGTGATATGATTACGTGGTAGAGTAGGAGAAGTACAGGGTGTTCCATTTAAAACGCAACCCCGAAGTACGGTAGTATTCGTAAGATTTGGTGTCTTAGTGTTTCTTCAGGGTTCCGTAGCGTGTCGCCTGTCAACAGCGTCTGATGTTTTCCTACGCAAACATTCCTCCGTCCAATTGACGTCGTTAGCGTATTTATGTCTTCTTCGATACTTGAGTAAACGATTTCAATTCGAGTATAGTTCGAGAATGAATGGTGAATGCTCGAAATTGTACACTTTTTGCTTAACTAGAGTGACCTTGACTCGGGATTCTGCCACGCGCTGGTAAACCTGCGTTGTAGCAGCGTGCGATATTGTTCAATTGGGTTGCGTTTTAAGTGTCACAACCTGCGAATGTAATTAGAAGATGCAGTACGCGCTCGCTACCCCTGCTCAGGGCCCATCACCTGGTTCACTCACTGTACACGTGTACACTCAGTTCACAGCCCAATGGAAAACATTTCCAAAATTATTTGCCAGATTGTGCACATTTGAAATAATAATAGTAATAAATCATGTGTGAATCACATGTGAAATATAAGTTAGAATATTTTTTTTATTTTGAATTTTAATGGCCGTGTGAACGTGTGTAAACCAGGAGGGATATGAGAGGTTTCCATTTGTCAGTGGAACTGAATGTACACATAAAACAGTACAAACAACTACAAACACAGTCGAACAGAAGTGTTTCACTTGCTGGTCGTGTCACCCAGCGCAATATCCTTTACTAACAAATGAAATTACGTCGTGTGAATCTCAAAAAGGAGTTTTTGAAACACAAAAATATTGCTTACGAAGTTGTCAGCTGTCAGAATTGTGAGTAAGCCGGATTTTGGTTAAAAAACATTTTTTTTAAGATTTAATGGGTCGACGGGGGTCGAATTGTAACAAATTGTAAACGAAAGGATGACTTTTCAGCTCAGTGAGTTTTCCCCGTCTCTCCTCGCATCGATTAAAGAGACAGCACATTAAACGTTAAATTACATACAATTTTGTCTGAATAACTGTTTGGAACTGTTACATATCGAAGTTGCGAATATGCAAAGCGGATTTTGAGTACCATAACTTTGAAACTAAATTCCACACGAACTTGGTAAAGTTATTTCTTGTCTTTAGCCGAACAATGCACTGCGGTTTAACATTAATTTTGGTATGCTAATGTGTGGAAATATTAAATTTTAGGGAAATTTGTCAAAACGCGAGTCCGATATCGACGCGAAGTGTTGGATTGTCGGCAGAGATGGCGCTGGGATCACGACCGCTCATTAGTATGATGCTTGCAGTACCATGCACTCAGTCAATAACAACGAATCAGGAACGTTGTACGGTTCCCTTGGATTGGAACGAGCTGTCAGGAAAAATAGCAATTAGTTGTTCATTGAGAATGACGCCTGCAGAATCCGAAAACCACACTCACAAATATCACTCCTCGATATTCCGTGTATAATGAATGAATGCATCGCTTAGGCTGAAATTTGCGGTGTTGTCTTAATGCTATTGTGATATTTAATGGAATAAAATTTGTAATTTTAATTCGAGGTTCTTACTGAAGTCGTTAAATATAATTTATGACGTCATATTGATAAATATTATTTGGAAATTTAATGGAATAAAATTTGTAATTTTAATTCGAGGTTCTTACTGAAGTCGTTAGATATAATTTATGACGTCATATTGATAAATATTATTTGGAAATCGTTAGATATAATTTATG
>NW_019059788.1:418147-433174 GCF_000696155.1 Zootermopsis nevadensis | reverse complement strand
ATATAATTTATGACGTCATATTGATAAATATTATTTGGAAATTGAACTTTTTTTTTAAAATTGAGACACTTTTCTGTACTATGAATTGCAGACCAATACAAATTTCGTTATACAGGGTGATTCAAAAAGGACTTTAAAACTTTGAAAGTGTATAGAAATTTATTCGGAAGGCTTACAGAAAAATTCAGTATACGAAGATGACTGTCTTCTTGGTTGTAGCGCCGTGTGTCCTGGTAGAAGTTTACCGAAGTTTCAGAGGTACTTCGCCTGAAGATTGAGGCAGTAAGGATCTCTGAAATGTCTGTAAACTTCTACCAGACTACACGGCACTACAACCCAGAAGACAGTAAAGTCAGTTTAGTAAAACAGAGAACAGCCGATGGAAAAGTGTTTAAGCAAATTTAAAGGAAATAACATTTTTATCAAAAGACACGAGAGATACGATTAGTTTAAAAACTGTTCCGATAATATTAAAGTAAAAAGTTTATACCGTGATGCGGGAAAGTCGAGTGACTCTGACAAGGAGAGAAAACAGCGTTTACCATTGCCCTTGAGAGTTAACTAATTTTTTTTCACGAAACACTTACTGTCAGTGTTTCTACTCTGCGAGCCCCCTGCATCTACTTCTTCGTCTAGACGCAGTGCTTCTGTTTCGGTTATCGAAACGTTTACCTCCGCTGAGTCAGACGCAGTTATTGAGTGTGATTTCCGGGAAACTGAACTTCGTATTAACAGGAACGGAATGGAGGATTCCGAGGTCTTGTAACCCGGGTTTCAGGGATCGGGAAGGGACTCGATCTCATGAACACCCACTGTTTAATATTTCTCACTTCACCGATTGTGTATTATTGAATACATTTTTGCGGTAAACTTTCACAGTGGGTTATCCTAGAGTTTCTTCAAGATAAATAATTACAAATGGTCAGCTGCAGTGTATTTTTCTGAAATTTCTTTTTGGTGTTTTTGAAACGCTTTACGGTATTGAGTGCGTCGTGCAGCTAATACTGATGTGTACAGAATTTAGCCTCAATATTTGATTTCGTTCGATAGGAACCTTTTCTTCTACGCTGACCATCAGTGGGCGTGGGGAAGGATGTTGAGAAACGAATGGAAAAATAATTGTAACTTAGTATAGAACCTCATCCCTGTCATTTTGTATGAACCTTGTTCGTATTATCACATCCATTTTCAAAACACATTATGGTTTTGACTTATAAATGGGTTTTAAGTACCATCAACACTTCGGACACGGAGCTGATACTCAACACGTACATTGTGACGCCAACTTCCACGGGAGGACCTGCAAAGCATCACAATTAACCACAGGCGTGACTACAGGTACAAACTAACACACACACACACACACACACACACCTAACAGCTCGTGACGGCTGTAAAGGACGTGGTTCCAACTCTCTGAGTCTGCCGCTGAGTTTTGTGTCGCAAAATTCAAAATTCTATTTGTTTCCGACGGACGGGAGTCCGCGTAACTGGCTCTTTCTAAAAACCACGTGACTAGGGCGACGCCAGGATGTTCCCCCGTGTAGCCTGGTAAATAGTGACGGGTGTTTCAGAGGATTTTATTCAGGAGATTCTGAGAGGTTACATTAGCAATTTATAGGTGTGTAGTTGGTGTTCTTACTATGGACACTCCTAGGCGTGTCTGCAGTAAATTTACATCGTTTTAAACATGGGCAAAGGACAGTTTTTTTGTTCGTAAAATATGTTCATATTGTTACATGCGAAGATTTTAGAAAAAGCCAGTGGTAGCATGTATATACAGGGTATACACAAAAGAATGGTGCGGTTTCAAAAGTTGATAAAAACATTATTTCTCACCTTACACGGGCACAAATGGTGAGAAATGTTTTTATTAACTTTTGAAACCGCGCCATTCTTTTGTGTGTACCCTGTATAATTCCATAAATATTGTTACGAAACACAATAGTAATATTTTTAAACATTTGCCGGTAACAAACAGGGTTATTTTTTTTTTTTTAAAGATCCGTGGTATTAGTGACCCAGAAGGTTGGTACCGACAAGCGATCTGCTGAAACTTACAGTAAGTAAAAACAGCTGAGTACAATTTCAGTGAATGTTTCTGCAGCGTGAACACGTTTCTGTAACAAAAGCGTGGTTATGTGAACTTTGGGCCGTCGTCATAGGAACACGTGATGAACCACAGTTGCACTTAGAGTAACAGTAACGTAAGAACCAAACAAACTTACGATGGATGTGGGTGCGGTGGGCGGGGGAGGACGGGGATCGTGTCAGTGCGTTGTGTGAAACGTCGCCATGCGCCTATTGTCTGTCTGTCTGTCCGTCTGTCTGTCTCACACTTGTGACGGAACATCTTGCTTGTGGCCGGCCACTACGGCTCGCTGTAGTAATGTCACATCACTCAGCGTTAAAAAGAATATGTAAACAGGAGTAAAAGTGTATTCACAAAACTCGGGGCCGATTTCAATTCAACTGAGCTTGGAAAAAAAAAAAAACTTTTCTTAAGAAAATTTGGAAAAATGTCCCGCACGTTTTAGCAGGGAGATGGAATATTATAAGATATTGATGCAAAGTTGTTTTGTGTTCGTTTGTATATTTCGTGAGAAAACTGTAACAACTCTGTTCGTGAGAAAGTGGCCCCGGTTTCATTTTTGTGTGTTAGATGGTTTTAACGCCCACAGATAACATGCGAAATGTCGGTTTGAACATAAAAAGTAGAACACAGGTAATATGTGGTTCAGGAGAATATAAAAGATAACTAAAGTAAGGAAAATAACATTAAACAAATTATTAAATAATACATTATTAAAAAAAATATTATTTTAAATAATACATAAAAAAGAAATGTCTAATGATTTCAAAATGGTGGATGCTGAACATTAAAGTCGTGTAGTACCATTTTTACTTCAGAGAGGGAGCTGATACTGAGGACGTACATGGTGATCCCGACTTCAACGGGCGTACCTGCAAAAATATAACATCACACAGACACTGTCGCCGGAAGAATGTAACTTTGACTCCGAGAAGAAATGCTCATTAAAAAATTCATGACCTCAACTGTCATTTAATAAGATGTTACACACATGCGATAAAATTTATCCTGACGTCAAATATCGCAAGTGCATTTTGGGGCAAGAATCGAGAATTTGTGCCTTAAACAGCGCAAGTCAAATTCTGTTTCTTAACTTCGATTTCATTAGTCTGTTCGTGAAACCTTAGTTTATAATCTGAATATTTGACAAGAATGACAAAGTTTAAATCTGTTAAAAACGGACTGAAAATTAATATCATATGCACAGAAAGAATTTCTATAATAAAAATATCAGCTTGTTATCTATTCTGTATGTCCTAATGTGTTTTCTGTATTTCTTCCCTTATCTTATATTATGTTAGGATTTTAATTTCTATTGAATACTTCTTGTTTGAATTTCATTTTCCTCGTCAAATTAATTTAGTGGATTTGTTCTTCATTTTCTGACGTTTATCATATCAGACGTTTTGTGCTATTTGATTTGTTATTTATAATCGTCCTATCTTAGTTATATTTCATTTTGTCTGTTCATGCCGACTGGGAGTGGTCTTGAGTGAACCAATTGCATTACATCCAAAATATCAATAGAGAAATAATTAGCAGAAATTCTTTTAAAAAAATATTTTGTATTTCTTTAACGTTATATTTTATATAATCGAAATCAAATTCAAGTTTTATACCTAAAACAAAATTGAAAATTTTTACATTTACAGTTCGTTGTTACGTCGAACAGAACGTGATGAGTGGTTATTGACAATACTTGGAACAACACAACAAGCTGATAGTGACCAAGTGCTTCATTTCGTGTCGCCATTGACACAGTTAACTCTCACCACACACACCAAGGAATTTGCTAAAATGCATCTGCGATATTCTTACGACATGAGAAGTTACATTTTGCTTTGATGGACATTCCACCGCTGAGTACATTTCACTTTGTCGGGTGCTCTACACTCCTCTCTTCAAAGCAACGCGTGCCGTTTTTTTAGAAAAAAATCAACGACTGTGTGTTATTTTTAATATTATCCTGCAGTTGCATTCGAAAATTAAACTGTCCAACTTTTTATTGAATCCAATTTAAATATCCGCATAAATAAAATTGAGAATCCAATTACAAGTTTTTGCTTTTGATATTTATAAAAAAACATCGTAGTTTAGCGAAGAACGTAAAATATTCAGCATTTTGAAGATGGACAATTTGATTTGAATTTTACTGATTGCTACGGAGTTTTTACACAGGAACCATATTATATGAACAGATTCTTTAATATTCAATAGACGTACACAGACTATACTATTCTGTCATTCACTTTCTATCACGGTTAACTTGATTTTCTACAAAAGAATCACAAAATGGAGGAGGCACTATGTTTGAATTTTACATTTATACCTATTAATTTACCTGACGTGTGTGTGTGTGGGGTGGGGGGTGGGGGCGTGCTCCAAAACGGAACATTGCATTGGCATCTGAAGGCCGCTTGATGAAGGAAATTGAGCGAGGTTTCGTCTTATGATTGTCTTCGTTAACGCGTCTAATGAAATTAGCAGAATGCCGGGGCGAACAAACGGAATGAATGAGTAAGTTAAATCACAACATGGCGGCTTAGCGCCTTGCTGTCATCGCAAGAGCCAAGACATTATTCTAGCTGGATGAACAGTTTCACTTCATTATCGCCCAAGAGACTCCAGTCGACTGACAAAACTCGTCTCAATATATGGTAGATCTCAGCATTCAAACCGCGCTTCTAAACAGCGAATTTAGAAGATATAGGACGTTTGTATGAGTCTTTATTATTGACTGGGATTTCTGCACTTTTCGTCTTTATATACGTTTATTCCAATAACGTGACCATGCCATGTACCGTCTTTAATCTGTTCGATCCTTTATTCCATTTCTGCTGTAAACTCTTCAGTAATTACAGCCTTCGACACTTGTACTGAAGTGTTTTAATCGTACATCTTCTTAAAAGCAGAATTATGAAGTGTTATTAAGATGAGATTTGTTTTTCAAACGACTAGTCCGTAGTGCAGGTTTCAAACGTTTTTCTCCACAGAGCTTAAAATTTGCTTTGGGTTTACCTACCTCTGTGGAACGCTATATTCTGGAATTTGCCATAAATAGAGAATTTTACTTATGTGAACACGCGTGAATGTCATTTTGATGTGAACATCTTAAATATGAGCGCGATTTTCTGAGTTTGGCGTGACGAATCAGTCTCAGAACGGTCTAAGCTTATACCAGTTGGTATCGGTCCTTCTGTAGACTTGTAAACTCTAGAGGCCTCCATCTTAGTACAATCTATAAGTTAAGTGACTCTTCTAGACTGTATCTGAACAAACTGTTACAAATTCTTCCTACGGGATGTTTATTCGCCGTCCTCGGTTTAACAGATTTTCTCTTAACTCAAGGACGTCACTGAAATAGCAGGCATTCATCGAGCTGCAGTGCTGATGGCTAATACTTCGCCCGCTTATTTAACCTGGCACGCATACACCCTAGTATATAGTTAGATTTATTATAAAGATGGTTATACATCTATTCATAACAAATTCAGTTCGTAAATCAACCATGCATAAGTCAAAATTGTATTCGCTAAGATATTATTGGTCACGAAGCCTGAAGGGAAGAAGCCTCTCGGGAGACCTAGACGTAGATGGGAGGATAATGTCAGGCCGGATCTATGGGAGATAGGAGTTGAAGGAGACTGGATTTTGTTGGCCAAGGACAGGGTCCGGTGGAGGGCTTTGGTTAATTCGGTGATGAACCTTCGATTTCCCTAAGCCATCTGGTTGGTTGGGTCCACTATTTGGGAAGCCTGAGGGGAAGAGACCACTGGGGAGACCTAGACGTAGATGGGAGGATAATCTCAGGCCGGATCTATGGGAGATAGGAGTTGAAGGAGACTGGATTTTGTTGGCCAAGGACAGGGTCCGGTGGAGGGCTTTGGTTAATTCGGTGATGAACCTTCGATTTCCCTAAGCCATCTGGTTGGTTGGGTCCACTATTTGGGAAGCCTGAAGGGAAGAAGCCTCTCGGGAGACCTAGACGTAGATGGGAGGATAATCTCAGGCGGGATCTTTGGGAGATAGGAGATGAAGGAGACTGGAGTTTGTTGGCGCAGGACAGGGACCGGTGTAGGGCGTTGGTTAATTCGGTGATGAACCTTCGGGTTCCGTAAGCCATCTTAGTTTGTTAGTTAGTTAATTATTCACGAAGAAATTAATGTATTTAATTTTTGTTATTCCGTTCAGACACTCTTATGTCTTCTCGTCTGCTATATAAAATGTAAAGATTAAAAAAATTAATTTACCTGTTATTTCGTATGACTTTGAAACTAGTCTCACATTTTAACTCTTTAACATCGAGTGGTAACTATATGTACCATATGTTATAACAGTCAGTAACCGTGAATTTTGTTTTTAATGTTTCGTATGATTTTCAGTGTAAAACAGGGATGTACTACACTACACATCATCTGCCAATTGAGCTTCGTAATGGTGAAGTGTTGTGTTTTCTTTGCGGTACGGACTGAATTGTTAAATATTATTTGAGCGAGTTCGGGTTTAAAGGGTTAAGGGTATAATTTAGACTAATGTTTTGCGTGTAAGAAGAAGATGGAGAAGGTTTACGTGTTTAAAACCAGGGCGCTGAGAAGTTTAATGACTTTAATCTTACATCTCTGGGATTATAATGATTCAGACTAAATAAAGGCAGGGAAGGCACTTGAGGTAAATGTAGTCTCTGTTCCAAAAACACCCACTACCTGTCGACCATACCCACATATTTATCCTATGTGTTTTTTTTTAGAGTTTTGAAGTTTATTAACAATTTTATTTGAAAGTTTATGCAAATTTGAGGGACGAAGAGGACTACACTAGACTGAAGAGGACTGTATGAAGTAACTTGATTTTCTTACGATGTTTTCAGTAAGGTTAGTAAGACCATCTATAACCGGCTGTAATTGCGAGGTTTCGTCTCTTAAAAAAAAATTTTAGAGTGTTTTTATTGCTGATGCATTTTACTTTGACGAGAATTAAACCTCACTCTACTAATTTTGAAATGTTGTTAGCACGAAGCTGATTTGCGACGTAGTCTGCATGTCGTGTCAGAGATGTTTTCCTTGTGCGTGTGGTCGATGTGCCGGTGTACGGGATGCGTGTTGGTGATGAGAGATAGCGAACCACGGTCGTTTGTTGCCGTGCTCCAGGGGAATGTCTGGGGATTCGTCAACTTCAGGGTCAGAGCATGTAAAAATGCGTGTCTCTGTGTTTTTGCAGTGAGTGAGACCAAGTCGCGTTGAAAACGTTTTGTTCGCCACTTTATCTGAGGGATTAATAAACTGACATTTCTAAGTCTTTTTGTTATCTTTCTGTTTTATACGTGAGTGACGGACAAACATTCGCGGGGTGTGGACAAAAATATTCCGTGTACTCTGGTAGGACCGCGTCCTATTTGAAGGTTTCTGAAGACTCGGCGATTAAACTCGAACGTGTCAGCTATGTTTTGTCTGTGAGAACTTGAGGCAGGTGGAATTCATTAAATTGTGAGTGAGTGTGTGTGTGAGTGAGCATTCTTGCCGTGTTCTGCAGTAACTTGGCTGCGGTTCGCCTTGGGCCGGATTTTGATCGATACAGCGTCGCCTCCAGAGAGTGTGGAGGCGACGTGCCCTTCCTCCAGCCTCTGCAGAATCCAGAGTGCCCTGAAGGGATTCCGTTGAGGATATGAGCACGTCAGAAGTTGGGCGAACGTAGCTCTAAGGGCGAGTGGGCGGGATTCTAGCGTGTGATGGTCTTAACAGTGAAGACGTGAAGGTTAATTGCCCCTTTCCACGTTATGGTTACAGAAGAGAAACGGTCACATTGTATCTGTTTCATTTTTGTCAGTAAAGGGCGGTCATTTGCAGTCATTTTACCTTGACATAATGTGATGTAAATTGTGTTTGAAATGCAGCTACGTGCGTGTTTGACTGCACGAGGGAGAGACATTCGTGAGAAGGCGACAGGCGCTCAGGTAGTCTAGAGGTCCCCTGCTGTTTCGTGTGACCCAAAACTTTACTTCGTGACCCACAGTAGCCCGCCGTGTTTCTAGATCCTGAACCATGTGAATACAGTCTACACCCTCCCTTTTTACCTAAGATGCATTTTAATATTATCATTTTATATACATGTAGATCTTCCCTATTCTCTTAAGGCTTTGCGCAACTTATCGTATTTCCCATGCGTGCTACGTGTTACGTCTAGCCAACCCTCATTGTTCTTACATCTGTTATGAAGGCCCGGTTTTAACACTTGATACATTGTACCTCGAAAAGAGAAATTGTGAAAGGAAATTTGAGTTAAATATGGTGTCAAGATGACTGTCTTCTGGGGGGGATTTCGACGTGTTTGAGATCTGTCTTGCTGCCCGCATCATCAGGGCGATGAATACTGATAATGGTGTCAGTAAACACCTCTGAAACGTCGATGAACTTGTACCAGACTCTACAGCAAATTTCTGAGAAGACAAGTCTTTTTCATACTCCTCGCCGTAGGAACGTAGGACGTGTGGTGTTCATTTAGAGTTGCAGGAACTACTTTCTTCGCGGATACGCCAGTCGTGTTGTCGATGTTGGATGCGACTGAGTGCAATAGATAGCAGAGTTATCACTCGGAGACATGTTGCCGTCTGTGTCTGAACCTTTCCTTTGATAACTTGAAAGCTAGCAGAAATAGCAGATTCTTTGGCCTTCATAGGTTAATAAAATAATGTAAAGGTAATGACGAGTTGCTCTAACGAGAAGATGAAGGCAGGAACTGAAGAAAGTAGAATGTGGCTATTATGGTGGATGTAATTGGATGGAAGATAAAGAAAGATCACAGGGAAAGTGAGGAAGCAAGTCACGAAAGGAACGTTTTGATAGCATCATCGGAGATGGAGAATGACGTAGAGAATGCTGTTTGCTCATCCAACTCCAGATGCCGTGCCCTGGAGTCGGTTCTGAAACCGGGCACAACCGATCGATACAAGATACCAGCTCCACCCAGTCTCAAGATCGCGAAAACCGCCGAATCATTTGATTTCTTTTCGTCTGTATTGTGTTTTAAACGATGTCTTGCCTTCATTTATATGCAAGAATCAAAGAGCAAGGATGCACAGGGACACATAGAAAATAATAACCGCGGACGAAAATTAATCTACCTTCCGTCTGAATCTGTTAATGGACTCGTTGTCTGGTGCTGCCACGAAATAATTCCCGCGATAGAAATTTAAATTTTTTTTGGGAATGAAATGGTATAAGGAAGAGGTGACATATGTAAACGTGTTGTATTATTTTTCACTCTTGGTTGTTTCGTGTATTGTGAGTCTTCCGGTTTCTCAGGTAACCTCGATTGCGTTATGCATTATCGTCGTAAAGCATTATTTGTCAGTCTGATGGACAAAGTTTTGTCATAATCTTTAATAAGTTTATAATTTTCCGAGCTGGTTAAGAAGTTGCACCCGCCTTTTATGTAACCGAACGTTCATAACCTTTTTGTATCTTATATGCGTCATGTTTGTGTTTGATTAAATATATTTATTTTGTACAGTCTATACACAAACGTTTGAAGTTTATTGGTGTTGTAAAAATTATATAATATTAAAACATTCTTTGTGCAAAATATTATATTAGCGCTCTTAATCGTAAATACGATTTTACATTATATTTTTTAGCGCTTTTATTAAAACGACATGTTTCGACGGGTAATACCGTCGTCTTCAGGTTTTTATCAATTTAAAATATTTTAAAAACTATTAGATATTTGATGCAATATATTATAATGATCCGTAGTTCTGTTTGTAGCTTTCCATTTTCATGGTAAGTTGCTTATTGTAGTCAGACGTTGTATTTAACTATGGATCATTATAATATATTGCATTAAATATCTAATAGTTTTTAAAATATTTTAAATTGATAAAAACCTGAAGACGACGGTATTACCCGTCGAAACATGTCGTTTTAATAAAAGCGCTAAAATATATAATGTAAAATCGTATTTACGATTAAGAGCGCTAATATAATATTTTACACAACAAAATGTTTTAATATTATATAATTTTTACAACACCAATAAACTTCAAACGTTTGTGTATAGACTGTACACAATAAATATATTTAGTTCATTACCTTGTACACAAAAGCCTGTCATTGATCCCTACCCTGAGATGAATCCAGTCCACACGTTCCCACCCTATGTCTTAACCAACATTTTAATATTATTCTACGATGTTTAGCCGTGTTATTTTTCGAGCGATCTTTTCACGCATTTTTCTGTGTTCCACTGATCCTTCGTGATTTAATCATTATAATAACACGCCTGATCGATGAGTAGTACAGCTACGAAGCTCCTCATTATGAAGTTTTCTCCATTCAGTCGTCACTTCTTTGGCCCAAATGCCTTCCTCCCACGCGTTTCCAAATAAGTCTGCAGGTCCTCGTTAAGAAGGAGAGCCCAAAGTTTCACGTCCGCACAAGACAAGAGGTAAATTTAATCGTTACGCTTTCAGGAAGATGAACCGGGCGCTTCTCTGTTCCGCTGCCCGCGAATAAGGAAGGGTCTGAGTGGCTGCGGGAAATAAGGCGATAACCGAGTTACTGCACCTCGCGGCTTCCGGCTACCTTCTCGGATTGAGTCGTTTCGGCAAAGTGGGGTGGGATTGGGTAAGGGGCTTGGACACTGCCGACAATTACTGGCTGATAGAGCTCTCTTCCGTCCCTTTTATGTCTTACGTCATTCCCTCATTCCCTTATAATTCCCTTTCTGATTCACGCTTGTATCTTGATTACCGAACAGTGACTTGCAGAGGGGAAGTTTGAGGTCATAGGACAGACCGTCACATCGTCTTCCGGGCGTCCTGGTGCTTTGTTACTGTTCTCAGCGACTCCATAAAGGACATGGCTATTCTGACTTCGGAAGGACCACGATTTCTCGACTTCGTTCGTTCGTACCACACCGGATTCCACGCTGCACGTCCCCTGTACAGCACACCATCGCCGTTGTCGGGGGGGCTACGTCCTTAAAAATCTTCGCGAACGGTGAAACCGCGTATAATGATTATTTGTTCGGATGACGTCGGCGTCCAGGGCCGATGGTTTTGTCAGGGCGATCGAACACAGGGCAACAGTAATTTCTAGGAATTGTCAAAAGTGTAGTCGAAGTGCACTTGGGGTGGCGTGGTATCTTTGTAACTACTGAGGCGAGTCGTTCGCCTGCTCAAAAGCGATTAAGGAAACCCCGAGGGTCCAAAGCTGCGATACGCAAACCCACAAGCGAGGAGGATCTTCTGAACTTGCTACGTACGTCTGTGATGTGACTGTAAACAAATGAATATATAGTTTTGTTTTCCCTTGAGCATCTGCTCCGTCATTCATCTGTCATTCACGTTTCCCGTCTTCCTTCCTGCCTTGTTTATCGTCTTTCGCTACGTCTGTGTTATTTTGAATCGAGATCTCGTGAAGCGTTCATACACTTGCTTTCAAGTCGATTGCACTTCTGTAACGGTGACTTCGGGAAATCTGCTTCGTTTTATGCCTCCCCTCCCCTCGGAACAAGGCGGCGGACTGCATTGGTGCAACAGTTAACAGTGCAAAAGTACTTTCATAAACACTGCGAGCATTACCACTTTTGTTGGAAACAGTTAGTCCACATCAGGCTGAGGAAGAGAGTATTTGGAACTAAAATTATTCTGTCAGGACTTTTTCCATCGTCTGTTCTTCAAAATCACGACGTTTCGGAGGCTGGTTCTGTCTCCGCCTTCATGTGAGAGTGACAGTCCAGTGACAGAGACTAGCTCTATCTATGGGACCCAACAGAGCGTGGTAATTATTACAAACTCATACGAAATTTTGGTCCGAAAACAAGAAGGAAAGAGATCACTTCAGAGACCTAAACATAGATAGGAGGATGATATCAAAAAATGAATGCCTAGTGGCAGGTTCGTGTGGACACAAACTTCAAAATCCACAGAAGAGGAAATTTTTGACTTTTTCTGACCGGCTGTCAGATTCTCAAGAAAAGGATTGTTACAAACGAGTTATAAAAATAAAGCGAGTAACAATGTTCTTCTGTTTAGATTTTATTTTTTGATGGCTTCGAATATGAAGATTACTGTCTTCTTTATCGTTGGGACGTGTAGGAGTTCAGAAATTTGCCACAGTTTCGGTCTTTATTACTGCTTCCATCTTCAGGGCCGCCAGTCTCCCTGATGACAGAAGCAATAGGTACTTCTGAAACGTCTGTCAGTTACCAACGATCGTAATTAACTTCACAGTATGTGATGAAAACTTTATAAAATCCCTTGATAATTGCAGACACTTACCACACCGAAATAATCTCGTTTCCATAGTAGCCATTAGCGAGCAGTGACGTTTAGCTTTAAAATTCCCGTTGAAGTGAAATGTACCGTCGGGGATGGCATGGTCACTGTAGGCAGCATTTTGCGCTCTAAGAAATTGGAAATATGAACATTGGGCGAGGAACAGTTCAACTTACCTCCATAATTAGGTCTTACTCTTTTGTCGTAACTTGCGCTGAAGGAATCTAAAATGGCCGAGATGTTGACGTCACCCAACATGCTTCCGCCTCCAGTTCTGCAAAGAAGAGAGAACCATCGAGTAACAAACTCTGTGCATGAGATTGGTCGCTCAGACTGTCAAGGGAACTCGAAGGTTCGTAACAAATTTTTGTAAGTGCTCGGCACTAAACTCTATCGCAAGCCATGTCAATTCGGTCCAGATTATCAGATCCCACTTGAGGCTCTTTTTAATATTATCCTACCGTCAATGACTACGTCTCCCTGAATGGTAATATTCTGTTCAGCCTCTCCTACCAAAATTGTACTAGCCTTCTCATGTTCCGTGCGTGCTACATGATTATTCCATTCTCTGTAGTTGATCAGGATAATTAATATTGGTCGCGGTGATGCGAAGCCTCTCGTTTGGTAACTTGCTCAAGTTCCTTTCCACTTTTCCTTTCTTATTTTATTATTATTATTAGTGTTCTGTCTGACGACAGGTCCATATGAACAGGATCCTTCCATCCTTTTCTCGGACTGGGACCTGTTCATATACGTTCTTGGCAGATGATCCAGAAGTGGGTTGCCATTGCCTTCTTCTGTGTGTGAATGAAGTAATTGTTGGGATGCCATTATTTTGTGTTCTGTCTGACGACAGGTCCATATGAACAGTATCCTTCCATCCTTTTCTCGGACTGGGACTTGTTCATATACGTTCTTGGCAGATGATCCAGCAGTGGTTTGCCATTGCCTTCTTCTGTGTGTGAATGGGGTAATTGTTGGGATGCCACGGAGGAAAACTCCGTGTTGCCTAGACCACGGCCTTGCCCAACACAAGTTATAAATTCGGGCACCGCCGGGAATCGAACCCGAGACCCCAGGATTACAAGGCCAGCGTTCTAACCTTTCTTATGTCCAAATAAAAGTAGATAATATAAATTGTGCTCACAATATCAATGTATCGTACATTTATTAATCTGTAGTAATTTCCAGATTGAACACATATGTGGAATTCTATGTTTTTCTTGTATGTTCTTATGTTTCGTTTACCGTCGGACATATTATTTGTTTTATGTCTATTTATTAAACACGTAGTTTGGATTAATCAAGAATGCGAGATATCTCTAGACTATTTGAACGCTTATAACCTGATTTTAGTTGCTGGGTATTTCGCGTCGCATGAGATTGTACCATTTCTGTAACTGCAATCAATGTAATTAATTTACAGGCGACCGTATATTTTCCTTCGGAGGCATTTTTCCTTCCTTGTTGTTATTTTCCTGTCAGACTGTTTGCTCAGATTTTGCGGATTAAACAGGAGCTTCTATAGTCCTTTCTCTGTTTTGCAGACTAATAATTTTAAGCTGTCATTGCAGCGCGACCCCAAGACGGGGTAGGAATGTGAGTTATTTTAGCTGCAGCTAGCCAGCAGAAGAGACGAAAATGAAATTAATTCGGTCTGAGTAGATTTTCCTAAAAAAAAAAGGTCTGAATAATAAATCGCTGCCCTCACAAGAAAACCTCGTGTATCCTCAATATAGAGGAAATGAGATTGTCATGCCATCTAGCAGCCACCAGTTGGATTATTAGAGAAACATTTTAAATGGCATTAGCTTTTTTGGAGATGAGAATGTTTTTGTGAGGGCGAAGGAATATAATTCCATCCTATTCCTTCATATACTAGGTAAAATATAAACTGAATTGAAATAGAGCTGTTATAACCGTTTTGTCGATAAATATGAAATTACTTACGGAAATGTATTATTTGATTTATTACCTGGGATGATTTTAATTATTAATTGAAATTTTGCACTGGTAAGGTTAAAAATACCGATTAAATTACCTTTTACCTCTAGGATTTGAGGTTTTCACGGCGGTGAGTCTGAAGATGGCTATCTCATGGTTTGTAGCGCCGCGTAGTCTGGTAGAAGTTCAACGACATTTCGAAGGTCCTTGCTCCCTCCATCATCAGGTCGATTATTACTCATCGCCCTGATGATGGAGGCAGCAATGACGTCAGACCACGTGGCGCTACTACCCAGAAGACAGCCATCTTCGAATAAATTACTGTTTGTGTATTCCGTATTTAAGATTGCTGGATCAGGTGGTTAACTTCCTCGTCCAAATATTATTTAAGAATCCATTCCGTACCGCAAAGAAAACACTACACTTCACCATTACAAAAAATAACTGGTTAATGCAGTTTAAAGGAATAATCGCTGTTTACGCGTAGAATTATAAGAAACACATGAATACAAAATGCAGATTTGATTATTTTTAAAGTAGGTGGTATATATAGTTACCATTGAGATTTAAAGGTTTTAATCTATCTTTGATAACTAAAATTTATAAATTATTTGGTGAAATACAAGGGTCATGTGTATCGAATGGAGAGAGAGAAATTTTCTGAAGAAAAAGTTGTCAGTTGAACCACGGTTCCGGAGAATTTGACGTAAATACGTCT
>NW_019059788.1:389201-400508 GCF_000696155.1 Zootermopsis nevadensis | reverse complement strand
GCAATGTCAAACCACTTCTGGATCATCTGCCAAGAACGTATATGAACAGGTCCCAGTCCGAGAAAAGGATGGAAGGATCCTGTTCATATGGACCTGTCGTCAGACAGAACACTACAAATAAAAAAAATGGTGAAAAGTAAGAATTATAGGCTCTCATTACGAAGTTTTCTGCAGTCCAGAGTAAGTTCTGACCTTCTAGGTCCAAATATTCTCCTCAGCACTCAACCCGCGTTCTTCCCTTGACACGAGAGATGAAGTTTTACGCTCGTGCGTTCTGAAGCAGCAGTTGGCAGGGGATTGTAGTGGTTTATTATTTTGACATGTCAGATCGATGGCCAAATTCGGAGTTGAAGTACTGAAATACGGTTCCCTGCACATTAATCCAATTCGTATTTTGATTTCACGAACTCTTAATATGTATTCGAAGGTCCGCCTTCGTGTCCTCGTGTCACAGGAAGGCTGCGTCGCTGCGTCGAGCCGTGCCTGGCGCTACGGCGGGGTGAGGCGGGGTGGAGTGGGAGAATCGAACTCAGGTGTGACGTCATGACACGCCCCTCGAGTGTCGCAGTGGTGACAACCATAGCGTAATACTGGTCTCGATCCTCCCCGACACTAACTCTCTTTTCATTGCATCACTGATCGTGAATCAGACCCACTGCCATGCCAACTGACCTTGGTGCTTATCCGTAAAAGCATTTTGTTTCTGTGAAAGTGGTGGTGGTTAGCAGTAATTTTATGTACGGAGTTTAATGGTGTTGAAAACCCGTTGACATTCAGCGGGAAATGATTTTATTTCGTAACTTTATCCCTCCCTTCGCCTTCCTTCTCGCTGCCTCCCCTCCCCCGTTTGTACCGTCATCTTCTTTACTATTTTTTTTTAAATAATTCCTTTCAGATTTCTTCCAAACTCACGCAATGTCGAGAACTGTCATAGCAGGCGTAGTCTGTAGCAAATCTAAAACACTTATACTGCAGGAATGTCTCCCAAAACAGCGTCGTTGGCGAAAGATTTCACCTTTGACTACGCGTTGTGTAATGACGGCTTTCGACCGAGGTCTGCACCCATTTAGATATCCCTTATCTGACCGCAAACGAACATCAAATTGGCTTTTATGTAATGCGGCCGTAGGCCTGCTAACTGGGTGTCCTCCACTGCCAGGGCTCGTATACCAATTATGTCGTGTTCTTGTGAACGCGAGGTAACAGAATATAACCGGATTACTGGCTGTTATAAAGTGAGGTTTTACGTGCCTTTTCCCAGTCTCCCTGTAGGCGTACCAGAATTCAAATATGCAGCGAAGTTCTTGTTCCAAATCCTTATCAACCAAATTAGGCGGCCAGATGGTTGCATTTTAGTCGGGGAACTTAACCCAGAAATTTTGTATAGTGACAGCACCTTTTGTGGTTTTCCTCAGTTCCCATAGGTGGTTACTCAGGTAAAAATGTTTTAAAAAGTAGTAATTACTTCTTAAAAGGAATATAATACTGTTTTCTGGAACCCGGAGTCTGAGTCTTTTAAGACCTGGGACGACATTTAACCTTTCCAGTCTAGTTAATGTCAGGTGACAAATGATGATAATGTATTGACACTCCACGGAAGTTTAATAATGATTATTTTCAAAGCAATATGCTACATAAAAACTACTTTCTTCTGGGATGTTATGTGGCGTAGTCTGGTAGAAATTGGTTGACGTTTCGGAGGTGCTTAAAGTCTGTATCATCAGGGCGATGAATCTTCGGTCAACATCTACCAGACTACACGGCGCAACATTCCAGTCTTCTTCATGCTGACCGCCATGGGGTATCTGTAAACTCAACTGAGATGTTACTTAATTTCGTTTGTTTTGTGCTTAAATATAAATGTTTTTTCATGTCTTCCCCAGGATTACAAGGCCAGCGTTCTAACCGCTAGACCACCGTGGCAACTACTCAGGTAACAATGTTTTAAAAAGTAGATATTACTTCTTAAAAGGAATATAATACTGTTTTCTGGAACCCGGAGTCTGAGTCTTTTAAGACCTGGGACGACATTTAACCTTTCCAGTCCAGTTAATGTCAGGTGACAAATGATGATAATGTATTGACACTCCACGGAAGTTTAATAATGATTATTTTCAAAGCAATATTCTACATAAAAACTACTTTCTTCTGGGATGTTATGTGGCGTAGTCTGGTAGAAATTGGTTGACGTTTCGGAGGTGCTTAAAGTCTGTATCATCAGGGCGATGAATCTTCGGTCAACATCTACCAGACTACACGGCGCAACATCCCAGTCTTCTTCATGCTGACCGCCATGGGGTATCTGTAAACTCAACTGAGATGTTACTTAATTTCGTTTGTTTTGTGCTTAAATATAAATGTTTTTTCATGTCTTGTGCGATTTTGTGTAGTTAAGAGGTCTCGCGACGGGCCAACCCGCCTCTCCATCGACTCCTGACAAATGTCGAGAAGTTTCCAAAATCTGACAGAAAATTTTCATAACTCTCGATTTTGACATTCCAAGTTATAAGTTGGTTATTAAGGCTTTGACCGGGATGTTCTTATGTTAAATCTTATGTGGTACCGCCTGATTCGACTTCTAATGGTTAAGTGAAGTGTTTTCTTCGCGGTACGGTCTGGATTCGTAAATATTATGAAGACGAGCTTCGGCTTCAAAGGGTTAACCAGCTGATTTTCGTAATGGTGAGGTGTAGTGTTTTCTTCGCGGTACGGACTGAATTCATAAATAATATTCAGACGATCTTCGGCTTCAAAGGGTTAAAAAACCGTGGTCTATTTAAAACTACCTTGAAAGCGGTGACCCGATTGTTCTGTTTGATTAGTTTAGTGCACGAGAGGTTACGAATTGAACATCAGTCTTCGAAATTGCTATCGTTTCCTGTCCGTCTGCTTCGAGTGTCGCATGGATTCGCGACACACGGCAATCTCACATTTGTCATTCGACTAAGCTACAATTCTCCCATGATTACGATAGGAACAAAAAGTACGGCTTCTCCTACCGCTAGTGCGTGCCTTTGAAAGCTATCGTAGCTAATCTGTTCTGTGTGAAATTGCTTTCATATTTTCTTTTCTTCTGCAAACGAGGGGTCGTTATAGCAGGTTCTGCTATTGTCTCAGTCGTCGTGACTTTCCGTCTCTTAGTTTGAAAGGCGTTTTAACGCCGGTTACCGCGGTATTTCCTCGATTTGTCATAATGACATGGCTTTGTGCTGTTCCAGGTCTCTGATTTAGCTCACATTTGTCTTCCGGTCAGCGCAAACATCGACGTACAGAGTTTCTTGCACAGACTAACACATGGTACGGTTTAGTGGTCAGCTCTCCTACTTGTCACTTGGGAGGTCCCAGGTTCTGCGTGAAAATGCCATAAATTCTTTCTTAGAATGGTTACGACCACTTCCTTCCACGTATTTTCAATTTCGTCGTTTGTAGTCACAAAATAATCCAAACTTCATAACTTGAATTTTGACTTTTGATCTGTACGAGTGTCAAACGTGGTCCCTCGAGTTAACAGAGAGACTTGAAGAAGTGAAGAGTTATGTCTGCGAAATGCCGAGACAGAACATTAAATAATCATCATCATGAAGATTTCCGTCTTCTGGGTTGTTGCGCTGTGTAGTCTGGTTGATGTTAACCAACGTTCATCGCCCTGATGACGGAGGCAGTATGACCTCTGAAACGTCGGTTAACATCGACCAGACTACACAGCGCAACAACCCAGAAGACAGAAATCTTCATACTCATCGCCCTGATGACGGAGGCAGTATGACCTCTGAAACGTCGGTTAACATCGACCAGACTACACAGCGCAACAACCCAGAAGACAGAAATCTTCATACTCATCGCCCTGATGACGGAGGCAGTATGACCTCTGAAACGTCGGTTAACATCGACCAGACTACACAGCGCAACAACCCAGAAGACAGAAATCTTCATACTCATCGCCCTGATGACGGAGGCAGTATGACCTCTGAAACGTCGGTTAACATCGACCAGACTACACAGCGCAACAACCCAGAAGACAGAAATCTTCATACTCATCGCCCTGATGACGGAGGCAGTATGACCTCTGAAACGTCGGTTAACATCGACCAGACTACACAGCGCAACAACCCAGAAGACAGAAATCTTCATACTCATCGCCCTGATGACGGAGGCAGTATGACCTCTGAAACGTCGGTTAACATCGACCAGACTACACAGCGCAACAACCCAGAAGACAGAAATCTTCATACTCATCGCCCTGATGACGGAGGCAGTATGACCTCTGAAACGTCGGTTAACATCGACCAGACTACACAGCGCAACAACCCAGAAGACAGAAATCTTCATTCTCACCGCTGTGAGAACCTCAAGTCTTACAATCATCATCATCATTCCCAGTCATTCAGTTATTCCAAGTTGCATAATCAATGCAGCTTCGTCAATTAACCTAAGACGCTGTCAACCTTTTTCTCCTGCCGCAAGAATTCGTGTGTCTACGAAACACGAATTCCGTGCGAAACCTTCGTTAATGTAGCTGGAAGTTTTCGTCTCTTGGTCTTCCGGAAATTCTGCTACGTCACCGGAAACATAAACAAACCATATCTGTTCTTGCTGTGCGATTCAAGTGGGAGGAACAGTCGATTGAGTGCGATGTCAGCGTGTCTCATTATCGGCTTGATGTCGTCGAATTCTGGTACGACTTGTTCCAGCCAGGGAAACGAGAGGCGGAGTGAATTACGTATGACAGAAATTCCGAGGTAAACTCATTTCGTACTTTGCTGTTAGTGATACTTTAAATTTACATTGCGGTAACGCCGTGGTAATAATTTCCACAGTTGCCACGGATAAACTTTGCTCTTAAACGAGGACGACACTTGTTATGTGCAGATTTATGAATAGACTTAACAAGTAGATCACTTGATATTAGTGAAGACTCTCGTATTATGTTGAGCGAAGTATTTGTGTTCTTGAATGTTGTGTAAGAAAACAGCTCGTTTAAAAGAATGAAAGAATGTGTTTATGAAGAAGATTCTGAAGGACATTGTTCCACCCAAGTCGATGACTGACTGGAATATGCATCGATAACGCGCAACTCCGTCTTATCCCAAGAAATTGTTCCGACTCAGCAAAAAATTTCAATTAAGAAAATTATTTATAATAATACGGGTTCCGGCTTTTCTCAGCCTGCATATTTTTATATTGATTTCCAATGTACAAAACTTCCTGTCTTCAGGGACAATAGTCTTCAGTATATTTTATAGTGGCTTTCAGTTCTTTGGAAGTTTTATTTACTTCAGAAAACGTAAATCACAAAGCACAGGCACAGTAGCTTCACAACTTGTATATTTATTTATTATTTCAGTCTATACACAAACTTAATTTTAATTTTTAAATGTTGTTGTTAAAATTAAAATTAAAATTTAGCGCCTTTCATCGTTATTACGATGTTACAATTTTCAGCGCTTATTATTTTACGACATGTTTCGATGCTATTGCATCATCCTCAGGTTTTTTATTGTTATTTTCATCTTTAAAACTAATATATATTTATTAATGCAAGCTTTTATTGATTTATTTGTTTTGTAGATTTCTTCCTTTTGATCTTCGTAGTGTTTTGCATATTTTTGGTAACACAAACATGACGCATCTAAACTACAAATTCACAACTTGTGTTCTGTTGTATTTTACTAAACATGCACTTGATTTATCGAACACCAAGGCTGAGAAATTACCACTCTTGTTTCGTATCGGAAGGTCCTGGGTTCATATCTCAATCCGTACACCAACTATCCTCGCTGATAGTGGTTTTCTTCAATTCCACCAAACAAATTCCAGGATAATATCTTAAACGCCTTCCTTCCACATCTTTTTCTACTCTTTATTCGTAATATTGGATGTTTTATAGTCTTGAGTTACAGTCAGCGTCGTTGAATAAAGTGACAAATGTTCTGTACTGGAAAGCGCTTAGAATAGAAGGTGTGTAAGATACTAATTTATTGAATGAGGCACTGTCTTGAGGTTATAGACGAAGTTTCTGTGGTCCTCGTGTAACGCAAAGATGACCTCTTTGAAGTCTATTGGCAATTATATGTCCAACCTGTTTCAAAAATCGGTATTTTTGCATTTAGTAAACCGCCACGGTGGTCTAGCGGTTAGAACGCTGGCCTTGTAATCCTGGGGTCTCGGGTTCGATTCCCGGCGGTGCCCGAATTTATAACTTGTGTTGGGCAAGGCCGTGGTCTAGGCAACACGGAGTTTTCCTCCGTGGCATCCCAACAATTACTCCATTCACACACAGAAGAAGGCAATGGCAAACCACTTCTGGATCATCTGCCAAGAACGTATATGAACAGGTCCCAGTCCGAGAAAAGGATGGAAGGATCCTGTTCATATGGACCTGTCGTCAGACAGGACACTAAATAATAATAAAGTTTCTTATGATTATTACTGTAACCAGCGGTTATTTTCTTAACAGCGATAATCAGTTGTATTTTCTATGCCTTCCACTGAAGATGAGTGGTAATCTTCACCTCATGTACACTGTAGATGGTAATAATTTTGTAGTGTCGGTGGTAACTACATTGACCACCTATGCACTGAGACAAGATTCTAACACACAGCCCGCTCTTCGTGCAGTATGTATAAGATGGTTAATTTTAGGGAAGTTTGGTGTGAGGGTATGTGTAATCTGAGCAGAGGAAACAAGAAAGCGTATATAAGTTTGATTAGAAAAACTCGTAGTGAGCATAGATTCTGAGATATAGTCGTGTGTTGGAAGGGTAACAGTATTATACTGTGCCTTAGGGAAATATCTTGAGCAGATCTGAATTTGATTGAACTGGCTTAGTACAGAATCCGGTGGTGGGCTTTCGCGTGAAGTTTATTGAAGTTCAGCTCCCAAAACAACACGGAGTTTCTTGAATAATTGAATGACTATGGGTTATTCAGGGAACACACTGTGGTAAGGCGGAAGTTAATTAGTTTGGTAATGACGTCACCAACACCATGGAGCAGAGCCCCGTTGAGAATCTGATATCCTATGAATTAGTCAAGAAATGTCTTGTCTTTTATGTGTACCCGAAGATCCATTTTCGTGTTCAGAAGAACCTACCACTGTTCATACACTTAGCCAGCCGAATCAGTCTACAGCTTTACACATTATGTAGGCACAACTTTAATGTTATCCACTTCAAGGTCATCCGGTTTGTCCTACAGATTTTGAACTCATTTATAAACTTGTCAACGAGTGAATTGTTCTCTGGTCATGCTAGTTATTTTTATGTGATTTGTTTTGATAAAATTAATTTTAAAGAAGGCGCGATTCTCCATTAGCGTTTTATTTTTCAGGTGTGTAATAACATTCGAAACGAAGTAAAGTAGACGTGGTCATTACTAGGTTTTCGAATATTGCTTGTATTATAAAGCCTCATGCAACGAAAAATTCAGCTGATTCCTTTTACTTTCGCGTTCGATGCAAATTAAATTTAAGACAGTTACTCATTGAGTGCATGAAATTTGATTTAAATTTGCCGGTGAAATCTCTGCTTAAAATTTCAAGGTCTTTAACCTTAGGAAACTATAAGTTTATCTAAAGAATAGGCTATTTAAGCATTCGGTCCGTACCTCAAAGAAAACATTGCGTCTCCATTACAAAGACAAGTTGTTTAATGCTGTTTAGGGAAGTATTTACTGTTTGTTATGAAACTGTATCCACAAATACAGACTCTTGGAAAAGTTCAGAGTTCCTGAATGCTAAGAATTTGGTAAGCATGGTTACCACTGTGATTCAAAAGATAAACTAATGCTCTGTTTTTCACCACTCATAAGCTTAATGTATTTCGTCGATCGATGCTGTACATCCTCTCCATCAGGCACGGCGTCATTAAATTAATAAAATTTACCCGTAAACATGTCCATATCACGCTATGAGGGCGTATGGGTTAATGGAGGTAAACCTCCACACGAAGAAGGCTGTCTTCTGGGATTGAGACGCCTTGTAGTCTGGTTGATACTGACAGATGTTTCAGAGGAGCTTACTGCTTACATCATCAGGGTAACCAGACTACAGGACATAGCATCGGAGAAGACAGCTCTCCGCGTAGTCGTCGCTTTGAGTATCTGGAATCAAAATTCCAAGCATTGCTGGCTGGAAATGGTCGATCAAATCTGTGCTATGAGACTTCAGCCCTACTGGATCTTGATATGAAAATATGGGTCTTAAGGTAGTTTTATGTATAATACAAACAACGTAAAATCGCGAGAGTTTTGGGGACCTCCCCCGTCAGTATCGACGCAAATAGATCGGCATACAAATCCCTACAGATAACATCACGTAGGCTAAGACAAAGAGTTTAAAACCGACTATAATCGACGCTCTGACGTCACATGAGCCGACTGCTCTGAGGCCTTTAGGATACCAAAGTCTGACATTTTGTGCTTCAGAATCTGAAAGAAAATCTTGTAATCCTCCAAGGACCCCCAGTCTCTCATATTTCTGTTTGACTATTACATAACTATGATTCATGTGTCACTCTTTATGACAGTTATGCTGTTTGTATACCCATCATAGGCTGTTTATGAAGATGTAATTTGTATTTTTTACTGTCTGGATTCTAGACTTTTAATTATCACTGGAATTTATGCAAATATGTGCAGATTCATTAAGACACTGCCCATGAAGGGATGAATGTTAAGTCTCCGATCATAAATTTCATATTATCGTATTAAAATGTCCTTAAACCCTGATGATTGAGGCGACACTTTCGTCAGAACGCTGGTTACAACTTACAGGACAACCACAGTTGATCTCTTTGTGTCCCTGAGAAACTCATATCTTACATTACGAAGATAGTTATCAGAATTACTCCTGAAAAGTAAGTGGTAGCTTATGTATTAAGGCGTAAGTAACAGTTTGTTCTCACAATCAAGGATTCTGTTACTGTGTTTTTCTTAGAGTGTCATGTTTATGTCCACTAATACTGGGCCCTTGAAAATAATATTGACTTCAGACATTTTGTTTGACTTAATCACATCACGCAATCATGTGAACGTATCGATTTAAGGTCGTGTGTCCCGTGGGCATACGCGCATTTCAAGATGATTTCAGATCTTGTTGGTGTAATTACAATTCGGTATTTAGGTCATGATTCATATGACCCTGGTTCGGCCACCAATTTTGATACATCAGCGTGTCTTCGGTCACGTTTCTTTCATATTCGCTACCGCCAAACCATTTCCGAAACTGTAAATTCAGGAGCGTTTCGACGCCATGTTCGGCGTCGCGTAGTTTAATAAGTGACGTCACTAGGTTATCTGGATGTTCTCTTACATGCTGTTTGCTCAGCGTCTGGAACAGTTTGTTAGTTACACTTTTCCGTTGTGTGTTCGTGTATTCTTTCTTGATTTGTCGATGTAAGTTGAAATCAAAATCTTCTTTAGAACTGAACACAGATTGAGACAACACTAAGGTTTCAGATCAAACATATCGGTTGGTATGTAAATATATAGGAGGAGAAGTGTTGGGGTGTTGGACAATGTACAAGATAAGCTTTTGTGGTAAAACTGACAAAGGACATAAGACGAATCAATTTTATTTAGTATTCCATTCCAAATATAACTAAGTTATGATTATAAATACCGGAATTTGTGTAACGGCTTGTCGCGTTGTTTCGATAATTCTCAGCGTTGCTACGTATGTGATATAGGTCTGCAGAATCAGTTTCAGGAAACACAGAACCTGACAGCGGGTAATCGGAAGTGTGTATTGATTTTGTGGACCTGTGTTCGATACTACATTAAGAAAGTGACGACGTTTTGAAATTAGGACGACGGATTCTCAAGGAATTTTACTGAAATGCTTGAATAATTGTGAGTGATGGCTGTAAAATTACGAGGAAGTCTAAATAATGTCTCTAATTTTATTTAATTACTTTAGAAATGTGCACGAAAAATGTTTTATAACTCGAAAATTGTATGATCATAAACGAGAAGTTATTGAAGCAGAGAGTTAACATAGAATTGTAGCTGCTTTGAGCAAGTTATAGTAAATGACCTTTAGGTGAAGGACAATGTTGAAGCCTAGACATACCCGACTATCTTACCTGACATTATTTTAAAATTAAGCTCTTCATACCTGTAATAGTTTAGATATAGAACCTGTACATGTTATAACTGTAATCCACCTCGACTGTTTTGATGAATTTAAAGTAGTCTTAAAAGTAAAATGAACCCCAGTTTAGGTCATGCATATGACGTCACGAATCTGAAAAGACTTTCCGCAGAGCGACCATGTGCCTGAATAGAAACATGCATTTATACGGGGTTTGAGAGCGCGCCCCACCCACTCGTCTACTTACGCGGCTAGAGCGAAAGGCCCAGATGTTCCGGGCCGAACGATGGACGATGCAGCTGCCAGAAGGATGATTCTCCAGGAGGCGGGTAGGTCGAGGCTCACAGTAACGATCCGCATCTTTTCTTTGAGGTTACTTCTTCGTCTTCTACGATATAAGGAATGTGTCTGTACGGTCTAGACGACGAGAACGAGGTCCTCTGCACACGGATGTGGCGGCCACTTGCCTACAGGGCCCGCACTGTACCGTCCCGTCATCCTGAGACTAGGAGGTTTCGTATCACAGCGACCGCACTGATTTAGTTCTCAACACCACTGTCCCCCCGGCAGGCATTGGAAATGTTGATCAACGAACCCAGGGCCGGTTGAGGCTTGCGGGTACGGCATTTACCTATCTTCTTGAGGCCTCCCTCGACTTCAGTATGCCACCAGGTCCGTTCTGCCCTCCCCTCTCCCCCCTCTCTCAATTTTTTTTCCGCCCCACAGTTACAGTTAGCCTGTCTGGTCCCAGCCCAGCCCTCGCAAGCTCCAAGTATTGATCCCCTGTATGCAGACCGCCCGGCAGAGCGCGTAGCCGGTACTGTTTGTGACACAGGGGACACACAGACAACAAGAGGGGGGTGTATGCTTCCAGGCAGGTCAGGAGCCTGCTTGGAGCCCCCTTGATTCTTCGCTGTAGGAATACGAGAGAAGGTGACGTCACGGCTACCCTGTGATCACAGGCCACTTGAGGTATCAACACCTGAGCCACAGGCTTGGACACTGGAACAACAGTTCTTTGTTTCGGGCCGCCTACAAGTGAAAGCTTACATCTGGCGAAGATAAAACCGATTTAAAAAAAAAAAATAATTAGGATAAAGTGACTTAAGTGTAGGAAGCTGCTCAGTAATCACGAATGTCCAGATTAAAACGTACCAAGTCTCTCCCCAGAGAATACTTTCATCGGGATCAACGCGCCCCCCCCCCCCCCCACCCCC
>NW_019059788.1:330244-343952 GCF_000696155.1 Zootermopsis nevadensis | reverse complement strand
CTGGTAGTCGTTGGTGGTTCCGCGGTACAAAATGCACTGGACGTTCCGACGCTTCTGGTTTCCGGTCAGCGTTGAATTATGCAGGATTTGTTTAGTGGCCGCGTCACCGTCGTGTTATTCTCTGAGCCCGATTTTCGCCAACATTCGCAAGGAAATCAGCGACTTGTGTCGCCAAACTGGTGAAATGCCATTCTGTTAGAAAACTATCTGATAGCGACGAGGGGTGGAATATTTAAAGTTTCTATTGGTTTGTTCGCTGCTGACGCAGTCAGCTGTTTTTGCTTTTTATGCGACGAGATGGAGCATGATAACGATCCTTTTCGCGTCATGTACGCGCACAAACAATAGGGTAAGGTGTGGAAAAAATTTTAGCTGTAATATTAGCCGTATTTGAGTGTCCTTACTTCGATTAATCTGATATTTTTGTTTTTGTTTGTGTTTTGCTACAGCGAAAGTAGTGGACTTTTTCATATAAATTTTCTTTAAACTTTTATTGGCACATTTAATGCAAATAAGTGCATAAATTTGACATAGATTTTGTGGAGTACGTGCCTTGTCAATCCGTCGAAATTTTTGTTTCGAAACTAAGGTAAGGATTTCCCAAAATTTTATATCGCTGAACAGATTTTATCTCGAGTGCTTCATTGCAGTCTTTATATCGCATGGAATACAAGTAGAAAATAATCAACTTTTACAGAAACGAAGATTACAGTCTTTCAAATGTCCTGAAAACAGCTAAAATCTTCAGGAATATCTTAATTAATTTAATTAGTTTTAAATTTTTTGTCAAAATCTGCTGTGTACTTAGCAACAGGGTGAAGGTTTGACCTTGAAACATGGACAGATAAAGCGTGGGATGTGATTGCTATTGATGATGAGTTATCTTATGCAATCTGAAGTCTGTAGAGTAAAGCTGTTGCAATTGTACAGCTTTTTTATTTTACTACGGGTAGGGGCAGTTTAAATATAACATTTAGGAGGAATATGAGTTGCGATGATAACATTTGAAAGATGGAAATTAAAAGCACAAAGCAGTACGGAAAATCGAAAGTGAAATTCGAGTAAAGCTGTTGCAATTGTTGGAATGATTCGCAGAAGCCACTGAATGGCTCAGGACAACGATTGCCGGCCTAGAAAATTCTGGAATAAAGTCGTCCTTTTTATCTTGTGGCCGATTTGTTTCTTTCTTTCTTTCTTTCTTTCCTTGTTGCAAGACTGCACTCGTGGGATTGTGCCGTACGTAACATCGCCCTGACAAGGATGCGTAGCTGGGTTGTCTGAATGTCAGGGGTCAACTGCAGTACGGTATGAACTCCCCCCCCCCACAAACACCCCCTCATCCCTCCCGGGGGTTGCAGCTGCTTGTTAATTGTGTAGGGTGAATAACAGACAGCCTTTTTGTGTTTAGTTCGTGAACTTTGTTGATAAGCGTAGTTACACGTGGGCAAATTCTAAAGATAAAAAATTATGTACAGGACAAATACGATGTTGAGAACTCGGACGTCTTTCAGGATTTAGTTTTTTTTTTTTTTTTTTTTTGCGTGGCAGTGAATGACACCTCAGAAGTATGCCGCGGAAATTTAAACATCAATTTCATTTTTAATCCCTACTAAAATGTGTCTTTAATATGCTCGATTCCCTCATTTCATTTCACCGCTGCGATGTGCCTGAACCAGTTCAGGGCTGTCAACTGTTTTCTTGAAGAAAAGAACTGGAATGGTGGGAAATGTGATGGGTTTGCCACAGAATATGGACACACTTTAGGGTGCCAGCAGTGGCAGAGGAATGTGATTTAATCTCCGTTTGCTTAACTGAAGGCGTAATATGAAATACGTGTAATGAACGGATAAGTGGGAGGCTGTGTCTGTCCGTCGGAATATTTTATCTCTGAAATGACACAAGGAATTTGCGATGAAGTTGGGGAGTCCTTTACTGTGATTTTTTGCAGATTAATTTAACCTCCAATGGTAGTTACAGAACAGCTAGAAATAGCTCGTCGTACAAAATACTTGGACATAAAATTATATTTCTTATAAAGATCTACGACTTATATTTGAAGCACATTTTGGCTGTGTGCCAAGTGTCTTTGAAGCGACTTGTCTTTTTCTAAGGAACACAACATTTCTGAAGGAGAGAGATATATATTAGCAATGAATATAACATTTTAATCGGGAGTTTTGAGTACGAATGAATGTTGAATAAATTTGGTGCGAGGTTGTGGATTGGATTAATGTGGCTAAGAATAGGGGTCGGTGTCGCCCTCTTGTGAATACGGTAATAAACTTTCGGGTTACATAAAAGTCAGGGAACCAGCTGAGTGACTGTTAGCTTCTCAGTAATAAGATCTAATTAGTTATTTTATGAGCAAAGTCAGTATCTTAGTGTATGGTGCAATATTTGTGACTATGTTTGTATTGCTTAAATTATTACAAGCATTGTCATGGTAATGCTGTTAAGGGATTTTCTGTCCTATTTATGACTGTATGTTTGTGCGTTATGCTTAAATTATTACAAGCGTTGTCATGGTAACACTATTAAGGTATTTTCGTCCTTATGACTCGCGTTTATGGGCATAGAACCATTGCCTCTTACGTCTGCCTAACAGTCTCCATGGACCACAGTTTCTTCAGTCCGCGTTCTCGCTCAAGTCTTATGTTGTCACACGTGAGAATTCATTAGTTTGTTGAAAGTAAAACCAGGATCGTACGGATATTCGACCGGTTCTAAGTTTAATTATTTTATTCTTAAGGGAAAGGGGGTTCTGTCCGCGGGGCCCTAAACATTTTCGAGCTTAGGACTGAATATTTTGTTACTGGAATATCAATACCCCCTCCACACATTTGTCTCTTCGTAACACAGAAACATTTGAGAACGCTCATTTATGATAAAGGGGATGTTGTTTGATTGAGGGTTGGGGGTATTGAAATCGCTCGTGTGATGTCACTGTGATACATTGATGGATTCTCATGAACGCGACCATTAGTCCCACTCAATGCCATTAACGCCAGCTAATGTTTCAGTCATATCTCTACACCCCGCTGACCTTGAATATTTTTTTTTATTCCGGTTCAAAAGTTTTGACAGGATATTTTATATGAAAAACTACTTTCAAATTTGTTGGATTGGAAACTCATGATATAACAATCCAAGGAAATTATTGCGCATGATTGAAACTGGTTGTGTACGAGTCTGTCGAGAACACGACATAATCGTTTAACTTTTGCGTAAATTAATCTTTTTATTAAAGTATATTAACGATCAACGCTGAAAATACTTGTCATATCGTGTGTGATTTAAATGAGTTTGAACACCATCGAACTATGAATTCACGTTTTGAATTACTCCATCTGCAGTCAGCGACCATGTGCCTTATGATGCTGGTAACTCTTTGCCTGCTAAGGGCACCATCGGCCTTTCGGCAATAGGCCGTGTAAAGTGGCGAAGGTTTCTGAAGCGTTTCGGCAAACATTGTTTTAGAGAAACATTGCAAACCCTAAACATTCTATGTGGGTAATGTTCCTGAAAACGCAAGTTATATATTTTTACCCCAGAATTTTTAATAAGAATAAAATTACTCCGAAACTAATTTACGTGTGGATCCACGTGTGAGTTAATCAGGAACAGTGTGTGAGTTTTACTAATGTTACGTTTGCACGTACAGAAGGAAATTCAGCATTTACATACGTACGTTCTGCAGCGAAGAATTTGTACGTAGAAAGATTTGCGAAACATTTCCTGTCTTCTTCTACGCAATATTCAAAGTACTGACGCCCGTGAAAACCTTCGACCTTCGCGCTGTACTGCGTAATCATTTTTTCGTGACACAGTTTTCTTGTTACTACCGTAGCAAAATTGATGTGGTATTCACATCACATTCTGTGCTTTGTTACGGTAAATGCCTTTGTGCAAAAGAGGGACGCCGGCGCCTAGAAGACGCTTGGCGGCGGTCGCGTAAGTCAGAGGTTCGCGAGGCCTCGTACTTGCTTTGCGGGGAGGGCATAAATGAACGCGTTATATGGAGATTGATGTTCATACTTCCGTCCGCTTGTGCAGAATTCATTTGAGCTGTTGGCTATGGTGTTAACCGCCAAGATTTTCATCAATACCAATCAAGTTTTCGAATTTCCTGGTCGGGATTTCTTGCGAGATGATAAATTTATAGAAAATGTTAGTAGGAAAACCCGAATTAAAGAGTTAACATGGGAGACCCAGACAAAGAATGAATTATTTTATATGAGAGTATGAACTGAATATACCCTGCTCAAGGATCGTGGTCCATTGGCGGGCTGTTTTGTAAAAAGGTGATGTTCCTTCAAGAGACGGCGAATTTCTTGAGTATGTAAGCTACATCTGGCCTCTCGAGTTGTAAGATTTATTACTTTTCGGTAGGCCTTCCACTTTTCCTTCCACGCCCCATCCAACCCTTGCATGACAAAGTCCTGTAGGTTTGTTGAAGTTCAGCGACGCTGTAGACCTGCAGTCTGGATTTTACGAAACATGGCTATGTACCTCTATAACCCAGAGACTTTAGTCCCGAAGATGGAGGCGGTATGTTCCTTCGAAACGACAGTGTCTACCCAAGAGCCACAAGCCAGATGACAGTCGCTGTGACACTTACCGGAGTGGGGAACCTAGAGGCGTCGCGACGCCGAACCCCTTTGCGTCCAGGTTCCGTCCAACCTTCATCGTGTCGCACGGCTCTCTCTCGTTGATGTAGTCGTTTTTGGGAGACTCGATGAGCAGAGCGTACTTCCCTTTCGACGTGCGTACCCTCTTTATGCCCTCGTCGTACGTGCGCACGAACACGTGCTTTCTAGAGCTCATGAATTCCCACATCTTGCTGTAGAGCGTGATCTGGGATTTCTGTAACGCAAACAGGAGTTTCAGCTACATAATAGTTGTATGTAGGGTGGCAGAAATGATGACGGACCTTTGAAGCCCGAAGCTCACCTAAATAATGTATAAAAATGCAAGCCTTGCCTCAAAGAAAACCTGTTTTTATGCAAACATCAATCGGTTAATGCTGTCGAGGGAAATAATTACTGTTGATTATGTTAAAGCAGGCGCAGCTTGTAAAAAACGCCATGTTACAAGGATAGGACTTTTTATTCGACTTTTCTATTGAGTTTGTGATTATGAATATTTATCATGTAACGTGTGCAACTGAAACAGTGTGTTTGAATAATATACGAGGCAGAGACTAGAGATTTTTCAATTCCGAGTTACTTGTATTTGGCTTTGAAGACAATTTAATTCGAACCAACGGCTTGATTTGAATCAGTTATCTTTCTGGTCGTGGTAAAAAGAAGACGTACCCTGAAGAAGTCCCAGGTCGAGCCGTGATATAATGTCCCGTACTGCACTTCGGTTTGTGAAGCCAGGTCCTCGGGAGAATTGATTGGCGCGACCATGCGCTCGACGGTGAGAAATGCCGCCAGGTTGGCGGTGTAAGACGAGATGAGGATCAGGGTGAAGAACCACCAGACACTGCCGACGATACGCCCTGAGATGGACCTGCAGACACAGAGCGAAGCGTAAACAGTTTGAAGACGGGTTTTAAAACAAAGCAGGGGAAAGGACAGGAGGATGGAGGCACTTACGGTACGTAATGATCATGTACGGTGGTACATCATCGAAGGTATCTGCATCGTTCTGGTAGCCGCTGAAACATCCAATCAGATCTCAGTAAATCTCAATTTGTTTACGACAGTACAGACTTCACTAACCTGGGGGATATGTCACAACCCTGTTGCATGAAGGCTCCCAACGCGAACCACAGACTGTTAAGAATACTGAAGTCGTTAGCTACTGTGCTGGGTACTGAAGGGGATGCACCCACACCGGGATGCTGATGGCCGGCGTCGTCACCGTAGTGCAGAAGACGCCACTCGTAAGGCGAGAACCTGGACACGATGAAGAGGACAATGCTCACGCCCACGTACGAGAAGATGACGCACACCCAGATCTCCTTGGACAGGGGGTTGAGGAAGCTGAAGACGCCCGGCTTCTGCTTAACCGGCTTCTTGATCATGATGCTTATTCCCAGCGACATGAAGGGTTTGCTGAAGTCGATGACACGTTCTCGTTCGGAAGTAATCGTCATGGATGCAATTGCTATGTCGGCCTCCTGCAAGATAACAGTGGGATTGTAGTACTCTGTAATTGTGCCCAGGATACACCGATACGGGAGTGCAACTTATAAATCAAGTAGGCGCTTAAGCATCGGGTGCCATGATCAGGCACAGGAGTGAAGTGGAAGATGGCTGTCTTCTGGGTTGTAGCACCGTTTAGTCTGATAGCCCTCTACGCCCTGATGACGTAGGCGGCAAGGACCTCTAAAACGTTGGTAAACTTCTACCAGACAACACGGCGCAACAACCCAGAAGACTGCCATCTTCGGACTCACAGCCGCGGAAACCTCAAATCCTACGTGGAATGTAATGTTTTGTGAGAAACTTCTTCTAGCTAATCGTGTAATTATGTGCCTTTTATCGAACCTTGTAATCCTGGGGCCTCGGGTTCGATTCTCGGCGGTGCCCGAATTTATAACTTGTGTTGGGCAAGGCCGTGGTCTAGGCATCACGGAGTTTTCCTCCGGGGGCATCCCCGGTTTCTCCGTGGCATCCCATTCACACACAGAAGAAGGCAATGGCAAACCACGTCTGGATCATCTGCCAAGAACGTATATGAACAGGTCCCAGTCCGAGAAAAGGATGGAAGGATCCTGTTCATATGGACCTGTCGTCAGACAGAACACTAAAAATAAAAAAATAAAGGGGTTTATTATCTTGTTCACAAGAGCCCGTCACTGGTTACTACTTGTCAGTTGATTGAGGTCAACACTCGTCACACCCTGTTTGTTAAATATCCGTTTAAATATTATCCTCCTAACTTCGCGTACGACTTTCGAGTGGTGCCTGGCATTCGATTTCCCGACTAAAAGGTTGTGTGTGTTTTTCGTGTCTGCCGTGCAACACCCCAAAAAAAAAAGTTTTATGGTATTTGGGGATGTGACCTTGAGAATCACGTCCCTCGTTTTGATCATGGCCTCGCACGCAGTGTTTTGCTGTGAGTCAGCCGTCTCAGCCCCTAGAACCGTGGAATACAAAGCCGAACGTTTCAATCATACTGCCATTGATTGAAGTAGGTCATTGGGTTCTTTCGATGTGCGACAACAGCTGATCTGTAGGGCAGGTTGCGGCACGCACTTGCCTAGGGGAAACTGCGTCACATGGCACAGTCACCCCCACCTTCCTTCCTTCCTTCGGCCGGCGTTCGGGAATCTCCTTTTTGTTCCCAGTATTATTAAGGAAAAATTATTCTGTACGAGACAGTGGTTCTGCGCTTAATTTTCGATGTTTGGCCGAGAATCTGGTCGATCATTACCGATCCGCCCAACAGAAATATTTACGACTAGGCGTAAAAGCTGTACGCGTTACATTCGAGGAGGTCTTTATGCGAAGTGTTTCGGCTGAATGCCACAATTTCGGAGTGGCATAGCGAATATTTTTAAATCATGCGAATAATAGCTAAAAATCAAAACAGAAATTCGTAACTGTATCGAGTGAGGTTCGGAGAACTTGAGGGCTGGTGCGGTGTTTTGTACATTTGAGGTCAGCAGTGTCGGTGGAATCGTTTATGACTAAATACACGTGAACTCGGAATTGAATTTGACTTAGTTTGGTTCTTTTTTTTTATAATCCTTGGTGTTGGTAACACTTTAAATTATTTGGTGTCGATAAATCTGATGGCGGAATAGCGGAAAACAATTTCTTAACCAGTTCGTCGAGAATAATTCAGGTCTACGGAGTTATTTGATTGTCTCGTGTAATAATTTGAGATGTAAGACATTGGTGTGACGGGGTCTCACCTGGAAGTTGGCTTCGGCGTATTTGTTGCTATGGAAACAGGCTTTGTATAAAATCGAATTATTGTTCCATGCGGCAGACATTTTAGAGGCTCATTAATATCAGTGAATCTTTCGTGACTGTTTTTATCCTCGGTCATTATAGTCGAGTAAACAGTGCCGTGATAGCTTGACAGTGTAATTCCTGTATAAATGTTTGTGATAATGTCAGTCGATAGTCGTTATCGAGAATAAAAATAGTAATTTACTTGCATTAGCTGGTCTACTCTGGAATGGTAGTTCCACTGAGTGGTTGTTTACTGACGTTGTTTGTACGGTCTCGCATGTATGTCTTAATATGTGACGTATAAAATGACTGATTCACTAATATGATATACGTTTTTTTTATACGAGTGATTTTCTGAATGTCTCTAAAAATGGTAATTTTTTTTACGTCATAACTATTTTGAACACAGCTCCTCGTTTGTGTTTTTTATTATATTCGACGTTTCGGAAATTCTCTCCTATTGTCTTCATATCTATGGGTCTAATTTGGTGGTAGATTATTTATACTGATTTGTATTTTTTTTATAAGCGAAGCGGATTCTAAAATAGTCTTTGGACCAAATTTAGAATAATGAACCGCCTATGGGTGGGTATTCTAAAAATAATATTCTGTGCGTCTGAATGAAATATTCTGTTTTGTGTCCCGTCAGGTATTAGCGAAGCCGTAGCGTGGACGTTTAACACAACAGACACTTCCTTAGTTACTTACCAGTGAAGTAAGTTATTTTTCTCTAACGTCAAGCATGTTAGTATGTCGGTTAATCTGTAATCCCGGCCGAGATATTTCCTCTAAGCAGGCCGCGGTCGTCTATTTCGACTTACGTGCTTTTTAAATTGAACGTCGTTCTTTAAATAAGCCAGAAATCAGCTAATACATACACGTGCAAGCGGCCTAAACGTCGAGCGACGTTTCGTCTAGGCAAACGGGAATTATGGAATTTTAGAATACGGCCGTAAATTATGTACGTTTCCATCCCAGTCCCGTTTTGAAAACTCTTGGAATCGATCCCCTGACAAGGACTACAACTCTTCTTGTCGCGAGGCAGCACCGACGCCGAGCGTCGCGAGGAACAGTGAACTCTGACGGTAGATTCTTGTACTTAGTTGTAAATCCTGCGGCGTTTGGTAAAGGCTGACATCTAGTGAGGTACAGGAAGATCAGGCATTGAGGAAGAAGCTTTCAATCTTATGGTGATTACGGAGTTACCTAAAGACTTTTCTGTCTCGCCGCGAACAAACCCGATTTACGCGACATGCACGGAGTAATCTAAATAAATGTAGGTCTGTTATCTTGCTTTGCTGTGTTAGTTTAAGGATTACAATGACAAAGAGAATGAAAATTCAAGGTAAACATGCACGGAGTAATCTAAATAAATGTAGGTCTGTTATCTTGCTTTGCTGTGTTAGTTTAAGGATTACAATGACAAAGAGAATGAAAATTCAAGGTAAATTTGACAATTAGTGAGAGACTACACAGAAAATGAGAAATCTCTCAGAGGAGGAAATTATGCCCGTTTAAAAATTACCCCATTACCATATTGGCATATGGAGCAGATATTTGGACATGGACCAAGTTCAAGATTTATAACCAATTCAGAAAATAATAAGTTGTCAAATGTGCGATCTTTGGAATACATCAAAATTCCCAAAGGTATTTTTTTTACACAGAGCATGGGCGAAAACGTCAAAGACAACAGTGGAATCCTAAGTTGATATAATTGCGTCATATTGTGAATTAAAATTTAATTATTCGTGTTTTTTTTTCCGTCTAATCACAATTGTATATAAATAAAATTTATACATAAGATATTAAAATATCATTTACATATTTGGTACAACTTTTTACTACATGTTTCGGTTACATTGAACCATCTTCAGGTGTAAAGTTAAAAGTTAAAATTATAATCTTATGAACTTACACAACAACAGTAATTAAGTTTTAGTTTATAAGATTATAATTTTTAACTTTTAACTTTACACCTGAAGATGGTTCAATGTAACCGAAACATGTAGTAAAAAGTTGTACCAAATATGTAAATGATATTTTAATATCTTATGTATAATTTTATTTATATACAATTGTGATTAGACGGAAAAAACACGAATAATTAAAGTGGAATCCTAGCTCATTTTTGCAAGCGTGAGTCAAGTTCATTGGTGAAACAATGTCCTCCAAGATCGTAATAATGTGATGAAAGACTTAACGGACAGTTCCACACTTACCCAATAACTCGAATATCTGTTGAAATACACTAATTATTAAGCTCATTAATATGCTAGTTTCTCCAGTCCTCTGAAAGGATAGCTTTTTTTATATGCAAACATTTTCCTCAACACTCATTTCTCAAATACGTGATACGTGTGTATATCGATAAGTAGTATCGATAGTCGATTATAACAACACAACAAGGGAAAATATCGCAGTTTTATTAAATCATTAATGCCTTGGTTGATATGAATTTACATTTGAAGTGCTTGCAGGAAGCTTATAAAAACATTTCGGTATAAATTCGAATATCCTTGTTAGAAATGTTTTTATGCTCTGAATCTGAAACACATTGCTCGTGCCTCCGAGGCACAGTTCTGTTACCTGCGTTGTGTACAAAAGGTCAAAGGTTACGACATGCGACTTAATTAATATGCATCGGCAATTCTTGTCACTGTTTACGCAGCTGTAATATTTCGTACAACCTCGGCTTTCGGGATTGAGCCTTTTCGAACGCTGAAATTTGCCATCGTTTCGACAAACTTCGCTGTTATCATCTTCAGGGCGAATGGGTGTTTTCGGAAGCATTATATAGACCTACAGTAGGGAATTGATGGCGAGTGATACGTGAAGGACCAGTTTCTTCGCAGCTTTTTCTTAACCATATGCTCTTTACCGATTGGATAACAGCCCACTCCTCTCTTCTGCCAATCAAAACCTTCACATCCCACCGGCCACCCACTACCTGCTCAAAAATGCTACCTAAAACACCCAGCCAACACACATTCTCCCTGAAGATGGCAACTGAAACGTTTGTCGAAACACTGGAAAACTCTCAATAGTTGACCCCGTTCACTACTGAAAACCAATGTTGTACACTGGTTTAAGGTTTCATATAAGCGTCTTTATCGACGATATATACATAATGAAATTACCATACACTGAGTTTTAATTACGTTGGACTTATTCCGACTGTACGAAACGTCATGCTGAATTATACCCTTCCTTTTGTGTTGACTGTACGAAACGTCATGCTGAATTATGCCCTTCCTTTTGTGTTGAGAGAGAGAGAGAGGGGGGGACACAGTAGCTGAATAATTTACCAGTACCTTTCTGATGAGCTCGCCGACCATACCATCCCAACCGCCCTTAACGTCCGGATTCTCTGCTCCGTAGTTTCCGTCCTTCACGATGCTGAGTTCATCTGCAACACAAATGACGTCACAACATGTCGTCCGCTCATATTTTCAATCATACTCCACTTCAGTCTACTTCTGGACTTAAAGAGATGTGAATTTGTCTCGTGGTCTTTACACTGAGATGGATAGGTCAGTTAGTGCACCGAATGGATGGATACTTACAGTTTATGCCCAGTCTCTTAGCGATGAGATCTGCCAGGTCCTTGCAGTAACCTTCAAATCGCTCGTTTCCGGTCAGGTTCTCTCCGGGTTCCGGGGTTCGCATCATGATGTACGGCTCCTCCTGCGGTTATGCAACTTTTACTAACAGCTATCACTAGAATAGACGCGGGTCATTTAAAAGTTTATAAAAAATACAAATTAAGATATGAAATAAGCGATGCTTGAGAAACATTTTATTCTGTTTTGCATGAAAATCGCTTCATAGTTTGTATTTCTTACTATATATTAGAGTATGAGCCGGGATAGCTCAGTCAGTATAGTGACTAGCTACGGGCTGGACGACCGGGGTTCGATCCCCGACGAGGGCAGAGGATTTTTCCTCTAGCCTCTGCGTCCAGACCGGCTCTGGGGTCCACCCAGCCTCCTCTACAATGGGTACCGGGGTCCTTTCCCGGGGGTGAAGCCGGCCGGGGCGTGATGCTTACCACTCACCCCCATCTAGTGCCGAGGTCAAGGAAGAGAGGAGCTATACCTCCACTCACCCCAAGCGCCTACATGGCGTGTAGTGGGACAAACTGTACTTAACTTTACTATATATTAGAGTTGTAATATCACGAAAGATTTGCGGTGCGTGTAGCATGGACCTCAGATGAGCATTTCATACAGCAGTTTAATCGGTAAATCTGAAGGGATGAGACCACTTGTCAGATATAAACGTCGATGTGGGGATGATATTAGAACGTATCTTGAACATTCATAATGCGAGGTGTGGAATTAGTTCACCTGACTTGATCAGTGGCGGGCTCTCGTGAACACGATTATAAATTATAAGGCTTCATAAAAGAAGTGATTTTCTGACAAGCTGAGATACCGCCAGCTTCTTGATAGGGTCCGCGATCCACGCAGAGAGGAAACAGCTTGATTTATCAGCCCAAGCGAACATTGTGAGAGTTCTGTTTTTTTGTTAGTTGCTAAGCAATGATCAACAGTGAAAGTACTCGTACAGAAACGGGGTTTGCACAATTTGCATAAGCTTCCAACCCAGGAACTCTGAGCGGACCATAAAGCTTCTACCACCAGCCTTTCAGTCCGTCTGTGTAGAAGCGAAAATAGTCGGCTAATCCAGGGGCCGTGTGTATCAATACCCCCAGGAAAGAAGGAAAAAAAAACTACCTAAAAAGCATTTAACAGCCTGCCTGGTCTGAAATTGAATCGAATAGTTATAAAAATGGCAGAGTTTGAAAATGAGATCTAATTCCATTTAATGGAAGTCTAAAGCCTGCGTGTCCTGATGTCTTTAGTGAAGTACTGAGTATCTGTCGATGTTGGTTTGCTGGGATGTGGGTAGATACCAACGTTTCGGGGGAACATTCTCCCTCCATTTTCAGGCCGGGAATTTGACGCAAATGCAGTGCATGTTACAGAATGCAAATGTGAATCAGTCAGACGTGGGATACTGGGAACCTCAAATATTTGTCGACTGATTTTATATTTGTAGCGTACATTTCCACAAAGGACCGATCTCATTGATTCAAATCAAAAATGCGTTCCACTGTATAACAGCTCGCAAGCCCCTGCTCGATTGGGACACGCATTTCTCCCGAGTCTTTCGGTTTTCCTCTGTCAGTATCATTCCACCGTTGTTCGTGTTCAGTCATGTTATCATCTGGGGGATAGACAAAGGGTGTGTTAGACCCCCCCCCACGTTCCACAGAGACGCAGTTAGACCTCTTCGCAGCATTAACAACAAATTCTTCTTTATTAAGATCTATCATCGAAGTTCAATACTTATACAGGGTGTTCAAAAGTCCATATGCAGATGTTTAAACACGCATTTCTCTGGCAAACGTTGGTCAACATAATACAGCCACGGAACTGATCTTCGTATTGGTAAAGTGTTGTGTTTTCTTTGCGGTACGGACTGCATTATTATTTATATATTATTTAGACGAGCTTCGGCTTCAAAAACCTTTAGTAATTGTGGCAAATATGCATGAATACATACATACCTTTACACGCGCACACACACAAACACGTAAATGCATCAAGGAACACTAAACTTAGTTATTATAAGGATCTCCAGAAAATAATCGCTGCTTACAGTGGAGTATAATACGAAACAAATAATAAAAGATGCAGAGTTAGACTTGTTGCTAAAGTGGATGGTGCATATACAGGGTGTCCCAAAAAGATGTGTACATAGTAGTAAATTTGATGGCCGCTTGTTAA
>NW_019059788.1:318655-330017 GCF_000696155.1 Zootermopsis nevadensis | reverse complement strand
GTTTTGCCATTGCCTTCTTCTGTGTGTGAATGGAGTAATTGTTGGGATGCCACGGAGGAAAACTCCGTGTTGCCTAGACCACGGCCTTGCCCAACACAAGTTATAATATGTAATGGTATATTTCATTAAATGTCTTTATTTAATTCATTGAATGTGTGTATACATCTTTTTGGGACATCTATCACTGGGCGTTCAAGTGTTAAAAGCCAGGCCACCTCTGTTATCATCCGACTGACGCAAACTCTCCACTGATACAGTGTTTTTATTATGTATTCCATGCGAAAAGCGTAGAGTCTGTGAGGTGGTACTTACAATGATGGTGGTCACTATATACGTTTTATTCTTTTCAATCTCTGATCCTGGCTTCAGTCGCACGTATTTGGCTGCGACAGGACTAAATCCGAACTCGTCGGTCCACTCAGCAACCTGGGAAGATAAACTCAGTTTCAATTCTAGTTGGAAGCTGCGGACAGAGGGAAGTTAAGTGGTGTTCATATTCAGTAGCCGTTAATGAAATTTCTGGCCAGAATATGTGGTATCGCTGTCAGTACTTGAGACTTTGTAACGTAAACGATAGGATTCTTCGTGGAAAACAATTACAGAAGGAAATGATGGTGGTCTAATTTAAGTTACTGTCCCGACAGCTACTTTAAAGGATTAAATAAAACCACGAAGACTTGTCAGCCTGTTTCGGGCCAGGATTTTAATTCGGGACCTTAAAAATATAAAAAACTGGATCGTTAATCACCGGGCCATTACGTTCAGTAACTAACAAACAATGTAATTTATGGTAATATATAAAAATTGAATTAGACTTGATTTAACTGGTTGACAAATGAAGTTTAATAACACTGGTACAATCTGTAAAGAGATATTAAAAATGTATTTATGCGGAAATTTCCAAACCAAATGTTCTAATCAGTCGAATTCCATATCGAGAAGCTGTGTGTAAACACCCCTCCTTACAAAAGAATGTTTCAGCGCTTATAATAATAAACATTATAATTGTGAACGCCCTTGTCATAGCTTAGTTTAGAAAGTTTATTTTAACTCGGCTGAAATAGGTAAACGTCACCATGTCACATGTATTAAAACCGAAATGCTGAAATCTGCAGTGAAGGTGGTTAAATTTTCGAGTTTTGCAGAACGCATATATTTCTAATTGAATAAAAATTTACTTGGATATTATCCATCGTCTAGTAATAAAACGTAAAAAACGTAAAACGACGTTTCGGAGATGGGGCTCTATCTAGTGGGCCCAACTGAGTAGGAACCTGAAGACGGAGATAGAGCCCCATCTCCGAAACGTCGTTTTACGGTTTTTACGTTTTATTACTAGACGATGGATAATATCCAAGTAAATTTTTATTCAATTGACTCTTCACCATCGTCAAGAAGTTTTAGATTTGGCATATATTTCTTGATTAAGTGGGTACTGATAATCCGTTTATCGGATGCCCTATAGGCTTGGCAGGACGTGGTCGTCTTAATTTCCTTGTTCTTGCTTTGTTTTTACGTTTGGTTCGTTGATACTGAACCCAGAACATGAACGATGTCACCCAAAACGGAAAACGTTTGTTCGGGGACGCGGCACATGAATATGCAATGTTTTTTTAGAATGAAATTTGCGTGTACGCAACCGATGACCGGTAAATTGAGCGTAGTTAACACTTGTTGAGGCTCACCTTAACCATGGCACTGTTGAACGTCATTTCCACTACGTGCAGCGTGTAATTCTGACGTTTTCCGTCGTCATTGAAACGTATCTCCCCTGTTAATCCCTCTAACTCCACCTGTAACAACATTTGATACCATCAGTAGCGCTGTTGTGTAGTGCAGGCTGCGTTATGTTCACACAAACGAGGACTTGACGACAGATTCATGGCGGTGTAACTGGTACATTCGCAAAGTAGGAATGTCAGTCTATCTCTAATTAACCAGCAAGATAATGCGTAAGTAAAAACTGTATAATAATTCTGATAGTTACTACTAAAGCTAGTGCGGCGGATGAATTCAATTCCGAAAATGCCTTACGAAACATAAAATATGACCCGAAATGTTTAAATTTATTTAAGTAATAATTTTCTTAATCTCAGGCGGGATCTATGGGAGATAGGAGTTGAAGGAAACTGGATTTTGTTGGCCCAGGACAGGGTCCGGTGGAGGGCTTTGGTTAATTCGGTGATGAACCTTCGGGTTCGGTAAGCCATCTAGTTAGTTAGTTAGTTATCTTATTGAACTCAGGAAGGAGGGTGGTGATTGGATTAATCTGACTCAGAACACGGCCGGTAGGAGGCTAATGCAAAACCGGTAATGAACTTTGAGGTTCCAAAAAAATGGAAAATTCCCTGACTCTCTGAGCGACTGTAAGCTTCTGGTGAAGGATTATACTCCGTGGGATTCATTTTATTGTGATAAACGAAAGTGTAGTCATGCATTGTGATGTAGCAGTTTTTATCGGGATTAGAAATTGTGTTCATTGACGGTAGAACTGTGATCCTCTCCCTTTCAGCTTAAGGTGTGTTAGTGAATTTTATGTATGCTTCCATGTAGACTGTAATGTGAAGTTCAAATCCTGAAAATCGTAATCCCAGTTGAATGTGATTGATGGTCGCCGGGCATCATCTAGCCTAGCTTCATCGTCTCCTTCGTCCTCGTCTTCACAGTGTCTGCTTATCCCTGATGGCTAGGCCACCTGCTGTGCCATGTGACGCGGAAAACGCCCACAGTGGTCCGTTTCAATGAAAAAAAATTCTTCCGGAAACACTGTGTGTTCTGTGCTTAACCCTTTGGAAGAACAGTGAACAGAGAGAGAAGAAAATTTTGGGAGAGACACTACATTTAACGGAGGGGGGGGATTTTTTGACTTTTAAGGTTTCCATTCAGTGCCCGTTCGTCCTGGTAAATGTAGGTGAAGATACCGTAGAAGGCTTCTGGAAGAGATTGTAGACTGATGAGGTAGAATCTGGACTTGAAGCTCGAGGCTTATCTAAGTTGAGTTCCTACCTCAAAGAGAACACCACGTGTCTCCATAACAACGATAAAAAGGGGGATTAATCGGTGTTTATGCCATGCTCTGCGTGCTGAACGAATGGTTGTTGATTACTTAACCAGGTGGTTAGTGACTGCTGGAACCTTGCGTTTGAAAGTGATTAGAAAATGTCACCCTCGCCCGCTCGTTCACTCCCACTATCCTATATCACGTGGCTGGTTAGTCATGACGTCATGGCTGACTTATCGATCATTCGTTGCGAGGGCTCGACTTTTCTCCTTTTCTACACTGGAAAATTAAATCTAAGGGAGGAGAGAACTGGAGAGGAAGATGTGTCTGTGTGTGGTGGGGTTAGGTCTCTTAGTATTTGAGCGACTTCAATCTTTACTTGATGGAGTACGAAACGGTAGCAGACCGAACAAAAGAGGAATAATAGTAACACCGAGGATAAAATAAGATCGGTCGGTCGGTTCCATAAAGACGGAGGATTGAACCATACACACACCGTTCTGAATTACAGCTTCCAGACTGTCGAGTCAGATGGGATTAATGTTGTATTTATTCCGATGAGCTTTTGTTGATAGCAGTGAAATAAAAGTTTAAGGAGGTTTGGATTTCTTTTACGTCTTATGGAATTCACCATCCAAGACGAAAAGGGTTTTAGCATTTATATGTCTATAGGCAATGCAATGAGCCCCTGTGGTTTTCGTTAGATGAGCCAAGTTTAACGATGGTCCGTTCCTCCGCCAGAAAGACTTTGCTATCGGTTCAGTGTGACTCCATCAGCGGACGCACAAAGACTCAGCTGAAGACCTTAAATCTTTAAAGCCCGGTGGTAACTATAAGTGTCGTCTAACGATCACTAACTGTGCAATTTTGTATTTGTTAGTCTTTTACTATTCTCAGTGTGAACAGATATTAATTATGATAATATAATTAACCTATTTATCTTTGCAGTGGTGACCCATTGCATTTTCTTTGAAGTACGGACTGAATTCTGAAGTATTGTTTAGTGGAAATTCGGCTTCGAAGGGTTTATTTATAAAATAACCAAACTTAAAATGAATTTGAAGCATAATGTACTTCTAATTCGTGTTAAATTAAATTCTGATGAGACTGGATTTTGATTAAGGACTACAGTAGCTACTGCTGGCTCGTATATGGAAGCATTGTAACAATTCATAACTGTCACAGGTGCTAATCTGTTATCCTAAGTACAGTTTCACCGGTCGAGATGCTCTCATGAGCTCGGAAAAGGACGACCGAGCATCGCTTGTACTTGTCCAATAACTGGCCAAGCCGCGATTTGCTGTTTGGCCAACGCCGTAGAGAAGTGGGATCTTGGCCCATCCCATTAAATCCTCGCACTGATCTCCACACGAGATCTTGAATACGGAGAGAACAAATCTCCCCGCAACGACACATGGATTCCAACGAGCATTGTCTGGTCAGTCGCCATCTGGTGATCTAGAGGGAAACACTTTTCTATCTTGAGGAATTGGCTTGGAGCTATGAATTTTCCTGTCTTACGAACTTTAGAGGAGATTTTGGAAAAGATGTATGCGTTAGTGCTCCTTTGCGAGAAATCCTACCGGAATTCGTCCACAGATCGTTTTTCTAGGCAAGAATTCTGCTTTATCGCACCTCGGGCCTGCGACACGGTAATGAAATGAGTAGCCTCGCATACGGACGCAACTGGAGTTGTAACTTCAGCCATGCAGAAGGAAGCAGTATGTTCTTCCGAAGCGTTAGTCTATAAGATTTTAAAACCCAGAAGTACAACCTCGACATTTTAACGTATTATATCAGTGGATTTATGTGTTGTTCTGTCGTCTTTACGCTGTTTCTTTCTAATTTAATAAGATCCTAAGTCATAAGTAGAACTAATCTACCATTTATAGTGTTTTTATCCCAGTAAATCGTTGTTTATTTGTATATGGTTTGGCGCAGTGAATCTACGAAAACATTTAGTTTCAGTAAGTTTAGAAAAAAATTCCGGTTTGCAAGCGTCAGTTGTCGAGTTGCTCGAAACTTCGAATCCGTAGACGAATAAACTGCATACCTTTCTCAAGTGACGGGATATCTTGTCCCCGTGCTCCCAGGGAGTGACCCAGCCTTGGCTCGTGTTACAGTCCATTCCTCTGCTGCCGTTGTTGAAAATCTGACCTCGCCGGAAGTTTGTCCGAAACGTATCCGGCTTCTTCTTCAGGATCTTGTTGAACGCCTCGACCAATACAAATACTGCATCGTACATGAGCGCTGACTGTGCCTAAAAGACACGTCACAAAATTATGTACAGAATCTTTCGTTAATTTGTGGTGAAATTTAGATGAATTTTGGCGTGACGTCGAGGTTTGTTCTGAGAGATAGCTATTAAATAGCTACAATATGTATATGAAAATTAATTTGAAAGAATTTAAATTTTGAGTTCTGCGTTTTATTATGCGGTATCAAGGAGAGCGGAAAACCTACCGAGATGGACTCCCGGCCTGCACCTTGAGACGTGTTAGGGTCTAGCTTCCGCCATCCCTCCAGGAAGTCCTTCACGTATCGTCGTGATGAGTCTATTATCCTGAAGCCTGTGATGTTGATAGCACCATACTCGATAACTTCACTCTCCCATCGGTCGTCCATAATCTGCACAAAGCAACACCACACGAGTTACTCACGAGCACAAACGTCGAAGACCTGTTTCTGTGAATTCCATGATGGTCTCATGGAAACTCACGTCGCTGTAGATTTGTTAACACTTCTAAGTCGTATAGGGAAGTTACGGGTTCAAATCTCTGTCCGGGGACCAGCTATCCTAGTTGTTTTCGTGATTGTCCTCAGTACCTCTACGAGATCACGAACGCTTACTTCCTTATCCTTTCCAATTCATTATTCTTCGTATACTGTAGGATTATACTGTAAGCTGCTGACAGTAGTTTTTGTTAACACGCTAATGAACTTCCGCGTTCTATAAAGAGGTGGAAAATATCGTGGCTGGGTGGGTAACTATTAGCGTCTGAAAGACGATTATGCACAATGTAGTTAGTTGGTGGTCAGTTACGCAATATATGGCGCGTCCTCGAGTACGGATGGAGGAGAATGCCTGTAGGTGTGAAGGGTAGCTCAGATTTTGATTAATAAATGTGACGGAAGACAAGGGGTAGTCCTTCAACTTGAGGTTCTGCCATGGGTGTCTAATAATCTCTTACCTTAAAAACTAAGATTTTACTAAATACCACCTGTGTTACAGAGTCTTATTTTGAATTATTGTTTATTTATCTGCGTGTGTTACTAAAATTTAAGTATTTGTTTGTTTGTTTAAATCTTGTCAGTCTAATCACAATACAAAATTCCTATTAATATTAAAATATTACTATAATTAACATTTAAATATTTAAATGTTAATTATAGTAATATTTTAATATTTAATAGGAATTTTGTATTGTGATTAGACTGACAAGGTTTAAACAAATATATATTTATCACAATATGACGCAACTTTATCATCTCATAAAATTTAAGTTTCATTGAATCTGCATTTATCATTTCTCCGCCCTATAACTCATTGACGTGTCTGCCCCGCTATTAAACCCACAAAGATTATAGTGCCCTAGTGACTGCGCGCGGCGGGTTGCATCTCAGCCTGTTCAGGGAATTAAGTATGGTAATTGAGAAGTGAGACTTATTTGACACCGCTTTGCGTTCGCATCTCTCCGCACATGTACATTAGTTCTCTAGCGTAAAATTATTCACCAAATACAGACAAAGATGTCAGAACTCCAGCTGAGTTGTGTTTCAGAGTGATGTCTGGAAATAATGAGCGGGCTAAAATGGAATTGTTTGTCCGTCAGTCTGTAGTCGGTGTATCTTCGTCATTGGTACAAGGTTTTAATTTTTTTGTGTGTGAGTGTACACAGGAAGGGATATTAAAGTATTGAAAATAGGATTTTTTTAAGAACAAGAATAATGCGACAAATGAATGCACTGAATTGGGTTTAAATAGAATGGTTTTCAAGGCTGTTTTATGAATGTGGAATCGGTTTGTTCTGCTGTCATCGTGTATTAAGGTACTTTTGTCCGTAAGACGTTGCAGACTTTATGTAGGTTTGTACTCGCTTTAAAATACATGAGTGTGGGTCGTATTTATCTGACTGAGGGGTTCCGGTGTTGAACACGTTAATGAACCTTTGGGCTAAATGAAAGGCGAGGCATTCTTTGGCTAGCTGAGCGACTGTTATCTCCACAAGAAAGTCTATGTTTCGCTCGATAAGAAACTGAAATGATTTTAACCCGGCAAAGTCCTTTATTACGTGTAAATTTACGAGCGTAGTTGTTTGAAATCTGTCATTCCGTTTGAAGAGATATTTTTCGGGTTAAGTTGTTCAGAACGGGAAACTGCTCTCTGGCATTTTATCCTCAGATACTCAATACGTAGTTTATAAATTTGTTCTAAGTAGTTAAATAAAATATTGACGGGGCACATAGTTTGTAATTGGGAGATAAGGACCATATAAAACACGCCTGACCGAAAGAGAGCACTTGCAAGACCTAGATGTAGATGGGAAGGATAATACTAAAATGAAACTTAAGGAAATATGGCGGGAGGGTGTGGACTGGATTCATCTGGGAACTTTGTCAACACGTTAATGAAGCTTCGAATTTGAAAAAAAAAAAAAAAAGGCAAAAAGATGTTGGATAGCTGAGCGACCGTCAGATTATCAACGAGGACACTGCTGCTTGTAGTTAGTCAAATATAAACAGTGTGGTTATCAGAGCGGTTAGCTTTATTATACAGAACAACGTTTCTGTTGATTTTACAGTATCAGAGGCGCATGATACAGGATAATTACAATGAATTAGTAAGGTACACAGAGGATCCTGTTTGCGTATGCAACGCACGCGGCGTGGGACTTCGATTGCTAGGGTTGGTAGTCTTGGTTGGGAGATCCAGTCGGATGTTCCGTATAATTCAGTTTAATGATCCCAAAATTGGACTCTGGATAGAACTGTGTGTCCGAAAGAAGCGTTGTTTAATAAATTAAAAATGAATTAATAGAATGAAATAATTATTTTTGAAATAACAGAAAATTTATAATAACACGTAACTGTGTAAACATACATATTACGTTTTTAATTTCAGATAAAATATTAGGTGCTTCAAATTTCTTCTACGAGTGGTACAACAGTACTTACCAATCCGCTGAGCAGGTAGTGGTAAGTACGTTTTCCTAGTGTGACGTCACGAACGTGGCTCACTACAATTTCCTTGGCCATCTCTGTGGGACAGTCCAGCACCACGTACTTGTGGCTCCACCTGGCAGCCATAAATAAAGACTGCGTTTAATGTGACGCATTTACAGAAGTTCCACGAACTTGCATTATGTTCAATGTCAAATGTTCTTAACCCAACTCTTTCAGAGAAGTGCGTTACGTCAGCACATACAATGAATGTAACTGATTTATGTGGTAATTCTTAGAGAAATTCCGGGGTTTTCGAGTTCCATTAAAGGCGGAAAATGTCTTCAATACCCTATCGTTCTCCCACTAGTTTATGTCTAAGAAAGTAAACTGAAATCGCCCTGTTGATGGAGGCAGCAGGGACCTCTGAAACGACCGTAAACTTCTACCAGACTAAGTCGCCTTACAATACCGGGCGCCATGAACACCTCGATTCCTACTGTAATTAAAAGTTGTTTTTCTCGCGACACTCACCTGCTGAGCTCCTCCAGGCCGTGCAAATAGTCGAGGGCTTCGGAGATGTTCTGGATCCTTTTCACTGACTCCACCTGGAAGGATTCTTTGCCGGGTCGCAGGCTCTGGTAGATCTGCTGTAGCCTGAGTAGACCTAATGACAGAAGAAGTGTGCTTCGTAGTCTGTTGTACAAGTACGTAATTTAACTGTACGTAATTTAACGGTGGTCTAGCGGTTAGAACGCTGGCCTTGTAATCCTGGGGGGTCTCGGGTTCGATTCCCGGCGGTGCCCGAATTTATAACTTGTGTTGGGCAAGGCCGTGGTCTAGGCAACACGGAGTTTTCCTCCGTGGCATCCCAACAATTACTCCATTCACACACAGAAGAAGGCAATGGCAAACCACTTCTGGATCATCTGCCAAGAACGTATATGAACAGGTCCCAGTCCGAGAAAAGGATGGAAGGATCCTGTTCATATGGACCTGTCGTCAGACAGAACACTAAATAAATAATAAAAATAACAGCTGACATGCGGGTTGTTTTGGCGACAGTTTATTTTACTCGTATCGATACGACAAACCTGATCGAAGTTGATATAATTGCGTCATATTGCGAATTAAAATTTAATTATTTGTGATTTTTTCCGTCTAATCACGATTGTATATAAATAAAATTATACATAAGATATTAAAATATACCTGAAGATGGTTCGATGTAACCGAAACATGTAGTAAAAAGTTGTACCAAATATGTAAATGATATTTTAATATCTTATGTATAAATTTTATTTATATACAATCGTGATTAGACGGGAAAAAAAACACAAATAATTAAACCTGACCTATTCGAATTTTGATCAGAACACAAGCTAGTTTAGGTTTGTCGTGGTGTTTATCAGTCGTGGATGTTACTCTGAAACAGGGAGCGACCGCTTATTATGTATCGTTACCTACCGCTGAAATAGTCGTAAATTAACACTTCAGCCACCTGAACTCCGGTACACACGAACTCTCATTAGCAATGCATTTTAAGCTATCAGTGATAATGAGATTGGAAATTTGCTTTATGTCGATAATGGTAAACTACGTCACTCAAAAGATATGGGCGAACTACCTGACCTCTGTGTCACATTTCCCCACATAAACTTAAGTTCGCATTTTTTTCGTAAATTAAAAATATCGATTTGTGATATATACGTAGATCAGCAAATGAGCCGGGATAGCTCAGTCAGTATAGTGTCTAGCTACGGGCTGGACGACCGGGGTTCGATCCCCGACGAGGGCAGAGGTTTTTTCCTCTTGCCTCTGCGTCCAGACCGGCTCTGGGGCCCACCCAGCCTCCTCTACAATGGGTACCGGGGTCCTTTCCCGGGGGTAAAGCCGGCCGGGGCGTAATGCTGACCACTCACCCCCATCTAGTGCCGAGGTCAAGGAAGAGAGGAGCTATACCTCCTCTCACCCCAAGCGCCTACATGGCGTATAGTGGGACAAACTTTACTTTTACTTTTACGTCGATCAGCAAACCTAGAAATTGGCATTAGATCGATAATCGTATACTACGTCACTCAGTTTATAAGCATGGAAACTGTGATTATATCTGTTACGAGATTCTTGTTACAGTTCAGTGTAGATTTTTACCTGTCTCCTGTTTTAAATGTAATAATTAAAGTATGAGTCTATGGTTTACCTGTTGATGGTTCGCCCATGTCAATGCAAAAAGTTATTGAGCGTGTTTCAAAGCAGTGTCGAGTACATTTTTGTAACATTTCTTTCAGCGTCCAATAACTTTATTTTTTCGATGTTCCTATGGACTTTGTTTCGTTCTCAAAAGGAACAGTGACAGTTTTTTCTATACTTAATTAACTTGCTGATATCTGTAGTATGTTTTATCGGATGTGGGGAACGATACTTAGCTGTTTACTTTTTCCCTTTTCAAATGTTTAAATAAGTTTTTATGTGGACCGTCTGTCTCCATTTGTGTTACGATTCGAAAAAGCTCTCGGCACATGTCCCTTGGAACTCCACACTGCACGGCAATTTAATTAAGAGGGAGAGAAGAAGGTTCCCCAGTCGAAATTATTGCCACGCCGCCAAAGTAAAGCTTGGTTACGCTGATGGGCTCATGCGCACGTATTGATCTCATATCTGGTACCATTTTTGCCTAATACCAAAGTGTTCCTCTTAAGACAGCCTAAAATCACATCTATATGTTGTAAATTAGAGGCACGCTCGTTTTCTGAGCATACGGTGCATACACTTCAGAGGTACCTTCTGCCTCCATCGTCAGCCGTGGTAAATATCTTCCATGCTACATTGTCCTACGACCCACAAGACAGCAGGCTTCACTTTCAACTATTGTCGATGAGAAGAATTGATAGTCTTTCCTCCACTCGTCCATTCAAGGTGTGTTGATGTACGAGGTGCGATCGGAAAGTTTCTAGACTGCGCGTATAAAAACCCGTACACTTATCTCAGGTATTAAATTCATCCATCACCCTCGAAGTAGTTCCCCTGGGAGTGAACACAACGATCCCAGCGCCGCTGCCAAGCCTGGAAGCATCCCTGGAAACCTTTCTTTGTCAGCCTGTCAAGCACCATCTGCGATTCTGCCTGAATCTCTTCTATCGTCTCAAATCTCCTTACCTTTAGCTGAATTTTCATCTTTGGGAAGAAGAAGAAGTCACACGG
>NW_019059788.1:301452-318440 GCF_000696155.1 Zootermopsis nevadensis | reverse complement strand
CTTTGGCAACATTTGATGCACACGCCATTCCGAAATCGCAGGAGGGTCGGTGTAATGCACTACCAAAACGCCCGTAACTAAGAAACAAATGCTAATTCGATGATGCCGGCTGGCACACTGATTCACTATGAATGTAGGCCGCACCCCCTAGCGGCAGAAGCTCGTACTACATCCGGTTCACCCTCTATTGACACAGTCTGGAAACGTTCCGATCGCACCTCGTATATTCCCAAAACATTAAAAGTCTCGATGCAGGCAATTTTATACCGAAAAATTGATGGTTCTTGATTTGAAGCTACGCTCTGTTTTCATCAATTTCTAGTACGTTGTACCCATAATTTTTTATGGGAAACGTCGGCTTGCTGTGAAGTAGGCTTTCTGACGCAACCGCTGCTGATCATGTGAACTAAGGCTCGCTTCCAGGTACGACGAAGTTCACGTTTTTCTTCACACCGTGCAACTAGCTCTGGGGCGTGGCGTGATTGATATGTGACGTCACAAGGCGAGTGACACGACTGCTGCCACCTGTCGGGGACGCTGACAAGCTCTGGCTGACTGGTTGGCTCGGGGGATACACGTGATTGTGACAGCTTAAAACACAGATTCGACCATTAATCTCTGTGTTGTGGAAGGGAAGTTGCTCTGTCGGATACCTGCGTGCTTCCTGCTTGTTCAGGCAGACAACCACGCGAGACGTCCTTTTTGAAATTTGATATAAATAGACGAGGTATCGATGCGATTTTCGATTTTCGAGTCTCGAAGTTTGCAGTCCACGTTCTTTCACATTTCTTTTTGCATTTAGTCCCTTCTTTCTTTCTTCCTCTCCTTCCTTAACTTTCTTATTTCATTACATCGCTGTTCTCTGACGTCAGAGCTTCATATTCGGGACGTCCCGTCTTTAAATAAAGCTAGGTCCCGGTAACTGGATGTCATGATTGGTATTTTAAAATGTCGTTAAGCAACATACAGATTGAGTAAACGGATTGTACTTTAGCAAAAGTAACTCACGCGTACACGTTGGGCACACTGAAGGTATGATAAAGTTCTCTTGCGTAAGCTCCAATGGGAAATTTTGTTTTATAAAGGTCACTTTATTTCTTTACTGAATGTGTTATCTCCTGTTAATTAAGGACTTTACTCGTTGTTTCCAGTTACAAGGAGTGTGAAAGGAAGGTCTAGTCACGTGACAAATCGACTTAATTAGTAAAATATTCATTATGGTTTTTTCCTTATTAATGTTTCAGTTTATGCATTAGGCGCTGTATAAATGTAAGACCTGAGTAATTATTATTAAAGATTACTGGTTTGTGTGATTCCCATTTAAATTATCTTAGGCTCGTGGCGCGAATGTGTTATAAATGTTCTGACAGCTTCCCGACCAGACGTCGACGTGCTGTAATGTTGGTAGACTGTTTATTTCCTTCACTCTGAGATGCCTTTCCTTCCTTCTGCGTCTGTTGCCATGACAACAGTATCAACAGGAGCAGCTAACCTCAAAATACGTCAGGGATCCCCAGGCCACAGACTTAACGCCAAGGACACAGTGCCACCAGAGGTCGGCACAGCTTGTAATTAATCGTATGGAGTCTCCGCAGCGATGTGAAATGGAACTTAACATTGACGTTGGGTTTAAATTTTATTTTTATTATTTCAAAAGTGCGTTCAAGCTAGTGTGAAGTCATTTGGAGGTAGCTTTTTTTCGCGTGGGTGTGATATATTTCTGTCATATAAAGGTCGGTCACGTGTCGGTAATATTTCATGTTCTCAAGACGGCAAACATGAATATGACTGTCTTCTGAGACGTTGGGCCGTATAATCCGGTAGTTTTCTGACGTCTCAGAGGTGTTTAATGCCTGCAGCCTCCATTAAAGGTGCATCGCCCTGATAACGGAGGCAGTAATCACCTCTGAAACGTCGGTCAGTGCACAGGAGACCACACGACCCATCGTCCGTGAAAGTCAGCCATCTAATTGTCGAGTTATTGACGCAGTTTTCGGTCTCCGAAAAGATGAAAGGCAGAAGGCAGGAGGAGTTGATAACCGGAATATAAATTGTGATCACTAATTTCATAAAGATCTTTGAATTTCAGCGATATATTATTATTATTATTTTTAGTAGTATTCTGTTTGACGACAGGTCCATATGAACAGGATCCTTCGATCCTTTTCTCGGACTGGGACCTGTTCATATACGTTCTTGGCAGATGATCCAGAAGTGGTTTGCCATTGCCTTCTTCTGTGTGTGAATGGAGTAATTGTTGGGATGCCACGGAGGAAAACTCCGTGTTGCCTAGACCACGGCGTTGCCCAACACAAGTTATAAATTCGGGCACCGCCGGGAATCGAACCCGAGACCCCAGGATTACAAGGCCAGCGTTCTAACCGCTAGACCACCGTGGCTCTGATATATATATAGTCCATCTAAATTTCGCTGGGTGGATAAAAGCAACTTCCTTAGTTGCGTACTTAAGGCTTTGACCGGGATGTTAAATCTTATGTGGTACCGCCTGATTCGACTTCTAATGGTTAAGTGAAGTGTTTTCTTCGCGGTATGGACTGAATTCATAAATAATATTCAGACGATCTTCGGCTTCAAAGGGTTAAGTATGATATATTCATAACCAATTTTAACAATTTGATGTTGTTATGTAAAAATTTGACGATATTAACATACACCGAATTCAATGTTCTATTTTATCTTTTCAGGAGAGACTTGCTTTCGACGTTCAAACAACCATCTTCATTGTCCGTCAGTACATGTAAGTAGTACCCTCTGTTTCACAGTGTTTACAATTCTGCTTTGTTTATATTGAGTGCTTGGTGTTTGCTCTCTTTGTCGGGCTGCGTGTGTGATATTACTGTATGTACAGTTGCCCTGTTTTACTTTCGAATTTGATTATCGTGGAACTGCCTTACCTAAAACCTTTCTTTCTTTCTTGTTGTTTAGAACATTTCTGGTAGGCCCTAATGCCGTAGTCCCTTTCTTCACTACACTGCACTAATATGTATTAATTATCCAGCAATTTCGATTATCCAACCGTTCTTCGGTCGCGTTTATGTCGGATAATGGGACCTCTTCTGTATTTTGTTAAGTATTGTTGATAAATGATTGATAGAGGATCGACTTTGTTATAATAAATCTTTGTAAACATTTATTCGGCTACAAAAGTGTAGTTTTCCGAGAGAGAACATTTTTAAAAACAATTTTTGTGAAAAATATGTATAGTTTTTGCATTTAATACTAGCAGCGAAAAGAATAAGGAATGTAGGTTTGGTCCTCTTGGGATTTCTGAGGAACATGCTGTCTCCATCTTTAGGTTGAAATGGGATTATTTATATAGGGCTAGACAGAGGATCGCATCAGGAACCACGTGTTAGAACCTCGACGTGGCATATCACGTGATCCTTTACCACGAATTTGTGTAAATGTGGTGACAGCGTGCTTAATGCAAATAATTATAAGTGCTTGTAGTCGGGACACTAACGTTTGGATTTTAGTCAACACTTTAATTTTTAATTATTTTGCGATTGTAAAACATTAAAATCAATAATAATTCCTAGTATTAAATAATAATATCTTAATCTTGTCGTACTTGATCGACTAGCAACATAGGTGTGCCGTGTTACAGACCCATAATAAACGCGAAACTCGGAATTATAAATTGGCTTTTGTGTTCTAAATCCTGGCCCACTCTACGGTAATTATCAGTGGCTATCTCGTTCTGCAATATGTTAAATACGTGAAACAGCTTCGTGAAATAACCTAAGAAGTCATCGATTAGCCATGCGATTGCCTAGATCGTGATGAAAAAGTGTTGAGGGTTGTTGTGGAGGTTTTATTGTCCACATCGATAGATCGATCTATGGACCTGGTATCCACAGTCCGAGGAACCGCTGAGCCCTTGCCCGTACCAGCCGGGGTTAATCCCGTCAGACACAAGCCTACCCTTTTCCCCATAGCCATCCTAGTAATGGATTGTAATGTAAATACGCTTTGCTTTCTCTAGAAACATCATGAATTATTCTGAATAAAAATTGGAACTCAAATTCTCTTTGATATTATCTTTTGTTTTTACGTTTTTGTTGTACGTGCATAAAGAATGCCCTTCTTTCAATGAAATACAAAATACGTTGAAAGTAAGCTTTTGTCTTGTGGGAGGTAGAATTAGTGTGCAGAAAACTAGTTTTGATAACTCACTAAATCAAACTCCTTTCTTGTTGTTTGAGCTTGTTTTGCAGATGCGTTAGCATGCAAATATTTCAAATCACTTATTCCTTAAAACTGATGTCTCGCTCATATAATTCAGAAATGCATTCACAAAAAAAATTTAAAACTGATTAATTTCTGTGGATTCTACAGTTGAGTTTAGAATATTTCATCTCCCATCTAAAGTTACTTTTTGATTTATTTGAAACTTTATCAATTTAAAGGGCTAATATGGACTTACGAGTAAGAAGACATAATCACTAAAATGTGTGAACATAAATTCATAGGTTTTGCCTAGCCTCTACCTTCGAAACAATACGAAACATACATACGAAATCACGGCGAGAGGCTCCGCGATACGCGTTGCGACTAACCTGGTGTCATTCCTTCCATAAGGAGATCATATATCAACGCAAAGATTCGAGACGAAAATGGTAGTCAAAACCGACACGAATGGCCACGTATTGTATTGGTGAGCTTTCGAAAGCCCGTAAACCATAATGATGAGTCTCGGACTAACTCATAACGCAATATTTAAAAACCGACGCCGATCAAAGTGAGGCCATTCGTCGCGAAACCGCTTAAAGAAACCGTATTTGTTATTGGTGAGTTACGTGAATTTATAGAACCGACGCCGTGTCGAAACGCCACTCATCGCGGCTCAGCTCAAGGCCGTATTTTAAATGGGAGACCCCCCCCCGGGTCAACTTCGGCAAGAAGTTGAAAAACCGACGCCGATCGTCGAGACGAGACGACGCCCCTAGTTGCCGTATTAGGATTTGGGGGCCTCGGTAAAAACCAACGAGAAAATTAGAAACCGACGTTGAGCGTCGGGCCCCTCCTAAAGGCAGTATTGTGATTTGGTGTCCAAGGGAATTCAGTGATAAGTTTAAAAACCGACGCCGAGAGTTGCGACCCGACGCCAATCGCCGGGACACCGTCCCAGAATGTCGCACCGTGATTTGGGGAGACTCGGGACAACTTCAGCCAGAAACTGATAAACCGACGCCGAACGTCGCGATGCGACTCCAATCGTTGCCACGCCATACCAGGAGGTCGTATCGTGATTTTGGGGGGCCTCGGGACAACTTCAACCTGAAATTGAAAAACCGACGCCCCACTATAGGCCTTAATGAGATTTGGGGTGCCTCTGGACAAAAATAGGAAACAAGAAACTGATTGAGTGGATGAAACAAACTGATGGCTTGCTTTCTGCTGAGTTAAAGGTAGTCAACATGATTCTTCTTTGCTACAAGAGAGACGTACAATTAATCGCGTGTCATCATTCACTCTGGCTTTGAGAATACAAAACATTGTGTGAAAATAAAAAGAAGAAATTCCCCCAGCGATCTCTTTACTCTGTTCTGCGTAATGTAAATTTACCATCCTTTGCTTTTGAATGGCCACTCACAGGCTATTTCAACTACACAATTTTATTCCTTCTCACTAACATCAAAATAAGTTATCGAAGTTGGGTAATGAAGCCTTGATCTATTTTGACACCGTAATTTTTCATAGATAAGTATCCTGCCAAGATATTCTGGGAGACCTTGTTTTAAAATGCAGTCTTCCTAAAACAACACTCGTGCAGGAGGAATTGAAGAGAACGTAATATTTTCCCCTTCTGATATGAAAAGGATGGGATGGGTGAGGAATGTGGCACGCATGAGATAGTCTGAAAGGAAGAGACCACTTAGGAAAAACGGTGTACATAAGAGGATAATATTAAAATTATAAATGGGCTGTGACAATGCGTGCTGCAATGAACACTGTATAATGAACCTCCGGTCTCCACGAAAGTGGGGAATTGGAATAATTGAGCGACTGTCAGCTTCTCAAGAAGGATTCTGCAGCAAATTTTACTGTCAGCTTCTCAAGAAGGATTCTGTAGCAAATTTGAATATGTATGAGATGATAATGTTGCGTCATATTGTGTTGAATATATACTTGTTCAATTTTATCAGTCTAATCACAATAAAATATTATTATTAAAATATTAAAATATTATTACAATTAACATTTAAATATTTAAAATATATTAAAATGATGCTCTCTATCGAAATGTTCGATTTACATTAGAGCATTATCTTTAATGTAAATCGAACATTTCGATAGAGAGCATCATTTTAATATATTTTAAATATCGAAATGTTAATTGTAATAATATTTTAATATTTGATAATAATATTTTATTGTGATTAGACTGATAAAATTGAGCAAGTTGAATATGTATATTTTATGATATAGAAACGGAATGAATGGTGACTTATAATAACACTTTTAAGGGGTGGGGGGTTTATGATGCCTCTCGGCGTGTATCGAAATTTCAGTCTTGCTGTTGTCGGTTGGATAATTGCTGCTGTAACTTCTTGTATTTTTCTATTCCCGCGTGTCATTTTGACGACAAGAATTTTTGTTTTGAACGACACTGGAGAGAGGAATGTGAAAGACTGAGATCCGGTGTATGGGGAGGCTGAGAAATCGATTCTTCTGTACCCACGCAATCGATGTTCGGGTCGAGATTGATGGTAGACACATTGGATTAAAGTAACTGCACTTTAAGGTAAATGTAAGATAAATTATTTTGCTGTTGGTTCCAGACTTTTCGGATATTCTATAGAAAATAGCCCACGATGATAATTGTTTCGGTTGTTGCAACTTATTTACTGAAATAATGCTCAAGAGATTCTGGACTGGGAAGTTTTCCAGAAACCACCCGAGTACCCTAACTCACTTTGTTGAATCGGCTGCTCGCTTCCAAAAGAAAAATCCGACCAGGAAATTATAACAGAACCAGCCAGTGCTGGAGATGGCGTTGTAACCATGGCGACACGAGGTGGGGGGGGAGAAACAGTGGCGCTTGATGGAGAACCTGTCACACGAGAAAACAGTTCTCATACGCTTCTCCTGTCATAAGTAATCCCGTATCTGGCCGGCCTTTGTAGAAAATGAGGCTTATTTTGGGCATTTGCACGATATAAGTCGCTGCTGAGAATTTTATTTCATTTTAAGGAGTATATTAATTTGTGTAAAATCATACCTGAACAATTCTATAAATCTCGTGGACTGTTATTTAACTGTGGAATTCAAACCACTCAGCTCACTCTGCAGGGTTGGCAACACTTTAAATGTGTAAACCTGTAAGTAAAGGGAACAGGAGCCTCGAAATAAATTACGTGAGACTAGAATCATAATTCGTACGTCTCGAATGGTTTTGTTAGTCTTATTAATCAGGAAATATTGAAGTTAGTGGGCATGAAGGATGTGAGAAGTGAACAGAAATTTTTTATCAGGATCGGGTTGGCTGCCTTTGTTACGCGACAGTGAAATTTTGAGTTTACTGCAAGTGGGATATTTCGTGACTGATAAGCCATCAATTTTGAGGGAACTAAGATTTTACGTGTTGGTTGAGTTTGTTAGTTTGGTAAAAGTGATCGCAATGATACTCTTGTAAATAAGTACATATTTGAGGACAAAGAATTTGTTCGTGTACATAATCCAATCATTGGCTGAAATTCCGCGTTCTGGAACTGTGCCCTTTTGCGTGTGTTTCGAAAGTCCTTGTGCTTCATAACGCTGATGCACTTTCTATTTAACACAAAAACAATCATGGGATTTTTAAGGTAGTTTACTGATGGTATCTGTGTAGAAACAGAATTGTCTATAACATTTATAAATTCTTTATTCAACAACTGTCTGACCACAGATGTTGTCATATGACAAGATGAAAAATATTGAGTGAAGCTTTCGTGGCGAGTGAAGTTGATCAAAGATTCTCGGGTTACAAGCCGCGTCAGGTTCCACATCAGCGAGCGTGCAACAAATAATCAGATTTGTTACCCAGCAGCCCTGAGGATGAGAGCAGAGATTGTTGTCGAAACGTTGGCAGAAGATATGGTTTATTCTCCTGACGCGGCTTATAACCCGGGAATCTTTCATCAAGATGAGAAATTTTACCGCAGTCAGTCAGGATCAATACTTGGAATTTGTCACAGATTAAACGTATTTGTCTCTGTGACTAAGATCTCACCATGAAGGGGTTTGGTTGTAGTGGAGGTAAGGCTCCACGGATTTTTTAACATGCTACTAGGTGCACGTGCACCGGGTAACACACCGGGAGGCTATGTTGGGCCCACGAGTCTGTATCTCCCCGGGAATCTAACTACCGTATTCTAGCCCGCAGACAGTCACATTACGAACATTAGACTCTCATTGATTCTTGGGAACAATTTTTGTTATTCTGTTAAGTTGCTGCTGAATTAATTCAGGAGCATGGATCGAGTAGCCTTACTGAACTGCTTTTTGGGATACACTGTATTTGAAAGGAGTCGTTCGGTCGTTAGTAAGGCCAATTAGAAGATCGAACAGATGTGAAGGTGTTTCCATGTAGAGATACGAGTCGACTCTGATTGGGAACAAATTGAAGACCGGTGAGCAAAGGATAGAGAGTGTGGGAGAGCGAGACAGAGGAAAAATAAGACACGAGGAAGAGGAAGATCGGGGCTTCGAGGACTGAAGGGAGGAACAAAATTCCTTCCAGCTTCGTTGACTCTTACGCTGTGCAGGCAGCCATGTCTGATTTAGCATCCAATGTGTCAACCGCCATCCCCTTGCAACGCTTATAGTCGCCCTTTCTGCCGCTAGAAACTTGCAAGATATTTATTGGCTATGAGTGTGAGGGAAGGCTCGCTCCGAAACAAGAATTTCAATTTGCAACGGAGACACGTGACCGGAAATAGCAATGCGGAAGTTGCTGTTGCTAGTTGCTGGCTGTGTATATATATAACAATAGGTCTTACAGCCACCTGGTGACAGGGTTGATAAGTTACAGCCTCCCTACCGAACCCTGCCGGTGATATACAGAACCTCTTGTTTTAATTTATTGTCATGTATATCCTTTGTTTACGCCTGCGCATTGCTGCTGGGGGGGATGGGACGACAAATCTGGCCTGAATTGTTTAACGTCGCGAAAGGATATTCATTTTGTTGGCTGTGGCAGTGGCATCTCCCACGAGATGCATTGCTCGCATTGACATGTAATCGCATTTGTCTGCGAAGAAAGGAACGAAACATATTTCTCCGTCTAGAAGGGAGATGTAACTTTCTGCAGTGTGTGTGGAGGTGTTCTGTCGAACTTCGTGCAAAGAAGAGTTCTGCTAGACATGAGGATCGTTCAGGAAATGTTCAATGAACGTGAACTGGAAACAAGTTAGAAGCGATTCTAAAGTAGAAAGAAATTATGGAAGGAAACTGTTGGGTTATACACGTTTTGGGCTATCGTAATATATGATGATGAAGAAATTAAACACACAGTTACAGAACCATGTAGAGAACCCATGTTCTCAGAATGCCCAGCTCAAGAACTTCATTCCAAATTCTCCGATAGCAGCCAAAATGAGGAAAATTTATGGAGAGACTTAGCAGACACTAGCATGAGACCGTGAAACTCCACTAGGATTAAGACATTAGAAGACCGCGTCTGCTCATGGTGATAACAGTTACATTTTATCTTTCACAAATCTCTAAAAATGAAACACCCGTTGATGTCAGATAACCCGAATGGCGAAGTGCTGTAATCCACATGACCTTTCTGTCAACATGAAAAATTTCGTTCATGTACCGCGAGAAACAAGTTCCTGTGCTATTCCATGGCTCGTTATTCAACACACTGGGAACCATCCTACTGTATCTGGTGAGATCCTTCCCCACTGAATGTAACAAACATTTTCTACTCCTATGTTCCATGTTGCAAATTCTTGTACCTGAAGTGACGATAGGTAATGGTACCTTATTTAAGAGTTGTATATTTGAGACGCTAATTATAGCCGTCTTAATAACATTATTTTTTGTTGGGCAAGGCCGTGGTCTAGGCAACCCGGAGTTTTCCTCCGGGGGCTTCCCCGGTTTCTCTGTGGCATCCCAACAATTACTCCATTCACACCCAGAAGAAGGCAATGGCAAACCACTTCTGGATCATCTGCCAAGAACGTATATGAACAGGTCCCAGTCCGAGAAAAGGATGGAAGGATCCTGTTCATATGGACCTGTCGTCAGACAGAACACTATAAATAAAAAAAATACCGCGTCACGTCCCCGGAAAGAAGATCTCCTGGGGGTAGCCCCCTGCCAACAGTAAGGTGAGAAACCTCGTCGAACCTTGCGCCTTGTTCGGTGTGGTTGTTTCCGTGGGCTACGACGAAACACCGCGCGAAATAACTCCGTATTTTCACCATTTAATAGTTCCCCTGTTTTGCTGTTACCATAGACGGAGCCTATTTCAAGCAAACTACGCGTTTGTGAAGAGTAAATCGATTCGCGCGTTAACACTCGTGTGCCATAATTAGCCCGAAACTAACGCTGATCAAAGTGGATCACAAAGACAAGTGGTACAGTTTCTACGTGTAGCATCAAAACGTGGTGTCTACTGGACCAAATTTCTGTTAACGCACTGCGTTGAGCTGGCATGTTAGCTCGGAAATAATAAATGTCTGAACTGCAAAGTTTCAGCGAAAATGCTACATGAACGTCCAAGTAAAACAAGTTTTTCTTTGTAGTACATCACAAAAGTTACTGAAACAAGTTGATATAATTGCGTCATATTGTGAATTAAAATTTAATTATTCGTGTTTTTTTTTCGTCTAATCACAATTGTATATAAATAAAATTATACATAAGATATTAAAATATCATTTACATATTTGGTACATCTTTTTACTACATGTTTCGGTTACATTGAACCATCTTCAGGTGTAAAGTTAAAAGTTAAAAATTATAATCTTAATCTTAGTTTATTTATTATTTTATTTAGTGTTCTGTCTGACGACAGGTCCATATGAACAGGATCCTTCCATCCTTTTCTCGGACTGGGACCTGTTCATATACGTTCTTGGCAGATGATCCAGAAGTGGTTTGCCATTGCCTTCTTCTGTGTGTGAATGGAGTAATTGTTGGGATGCCACGGAGGAAGACTCCGTGTTGCCTAGACCACGGCCTTGCCCAACACAAGATTATAATTTTTAACTTTTAACTTTACACCTGAAGATGGTTCAATGTAACCGAAACATGTAGTAAAAAGATGTACCAAATATGTAAATAATATTTTAATATCTTATGTATAATTTTATTTATATACAATTGTGATTAGACGGGAAAAGACACGAATAATTACTGAAACAAGACTTTGGATCGTTATGACGTTTTTGTATATTTGTGGTAGTCGTTACGTCAAATTTCTCTGTGGGAAGATTACGCTAATATTTAAAGTATTTCATGCCATATCTTCCAAACAAACGTCAAAGGCGATGTGATTTTACACATTCCCTTCTATTACTTACGTTACACCACATAGATATCTGCTTCTGTTTTAAATACCTTGTGGGTTTATCTACAAGCAAAGGGCTAACACAAAAGATTAATACAACTAACAATAATTACGTGAAATCTACTGTGTTTGGAGAATTAAGAATGCGTGTATATTCTTATGTTATCACGCGAGATTTAGAAGAAAATTGGAGAAAATTTATCTGTGAAAAATCTACACATTAATCGTAAACGTCATCTGGGTAACACTCCAGAATATTTCTACACTAAATTTCCGCCCGTTGCAAATGAACATTGATCTGCGGTTCTGAACTCTGGGAGACACGAGTCGTGTACACGGATTCTGTCGCGCCTTAAACAAGTGACGCACTACTCGAATTTAGTGCGTGAAGCAATAAGTCAAAACTTTAAACGTAACTTTTCACATTTAAAACATTTTGTACATTATATGCTAACTCTATAGTTCTGGCGAGGCTGAAGTCAGCTACTAGGTTTTGTGTACGTGTCTCGTGACAAATGTCTTCAAAACTTGGTCTGTGTAAAACGGTAGTTTCGGGCATGGAGTTTTGAGACTCCGACGAATAATTCTGAGGCAGGCTATTTACCATGAAGACGTGACTGAACACCGGGCAAAAGGCCGTCTTGGGAGAAGAGACGATTCTAAGTAAGTCTGATTAACTCCACGAAGCAGGTGTCTTCTTGAGAAGCTAATAATCACGCAGATAGTCAAATTTCTGTTGTTTTAATCCAAAGAGTTATTACCGAATTTGCAACAGTCACTGAATCCAGTTCTCGTTATGTCACAATATTTATGTGAGGTCTAAGCTTATTTCTATCACGTAATTCTTTTTCGCCTACATTTTTAATGCGTTTCTGATCTTCATTGATGTGTGCCTCGCTCGTGCATAAATGACTTAGAGGAACGTAGAGAGAAAGGTAGGTTCAGAATAAGGTAGTACAATTTCCAGACCATAGGTTGTAAGATATCGGATGGGATCTTTGACCTTTGGGGATGAGAAACTTCGACGCGAGCCTCACCAGAAAGCTAAAAGTTACACATCGAACTCCAGTCGAGAAAATCTAAGGACAAGGGTATGTCAGATATTTAAAAATTATTTAAATGTTGTTAAGTATTAGCCACTATTTATCTAAACATTTTTCGAGTAACTTGAAATTAATTTATCTCAGCTTCAAGATGGAAAGGTTTCTCCTTCTTAAAAGTTTCTTTTTATTTCTAACTTTATTTAGCTAAGTAGGTACGCTGTTGAATCTGCGATTAACATGTCTTCCTGTATTCATTTCAGTTGGTGTATAAGATATCACATGGTTCCGGTAGAGGGTTTTCATAATTCTTCGGTTCCCTGTGACAAAATTTCCTTTTTGTACTCACCGCTGATCCAACGGAAGCTAAGAACGGAAACTCACGTACGTAAAGCCGCTGAAATATGGACCCCTCGTCTTTTCTTTGTTAGCATCAGGCACTCCAGACATCTAATAAGTCTTTCCTTCGTCTTATTTCGTATAAAACGTTTTCATAAATCACTTTTGGTAATTTATCATTGAAAACAGTCAAATCATATATTCAGCAGAATAATTTGATGAAAATTGAGTTTATAACAATCTGTTCATTCCATGAATTATATAAAAATTAAAAGTAGGATTTTGTGTAGACACGTGGAAGACAGATCTGAAAATTAATTGAATAAATGTACTCGGCTCATTTCTGACAGAAATCTCGTGTTTCCAACCCGTCGTATTGTCTGTGACATAATCACAATTATGTAGACCCCAATGTTTATTAGTGGCATCTGATTCTTAAGTTCAGCTTTGGTTAATCCGTTGAGAGTGCAATAAATTCGCTTACTCCTTTAGAAATTTCAACATGCCCGAACTGAGAATGTTCTGTCGCCTGGGTGTTATTAAATCCGCTTCTCGTCCACAATCCCCTGCAGTTCAAAAGATACAACACGTACTACATCAAAGAACGCACTGCATAACGTTTACGTCTAGCTGGATGATTCCCCTCTTTACTCAAAGTCATTGTAAATAATCATCAAATTCGTGTCAGTCATTTGTACAATCGTGTGTTAAAATGTTCTCCAGACAGCAGCAGAACTGGTCCTCTTTTCAGGATACTCCAGAGTAGATATATCAATACTTAACGGCTCGACGCCTTTGATTAGTTAAAAGTTTCCCGTATGGCTTAAGACGTTATGTCGCATTACGGAATCGTCACAGGACATCATGACATAAGGTTGTCTGTTTTTGTCAGATCTTTGAACATATGTGCACAGCCCTGAAGATGGAGGCAGTATATTTCTCCGAAACGTTCTCCAAACAGCGAAGCCGAGAAGATATCTCGAGCTTCGTGAGACCGAGACATGAAGTGAGGCAGCGAGAAGGAAGACGCAGGCGCCGGTAAACAATATTTACCTGCTAAGCCGCTGATCCGTATGCCTTTTTATTTTTAGACGGACGTGACACGCACAGATTCGTCCCGACTATTGTACAAAAGTGGTACTTACCGTCGTGGGAGTCGTAAAGATAAATGATTTTCCTCCATCCGTAATATCGTACGACGTCAATGATTGCTTGATGATAGTCTGGTCTCATGCTGATGGCATAGTCAAGGAACCCAGACGATGGTGTTAAAACCTGAAAGAACGTGAAATTCCTCTGTCATGTCAGCGACGTAATCGTCTGTAGCAGGGGTTCTCACCCCTTTTTCGCTAATTATAATTTAACACATTAAATGTCCCACTAACCAAATACGTCAAGGGAAAACTTATTTATTTTAATATTATCCTTTGATTGTCTTACTTAGTTCGCGTACTACCAGTGGTACGCGTGCCATAGGCTTTATAAACGCTGGTCTGTAGGATACGTATATTGGTTTCGAGTACTGTCCGCGTCATTTATCTTGGGTTCACAAAGTTCGGGGGGGGGGGGGGGAGAAGAAGCGTGGAATAACACACTCTGCGCATGCCCCAACTCATTACTACCTCGCCAAATAACATTTCTTTGATGTCTGCGGAGTGTGTAATAGTGGAGAGAGATCCTTCTTACTAAATGTTATTTGACTGGCGAATACGTGCCGTTCCGTTGCATAAACCGAGCCGTAACGAGCTGAGAGAAAATAATTACCGTGGAATGTAGACGCCAAGCGAACTGACGCCGACTGTGGTTCGAGAAAATTTGGATGGAGTAGCTTATAATTGCGTCTTACCACAGTGCACCATTCATAAGAAATTTGTGACAAGTCAGTCACGGTCAGCGTGTGGAAACTTTCACTACCAAATGAAGTCTTACGTTACTTAGTGCTGATTCATTATTTAATGTTGTTTTGGTTCTAATTTGTAAATTAATCAATGCTGTATCGCACAGGAAATCATGATTATCCGACTTAGACTGGGCCAAAATACGACCGAGTAATCGAAAATGTCGGATTGAATGGAAAAACCAATAAACAAAGATGTTGGGCTGACGTGAAGCTGAATTGTTTTTTTTTTACCCTTGATTCTTATATTGAATATATTATAAAAAGAAGGCTAAGAAGATTTGGAGGGAAAACATAACGTAGATTTCACAAAGCAGTGTTTGAATGTATTGTGTAAAGGTGCGGGGGAAATACGTCTCGACACTTTGGCACTTCAAATGAACAAGACGACATTCCAAAGGGAAAATAAAAAGAGAGAGAGAAGGAAATAGCATAGGAACTCATTCATTGAGTTTAATCACTGAAGATATCAAATATCATATCTTGAGCCTAGGTAGAAAATATATTAATGAAATTCCAGAGAATAAACGCCACACACACAAAAAAGGGAAACGTTAAAATATAAAACTCTTTTACAGACGCTGAAAATTGTGTGAGAGTACGTTAGGACCTTGTCTTTGATATGGACCAGTAGTCGGGGAGGGGGGGGGGAAACGTAGAGGTATTACGTTCGCTGAAATTAATTTTGTAATGAGTGAAGATATTACAAAGATGTCGCCTATTAATAATATCGGACTGTAGGTGGTATTTGAGACAAAACTTTTTTGGGAGAATTTTGAAAATGTGTAAGTAAATCGTATTCCATAACAGAATTTTTGAATTTTTGGTCGACCAGGAAACATCAGTTTTTCATGAAATGACTGTAAAAATACGGGCTGACCATATTAATTCTTAAAAATCGATCGTGTTGAAAGGTAAACCAGTCGCTAATGACCGCGGCAAGTGATGTGGTGTAACACCGTTAATAAAATAAATTTAGGAAATGTGTGCATTGCGTAATGATTGTTAGGGTTTGACAGAATTGTTTCGATTTTGGCGTGTAACTTAAGTAACCATAGTAAAAAAGGTGGTTTGGATATTTCCCAACCAGTCACTTCGGCGCTCAGAAACGCGTGTACTCGTCATGATCCCTATTTTTTATTTGTCCGATTTAACAAAATTGAAATGTAATGAAAAAATTTAATGAAAATACGTAATACCACGCATCGCAAAGAGTTCTAAAATTGTTTCTTTCATGTTGACTCTTGGAGCGCTTTTGATAGGCGCTTCTGAGGTATGAGAATCAGTCTGAAAAATGCGAATGTAACATTTACATATCCATTTCTTTGTTAAAATACTAATTCTACCGCGAAGCCAGGCATAAATGGAATGATAGTATTAAAATGGATCGTAAATGTCAGGTTTTGTAGTGGATTCTTGTGGATGTGTATACGATCCACTGTCAGGCTCTTGTGAACACGGTAATGAACTTCTGACTTTCTCGTTGTCATGACAGCAAGTAACGCTGTGATATTCTCCTAGCGAATATCTCGAAAGGTAACGAAAGACAACGCTGCTTTGAACTTCAGTAATCACTTTCATTTTCTTCGGAAGTGTCTGCTGTTTCTACCCAGCGGGGAAAAAGTCAGATAAGAAACACTGTCGCTTCCTACGGGTTTTTCAGGGTATTTTTAAAGTGGCTGTGAAAAAAAAACTGTCTGAAAATGACAGATGTTAGTATATATCATTGGTCTAACTGTAGATAATACCTTTTTATGTTACGGTAATCCTGGTCATACGACTAATTCTACGTGTCACACACGTGTGCTGTATTATTTTTGGAAACAACATATAACTGTTGCAGATTATACGAGGTGCGATCGGAAAGTTTCAAGACTGTGTCAATAGAGGGCGAACCGGATGTAGTACGAGTTTCTGCCGCTAGGGAGTGCGGCCTACATTCATAGTGAATCAGTGTGCCAGCCGGCATCATCGAATTAGCATTTGTTTCTTAGTTACGGGCGTTTTGGTAGTGCATTACACCGACCCTCCTGCGATTTCGGAATGGCGTGTGCATCAAATTTTGCCAAAGACTCGCCAAAACGGCTACGGAAACCTATGAAATCCTAAAGCAAGCATTTGGGGAGTCCGCAAACTTTGGTGTGGCATTCACGTTTTAAAAATGACCGAACCTCTGTCGATGATG
>NW_019059788.1:260076-270708 GCF_000696155.1 Zootermopsis nevadensis | reverse complement strand
CCGCCTCGGGGTCCATATGTCATCTGAGTCCTTTCTTCTTCATGTGATCATAAGGCAGGGAAAGGAAAGGAGAATTTTGATTCTTTCAACTCGTCGTGTCACTACTGCTCTATAAAACAAACAGTAGTTTCAGTCTCCTGCTCCCTGAAACTGCAGTAGCCGAATGAAAAATTCACATCTGTAAGCTTTGCCCACTCTACCTATAAATCTGTGCGCGAATGTCAGACAGCACGTGCTGTGTGGTAGCAGACCTCGGCTGCTCGGTCACTGTCTTCGCTATCGCTGTATGGCAGGTAGCCTAAATCGTGACAGGTCCTAGAGGGAATGGCGTATTTCGAACACTTTTCAAAAAAAAGTCTACGTGGGACTTTGATAACATACAGTGTAAATATTTTTGTGGCTCTTACCTCAGCGAACACCATGGAGCAAAGCCCATCTGCAGAAGTCAAAAGTACGCTCAGGTAGTCAAGAAAGTTTGTGCCTTTTATGGAACCTCGAGTTTTATTACCTATCCTGAGCCAGATGAATCTATTGTGTATTTTTCTTTTTGGAGTTCCATCATCTGGGTGTTTTAAATAACCACGGCGTTTCCGTCCTCATGTGACAGGAGGACAGAAGTCTAATGCGTTGCGCCCCCTGGTCTAACTAGAAACCTGGACCCTACCTCAAAGAAAACTCAATTGTCGTCTCAAGACTATATTTCTCTAAGGGCCACCGACGCTTAGCTCTTCCAAGCGGACTCTGTCTTCCAGACTTTGCAGCCAAAATTTTGTACGCATATCTCATGTTCCGCCCGTCTCATTGATTTGAACGCCCTAATAGCGTTTGGCGTAGAGTATACGAACTATGGATCCCCTCATTATGAAGTTTATCACTTAGTCCAGATGTACGTAGCTGTGAATAGTGCGGACATGAGCGAAATTTAACGCGGCTTTCAGGAGCCGTGTGTTTGTCAGAAGCACACTTCTGTCAGTATTCAGATTTTTACAACGCTGAAGACACTGACGTCTGTGTCCACAGCAGTGCCTCGTGTGGCAGCCCCCCCCTCCCCAGAATCCTTTGTGACACGTAGGATGTTCTACCGCAATGACATCACGAGTCGTTAGTTGTTTTAAATGAATGTCGCTGAGTCTACACCAGATAGTAGTCGTTGTAGACGCCTCCCCCCTCCCCACCGTCCTGAATCTCAAAGCGTCGCATAAGAGAAACCCAGAATTAACCCTGACACATATAAAAAAACTCCAGACAGGAACACGGGACATTTCAGGAAAATTAACCATCGTCGTCATTAAGCTGTGATGTACAAAAAAAAAGTTTGTGTCGAGAGTAATTACAGGCTACGTAACCAAGGATACTGGCAACGTTCGTATACAAGGATCCTGGTGAAGATAATAGAGGCCTACGGTTAGCATCGGATCACAGTTGCTGATTACGTGGTTCAGATTAACCTTTTGAAGTCCAAAGCTCGCCTAAATATTATTTAAGAATTCAGTCCGTACCGGAAAGAAAACACAACACTTTACCATTGCAAAAATCAACTGGTTAATGCTGTTTATGGAAATAATCGCTATTTACAGTGAGAATCTTATAAAATGCAGAGTTACTGGTTATTAAAACAGGTGGTACATATAGTTGCTACCGGGGTTTGAGGGGTCAGCCCATCGGAAACCGATAACATTTCAATTGTAATTTAACAAAGGCACTCAGGAAAATGTATATGTAATGAGTTGATTTTTTGTGAATGAATATTGAGGAGCAGTGGAATGGTACTCACAGGGGAAATCGAAAAATTCTTTCGAAAACTTTTCTCATTATAAATTCCCCTAGATATGGGTTCAAACCCTGGCGTCTGATATAAGAAACCTGTCACTAACCGCCTGAGATAGGCATTACCCAAATATAGTAATGAACCCAGAATTATTATCATACTTTTTAATCAATTGATAAATGTTTTATGGAATATTGATCGTTTGAGTAAAATCAAATCAGTAACTACGTAGACACATCAACCACACATGGGCGCATGTTTTTGAAACGTGTAGTTTGATAAACGCTTAGAAAGCGTGTTTAAAAATTACACGTGAACAAACACAAAGTGTCCGTAGAATGTACACCGGAGTGTACACGGAAACTTGTATTCGAGAACAGGGAGGGAATTTCGTGACTAGCTGAGCGACCGTAAGCTTCTCAAGAAGGATTATACCGCGGCTGAGCGACCGTTAGCTTCTCAAGAAGTATTATGCCGCATTTAATTAGTTATTTAATTAATAACTTTACGTACTAATGTCAACTTTCACGTGTTATGTTTATAGCCGCATTAGTACGTACGCCGTGTATTCGTAAAAGTCTCAAATCTCTTTTTTTCCCCCGATGATTACGATAATGCGGGAAATTCACATCGTAATGTTGGTAGTTGTCCGGCCGATATACAACTCTCCGCTGTTATGCCCATTCGCCGACGCAAGACCAAGTTAGGAAACGTCCGATATCGTTTTCCACTTGCGTGCATTGTAAACACGTACAAAGTACAAGACGGGTCAAATGTTATGGAACAAGTTCACGAGAGGTCGGTGGAGATGAATGTTGGTTGATAAACCGGAACCAGACATTCGTGGTGGAGACTTTGGTGTGTATAACACACATTGTGAATGTGTTTCAGTCCCACATGACAAGCTTTGCCAGTGTTTCGCTGGTGTTATTCTGAGCTGTATTTGAGTTTAAGGGATCCAGTTCAAACTCGTTTGTCTTACAGTCTTCTATCTAAAATTTAAAGCAGAAATGAAATAAACTTAACTGTATTTTTTTACCTGTTGTATTGTGCGGGCTTTGAGACGTGGTCTCTTAAACCAGGCAAGTCAGAGTCGCCGCCATGTTCGAAATTTTATTGCGATCTCACGAAGTTTTGCAATTTTGAAAATGTATCAGTTTTAATAACATTTAATTTTCAGTTCAAATAGCTGCTTGTTTACAGCTGTTTTTTTAATGAATGAAGTGTATCTTTTAGTGAAATTTACGCTTGTATGTGTTAGTGGAGTAGAGGCCAGCTTAAGCCTTATATTGGACTAGGCGTTTATGATTTTTCGTATCGAAGTGACTGTCTCCAGGAAATGTAATCGGTCTCCAGTAGTCGTTGATCGTTGAACACTTGCCTTACGTTCATTGAAGGATACAGATTGAAGGTGTTTGAGATGAAAGTGGTCAGTCAACCGTGAGAAGGGATGTAGAAGGATGCTGGGGAAAAATTATCTTTGGTTTCAGAGGGTTAATTCACGTTTTGGGTTGCGACACAAACGACATTTGTCCAACATGTGCAGATCCATGTTCTTCCAGGGACGTGACTGGTGGAATGCTCCTGGAGGTGGGTCCTGTTGGGATATGAAATGCCATCACATCGTAAATCACGATAATTCCAACACGAAGTACCGAGCCCGTATGCAGTCAGAAACACTTGAAGTGAAATAAATGTTATAACGTGGTTTTTCTCGTGTCATTTCGAAGCTGCACGCTGCAGTAGCGATGAGCATTACGCAGATTGTAGAGCGTTATTAAATAATTTGACACAGCATATTAATTAATCGTGAGTAAAGATCAAGACAGACAAACTTGACGGTCGTAATAGTAAAAATATTTCTGGAATGTGTAACACGTGAACATTCATCACTTCAAAAGGAAACGTTACTTTCAAATAGAAAGTCTGTTCACTTTGAACTTGTATAAAGTCTCGCAGCTTGAGTAACCATATACGTTTTCAGTTAGTAATTTTGAGTCAATGAATTTTATAAATAAAGATTTTGAGATAAATTCTTCAGTTATCGGATTTCACCTCACAGCCTCTTTTGCAAGTAGCTGCTCTCTCTCTCTCTCTCTCTCTCTCGTTGTAATATGGACCTTGTTTGATTTATCCTTAACACTGGCTTTGAGAAATTACTCATTTGAAACGTCTCGTATTTATTTAATGAATTCAAGTTGTTTTCTTTGATGTCAGCTGGCCGACAGGAAATCTTAACAGTTGAATGAAGAGTGAGTATTCGTGGACTTCACAAATTTGATCGCTGCTGTAAGTACACTACATACCGGATGTCGCAAAGAATCTAAGATTTTTTAAAACAATATTCAAAATGAAAGATTGGACGGAATTGAATAAAAGCCATTTAAGTTTTATTATTTATTATTTAGTGTTCTGTCTGACGACAGGTCCAGGTCCATATGAACAGGATCCTTCCATCCTTTTCTCGGACTGGGACCCGTTCATATACGTTCTTGGCAGATGATCCAGAAGTGGTTTGCCATTGCCTTCTTCTGTGTGTGAATGGAGTAATTGTTGGGATGCCACGGAGGAAAACTCCGTGTTGCCTAGACCACGGCCTTGCCCAACACAAGTTATAAATTCGGGCACCGCTGGGAATCGAACCCAAGACCCCAGGATAATAATAATAAAGTTTTATGTACAAAAGGATTTATTTAGTTCAGAGTATTACTTAAATCCACTGAGCTGTTAATGTTTACCATTGACAAAATAACTTTATTTTTATTTTTGGCTCATGGTAATCGATACAATTTAAATCCTATCGATTTAAGGAATGAAATTCACATTCGACTGTTTCCGCAACGAAGATTTGATTCTCTTCCAAGTAATGTTGTAATGTCTTCCAAATGACCCCGCGCAAGTCATTAGTGATCTCCCAAGTCCTATGAGGCTGTAGCCGGGATAAAATTTACCTCAGGGGCGATGAATACTGCCTAGTGGTTTGTGGGCGGTATATTTGTGGTTTCAGCGTGGCGGAGCAAACGGCTGTAATGAAGATAACTAACATACCAGTTTGTGAACTTAACCGCCCACTACTGAACTGTTGTCATGGCAACGAGATATTTTTTGTACCAAAAAGTATTTCCATTATTACCTGCGCCTTCTTTGTGCGGCGTGCATAAACTGAAAGCATGTTGGGGGTGTCTGTCCGTCCGTCCCTCCGTCCGAATGTTTTAAATCGAGGACCACACGACGGATTTTGAAAACAACTAAAATGAACTTTGTGTCATGTAACTCTTTAATCTCTTATAGTCGGTAGGGTCCGTAAGTGATGGGGCCGTGGTAACAGGTGTTGAACAGAATTTTCTTTTAAATTTAGCTTTTTATTACTAGACGATGGATAATATCCAAGTAAATTTTTATTCAATTGACTCTTCACCATCGTCAAGAAGTTTTAGATTAGCTACATGAAGTTTATATGTAGCTTTTAAGATGACTGCTTTTTTTTTGGGGGGGGGGTCATGTAAGTTCGTAGAATTTGGTACAGAGAATTCTTCCCAAGATATTAATAATAATGGTAATAATCCCATTCATGACTTTGATTTCCCTTCAGGTTTTTGATTAAAATGTTGTATACCAGTAGGCTACATGCCCCGCCCATCTCGCGTCCCCCTCCCCCACTTTGATCACTGTCATAATATTTGGACAGGGTTGTAAATCATTAAATGTATTATTGGGTAAATTTAATTAAATTAATGGAAATATTAGTTTTATTATTATAATAATAATAATAGGCTGAAGTGATACGCCTTTTTTGATTGTTTTTCGATGTACTTATCGAATGCAAAAACCGTATTACAGGGACCAGCGAGAGTGCGTGTCTTAAGATTTAGGTTAAAGTTTGACTAGAGTAGTTAGAGAGAAAAAGGACTTGACAGCGTCTCGTACCTTTCTGGCATACTTTGTAGTCGGGTAAGGCGATAGTGGTGTTTTGTACGGATTAAGGTGAGACATGTCGTATTCCCAGTTCATTGTGTTAATGAGATCTGACACTGAAATGACGTGGCTCTTAAGAGGAGCTTTGAAAAGCGCGCTAGGCTTTAGACAGACTTGAGAGGGAAAAATACCTCCAAAGGAATACGTGACATCCAGCCATAGATCAGAAATGTTAACATAAAAACTGAAAAGGAGGGAGATATTAAAAAAAAAAAAATTAAGGCGAGGGAAAGAAATTTCCTTCGTCCTACATCAAAATAACACAGCGGTTGTACGACTTTCTGGAGAGACATCTCCTGTCTAGAACTTGTCTTAGGGATGTTCAGTTTCTACCTTCTCTTTGGAAGATATCATATACCAGAATTTCTATCTACTCTCGTTTCCTTCCATGTTAAAATACGATCAAAACAAATGACATTTTTATATCGGATGGGGGTCGGGGGGGAAGGCGCTTTCGGGGCGGCAGTGGATTATGAGAAAGAATTCTAATGGGTGGTCTAGCTGTTAGAACGCTGGCCTTGTAATCCTGGGGTCTCGGGTTCGATTCCCGGCGGGGTTCGAATTTATAACTTGTGTTGGGCAAGATCGTGGTCTAGGCAACACGGGGTTTTCCTCCGTGGCATCCCAACAATTACTCCATTCACACACAGAAGAAGGCAATGGCAAACCACTTCTGGATCATCTGCCAAGAACGTATATGAACAGGTCCCAGTCCGAGAAAAGGATGGAAGGATCCTGTTCATATGGACCTGTCATCAGACAGAACACTAAATAAATAAATAAATAAATTACTTTAAATATAAGAGCCTCTTCTGAATGTGCAGTCCGTCTATTGTTCTTGTATCCAGAGCACGTTCCTCACGTGATGCAGCTTTTGTTGACGCGGTGAGTCCGAAGTTGGCTGCCTTCTGGGAAGTTGCGCCGTGTAGTATAAGTTACACGCGTCTCACAAGTGCTGACTGTCCTCAAAGGCCATTGTCATTACTCCGTTGATGGAGACAGAAAGTATCTCCTGAAACGTCGGTAAACTTCGGTGCAATATCCCAGAAGGCAGCCATCTTCGGACTTACTACCAGTTTCCTTCAAGACGAGAAAATAATATTTACAGTCTTATACAGAAACAAGAAAAGTTTATAAATTTTGCAAATAATTAGCCCCAGTTTTCCTTAATAGTGATAGGATTTCTGTACCAGTGATTTTTGTGCGGAGTCCAGATATCTCAGGTCCCATCAGAAGACAGGTGTTCATTTACGAAGTGTTTACTGACGTGTTGGTACAACGACGAAAGTTGATACCCATTCTTCTTAATTAATTAACTTGTGTGTGTGCTCCGGTGCAAAGTTCCAGTCATGTCTCCACTGCTGGGTCTTGTATGTTGTTCAGTTCTTTTACCCCCCCCCCTCCTTAAAACCTAACCTAACCACACAGCGGACACAATCTTTGTAACCAGGACTTGTGTGTCCTGCACCTTACTTTGAAACACAAGGCAATTTCTCCCTTGAATGTTCAGATGACGTCAACCTGCCCTGTAGAGAGAGTTACTAAAAAGGTTGAATCGTCAGTCGTACGCTGTCAGAATAAAGATAAATTATTTCCTTAAACAACATTAACCAACTTTAATAATGGAGATGTGTTCTTTGCTTTAACACAGGAGTTGTACTCTTAAGTGTAATTTAGGCGGGCTTCGTGTTTCGAAGAGTTGACTACACAACACCACACTATAATCTCGGCAGTAAGGTAGTTTTTTTTTATCGTTCTTGTCTTACAGAATATCATATTCATACCATCATGATGAAAAATAACGCGATTCGCGTGGTTTCTTGTAGCATCCAACACACGTTTACGAATTTTTCACATAATCCCATAGAACATAACTTTGCTTCATGTGGACGTATGCTCTAGTCTGAGTTTAACCACGCCATCCTGAAGCCAATGTAGGTATAACGATGTAGTATATTGTAGTCTCTTGCCACTGGTATCACGTGACTGCTTGTCATTATAACCCGTATCATCTGCACACCGCCAGCTTTGTGTTTTCGCCTGCGTTACCAAGGAGACCTCTACATAACCTCATTCCCTGCATCATTTTTTTTTTCAGTCTCAGGCAATAATTCAATATGTGAATCCCTCAGTGTTGAAACTTTTTATTCAATTTCGTTATAACAAGCAGCAAAACATTTGCTTTTAGCAGTAATGCATATATTGGTTCGAGTAATATAAAACGTACCTGAGTGTGAAAATTTGATCTCCCGCCATGATGGAAGATCACGTACTGAGAGTTTTCGACAGAAAAATTCCGAAGAGGCTGGAGAAAATCTCGAAACTTATCTGAATCTTATTGAACGACGTTTCCATTAGCTGTGACTGTAACAGCGTCGAAAAATGAATTGGATTGGATGTGGAAGGAAACGGTCCTGGACTGATTTGAAGTACCATCTCGGCATTTGCTTGAAGGGACTGAGTAAAACCACAAAATATCTTAAGATAGGTGTCCGGGCGAAAATTTTGGACAGTTATCTGACGTATACGTAAGAATTTCGTAAGCAGATGATTAAAGTTTTGTATTTTTCGTTGAGATAAAAAATCAGTTAAAAATGTTAATATAATGATCTCAAAAGAAGAAATCTGCTTTGAGACCTAGAAGTAGATGGAATTATATTATTAAAATGGGTCTTGCGGAAACTGGGTGTGATGATACGAACATAAATTAAGCAAACCTGTGGTTAGGGTACCGTGGCAGGATCTTGAGAGCGCAATTTGGCATTTCAAAACTCCGTAAAAGAAGAGACGGATTCTTGAGCAGGTTATTGACTATCAGCTTGTCAAGAAAAGACTCTGCTACACGCGGTTGCTCAGTTAAGAGAGCAGGCGTCATTATATATTTTTTTTGTCCGTGTATGAAGATTGAAACCATATTTTGATTCATAATAAACAATCAAAACAGGAATCCGATAAATACAATTTAAGCAGTGTTCATTGACGAACAGACCTTCTGTTAACGAAAGTCCTGCTTTTAGTTTAAATACGTATAGCAACGCACGTGGAGCTTATTAAAATCTTGCGGCGTGTTTGTGTGTGTCCAGATTAATGAAAAGAAACATATTCAGATTTTGGCACCGAATTTAGATGATGAAAGGAGTACATTGAGACATCGTGTTAACACGTCACTGCCTTCTATGTGACTTCATTCTCGGCTAGACAATGTCTTTATTTCCTGTGGAATAGCGCGGTAGCATTGATGCTGTATTGCAGTGTAAAGGTAGAAGGATGCCCTGGAATTACATTATGCAAAATGACTTTTCTCTGGAAATAGTTCACGCCAGTATGAGAAATAAGGCCGATCCAGGCCAACCTGTGTTCTAAAGGATGACACAGAAAGTGTATTCCTTTATTTTGAAGTACTTTATTTTTATACGTGTATTTCTTCCTGATGAAAAATAAATTAGGGATAACAAAAGATAAAACGACGTAAAGAATGCCTCAGGAGCTCATTTTTATGGCATTATAACGCATATAAACCAATAAATCATATGTAAATTATATTAAAGAATTCAGCTCGTACCGCGAAGAAAACACAACGCGTTACCATTACGAAGATTAAATGGTTAACGTGGTTTAAGGAAATGATCGACGTTTGCACTGAGAAACATAAGAAATATAAAGAATGAAGAGTTGTTGATTTTTGAAGCAGTTTCACGGTTAAAAATGTTTATCAGGCAAACGTTTATTAAAGGGTTAATGCAGTCGTCTATCGGTTCACGCCTCGCACACAGGTAAGCCATCTAGTTAGTTAGTTAACTCCATGGAGCGCACTCCTCCCTGGGAAGCTGGTAGTAGCTCACCTAGTTAGGAAGTTCTCCGTCATTTGTTATGGGACCCGCGGGTTTATTGCAGTGTTCACAAGATACGCCATCGATCCCTACCACATGCCGCGTGAATCAGTTCGCATTCTGTTTGTTTTAGATCCTTTTTAGTATTATCAACAACTTTTAAATATCCTGACTAAAATTTTGTTACGAATCTCATCTCTTGACTTCATCACCTAAATGAATTAGGCATTTTGCGAAGGAAATGAGAATAAAGTAATGTTTGCTGTTTACTTTTTTGTTTGTTTGAATGTTCAAAGTAGAAAGCATATAAACATAGTTTATTAACAACGCCATTTTGTAAAGAAATGTTTTTTACTTAGAACAAACATTTTAGAGTTTGAGATATTTATTTTATATATAGACGCAGATAACTTCAGAGGAAACTCTTCTGCAAGGACAATAGAAAATAAATATGTCATTATTCATCTATTTATCCTGGTGAATCTTCAAAATGGGAAGGGAATGTATTATGCCTTTTCCGTGCGTTTAAAGCAAGAAGGCAGGAAAATATATCCTCAGATTTATGAGGTCCAAATGGTTTCCAATAGCAACGAAGCCTCGATAAACAGAAGCCGTGCATTTCAACGAGATGCACGACAATCTCTTATATTCTTCCCAGTTGTAACTTTTGCAGCCGGAACACTTGAATTCGGGGCTGAGCTGTAGTTTGTGTGTGTGTGGGCCGGTGCAACGCGATTCTGTACGTGAAATTATTTTTTTCTGAACGTCTCATTATCCTTTGTGTTATTTAGAGCGCCATGTCTCTCAGTTTATATTCAGTGGTTTGTCGGGTATTCGGCAGTGTTACAGCTGTAGCTGGAATTCAACAACAAAGTGGCTTTATTTCTAGTTTGTGTAATTTACTAACGCCATTTGCTCACTGACTATAATTGCTATGGAAACTAACACATCTCTTTCATAAAGACCGTTCATAACGCGTTCTGGGCTGTTCGTTATAGTGGCGACTTTGTTATTGGTGATAAATAATTATGCGAATGAAAGTAACTAACTGTATATGGA
>NW_019059788.1:238871-250565 GCF_000696155.1 Zootermopsis nevadensis | reverse complement strand
GAAACCGGGGAAGCCCCCGGAGGAAAACTCCGTGATGCCTAGACCACGGCCTTGCCCAACACAAGTTATAAATTCGGGCACCGCCGGGAATCGAACCCGAGACCCCAGGATTACAAGGCCAGCGTTCTAACCGCTAGACCAGGAAAGTTACAAAACAAGCTTTCAGCAACAATATCAATGCGAACTAGCAGAACATTCTCCTAAAAACGAAACAAGCTTTGTATCACATGTCATTATTAGGCTTTCTGTTTATATTAAGTGTAATATATTGGATACTGCAATTCAATTCCAAACGCATGTTCTGTTATCGATATTGAACATACTTTTGTCATGCAGAATGTCCTGATGGTCACATTGGAATTCATTATTCCAAAATCCAATGGGTTACATATAACTGAATCGATAATTCGATAATTACAGTGGACGTCGGATTATAACCTCGTTCAGATTGTTGCATATTAATAAATTCGAGGATGGAATATTTATAGGAAGTGGATATTAATCTACGGAAGAATATTGAATACTTATAAAATAATGCCTAGATGAGGAACGTAAATGTTGTTAAAAGACCGGTATTATTTATAAATATTATTTTTAATTATTTGTTGTTGTTAGTTCAGTGTCAAGAGGGCAAATTGTTAAGAAATTCAGACTGGATCATGGTGTAGGAGGCCCTATGAAATGTGTGAAACCTGAAAATTGAGAATCGATACTCATAACAAAAAGTTATGGGAAGAACGTATGACGTCTAAAAATTAATTTTGTTTTACGTTTCCGATTTTTGAAATCTCGTGTTCCTGCACCGAACCAATTCGAAATTTCACCTCAACGCCTTAGAGTTGGACAACTCTCTGCTGGCAAAACAACAGTATTTGTTTTTTTCATGTCGCCGTATCAGGTTCACGCGCAAATTTTTTGACGTAAATACGTCTATAAGGAAGGGTCATTCGGCAAAAAATTGTAACGAAAAGGGAAAACGTAAAAGTCGTGTTTACTCGGCATTGTTGTTACCTATAAAACATTTCATTACCTTACCTTACCTTAACTTACATTACATTACCTTACATTCAGCTACCACAGACCCATCTTAAGCGTAATTAATTCAAGTTGAATAAGCAAAGTCTTAATCAAACTTTACTCAATTGTAAAGCATGTATAAAGGAAATATTTATAATAAAGCCAATATATAAACTTCGTTTCCGTATAGACGTATTTACGTCAAATCCTCCGGAACCGTGATTCCACTGTCACTTTTTTTTTTACTTAAAGTAGAACAATTTTTAAAGCGCAGTTGAATCGACTCTCGAAACGATACGTGATTCCACGCTTCGTCGCAATTTTGTCGGAACGTTTTACGTCGAAAGCAACGCGGTCATAACAAACATTTCACAGTCGCGACTCCCGTGAGCTGGCAGCACGCAAGCCACGATGTTCATTTGTCACTTTTAATTGCTCGAATTCGGTTGACAACGCCAGTTAACGGTACAGTCACAGAAAGAGGCAGCGATGGGGTTGGGGGGGGGTGCGATATTGCGGTCATGTAATTCCTGTCATCACACAGACACTTTTAGTATATAAAAAAACAGACGAGTTGCCAATTTAAACAGCTAACCCTTGGCTTGTTGACTTCAACAGCTTCAGATTAAGATGTAGTGATTTTAATGTTCATTTTATTGTAAGAAATCCGCACTGCACGTGAAATGGAGTGCCAAAATAAACTCTCGATTAAATTCATCGTCAGTTTTACTTCGCTTTACTGAAGCATGTTTGGCATCAGATGTCCAACTTTAAAAAAAGTAATTTCTCTCTCTACTCGACGTTGGAGATGGTCCAATAGTGGTCAAAAACGTAACGATATTTCTCCCGTATTTTAAATCAAGAATTAGATGTATGTAGAGTCGACGGCCAACCACCGCGTTGTCAGATGAAGATCACAAATTCGCATTTGAATGTGTTCTGGCCCCAGGCGACATGGTTTCTGTAAATCAGATTACTTTTAAATTCACTTACCAATGTACGGATTTATATGATGATTTAATGTGACAGAATTCGTATGGTTACAAGCATGAGTGCAATATATCAGAAGGGGGGGTATCCTACCGCGAATAGTAACATTGCCAAGACTGGAAATTCTCCTGATGTTTCCTTCACGAGGACTGGAGTGTTCAACATTTTCTATCAACTGCTCTTCATATTTCGTAGGAATCTCTAGAATAGTTTGCAGAAAAATAGAACGGATGAGATTTGAGTTTCCCGAAAAGGTGAAATTATCGACTGTGGTATTCGTAGTGACGCAATGTGCTTTTGTAGATGGTTACGACCTTTATAGAGGAACGTATCGCCTTTGTCTTCGGGGTAGCCTCATTTCAGGGACAGTTATTGAGACACGATTCTCTGGAAGACGTTTTATGTAGTTCCAGTTAAAATTGTTTTAGTCGCAACGGGGCTTAAGGAACCGGGTTCTTTTTTTGGCAGAGACACCACGTCGAGACCAGCTTGGGGCAGCACGGTTACCGAATGCTCTTTCCGAAACTTGTATCTGGTGCTCCTGTTAAGAATACTTCTTCATACGCTGAATACGGAACGGATATGGAGATTTCTGGGTTCATATCTCCATCCGAGATAAAAACCCATCACCATTGCTCTGTGTTATGAGACTCTCACAACCAGTAATTTACGAAGTGAGATTTCAGGTTTTTGCTTTGACGTAGGAACATAATTAAAATTGAGGCCGGAGACCGGCTATCCTGTTTAAGGATGTTTGTGGTTTTCCTCAGTCCCTCCTGTTAAATTCTGAGATAGTACGCCACTGTTATTTTCTTACGCAAACCTGAACTGTTGAAAGTGTCGTTAAATTAACGTAGGACAAGACCAGACTCGCAAAATTATATTGATCAATTATGATTTTATCTGAGTTCTGCAGAGCGTCGATGATAAGGTGATTGTGATTGATGAACCGGAAGGGATACGGAAGAAACCGGACTACCCTGTCATTGGCGCAGCGAATACAAATGGATGGATGTTTAAAAGCCTTTTCATGAACGAAAAGATTTCTGCTCAGAGAAAAGTGTTTACATGAAGCGTCATGATTTGAAGCGGACAGTGAGTGAGTGCCGCGGGCTGATATCGGCACGCTGACCGCCGTGGGATGGCCGGCCACCAGATCGAACACATTGATTTCCGGCGAAGCCCTGCGCGTGCGTCACTTTTAAATTCGACTAATTGATCTGGCCGGACCGCGGTTTGTCTCGTCACTGCAACCGGAACTGGCATTGCCTCGGGGAAGCACCTGTCAGGGGCAAAGGCGCGCGTCTCGGGTTCACTGCTCCTCTTTCCAGAACATGCGGAGCGAGGGGCCGCATTATGATTGCCCATGGTGGTCTTTTGGATCGTGTCGCCCCGTGGACTGTTTCGGAGGAACACACTGCTTCTATCTTCAGGGCTATATGATGATGACTGCTGTCTTCTGGGCCGTAGCGCCGTGTAATCTGGTAGAATGTTTCTGACGTTTCGGAAGGTCGTTGCTGCCTCAGTAATCAGGACTATGAGTACACTCATCGCCATGAAACGTTAGTAAAGTTGTACCGGAAAACACGGCGGTACAACCCGGAAGACAGCAGTTAGTCTATCAGACTGCACAGGGCAGCTCATCGGAAGACATCCTGACTTTCTAAGTCTCCCTTGTGAGAAAGTCGGAATGTTCTTGTAACTGAAGGTCAAAGTTTCGCTATTTATAATATTAGACTTTTTTTTGGTATAAATAAAATGTGAATGTTGCCAACATTTTCGTGTCTCCAAACGTTAATGTAGTTTGTGATAGGGCAGTTCGTCAATATGAGCAACAATATCGAATTTGTCACGGAATTCTAATTAATATTCCATTCGTATGACGAGAATATTCGGACCCGAGTTTGTGTCCGTGTAGTGCATAATAGATGTATCAGTGCCCGACGTTAGCTTATTGCAAATTAGGAACGCGATTTTCCGACCGAAGTCAGCGTTTTTACCCACAAATCACTGATTTAATGGTGTAATTGGCGTCGAAGTACACAATGAATTTCGTTTATTGTGATGTTTGTGTATGGCGTTTCGTATTCTAGGGAAAACGTTTGACGTCGATTTTGAGAAATGTTGTGTTGTTGCCACTCAGGACAATCTACTGTCTTTCTCGTTACTCCTTTCTGTGTCGTCTGCGAGATTTTGTGTTTACGGAACGCACTAGCTCGGTATTTCGCACTAATCTGACTTCCTTTATCACGTCTTTGGCGTACAGACGTCTCCTACCACGTCCCTACCTACTGACAGATATCGTCTTTCAGTCAGGATCCTTCGTAAAGATTTGTTTAAACACTTGGAAATGGAATTTTGGCACAAGAGTGAAGCAAGTGACAGATTAATAATCTCCTTCATTTCTGTGATAGAATCAGCTGTGGTTAAATTAATTATTCGGTTTTGTCCGTCTAATCACAATTATATTTAAAATTTACAAATAAGATAATTAAAATATCATTTTATGTTCCACATCGAATAATCGATTTACATTTGGAACATTTTTACAACATGTTTCGGTTTCATCGAACCATCTTCAGGTGTAAAATTATATAAACAAACTTAAAACTCAAATTACAATTTCTGTTGTGTAGCTTTCTGGTGATGTTTTCTGGTTGTAATTGAGTTTTAAGTTTGTTGATATAATTTTACACCTGAAGATGGTTCGATGAAACCGAAACATGTTGTAAAAAAATGTTCCAAATGTAAATCGATTATTCGATGTGGAACATAAAATGATATTTTAATTATCTTATTTGTAAATTTTAAATATAATTGTGATTAGACGGACAAAACCGAATAATTAATTTAATATTTGATTCAAAATATGACGCAATTATACTATCTTAGCAGCTGTGGTTGTTTGTAACACGTATTGGATTGAAGACATTAAACCGTTCGAGGTATAACAACATTTATTGTTTTGTCTAGATGTGTTTCCCGGTGCATTCAGTCACCATTCAACGTCACAATTTGTGTTAATTTTCTGTCGTTAGGTATCCGAGTGATTTCATGTATACGCATTTATTTACATCTGAAATCAGTTTACTGTGATTCAACCAAGATTAATGGTAGTACGAGCTGATGGCTGATATCAATTAGGAACACCGTACTTACACTTGATGGTCCTGGAAATTTATCAAATTTTAGCAGTCGGAAGTTGTGATTTTAAGATAAATGTTTGGTCTGAAGCCCCACTCTTTTAATATTATGTCGTCCAGTGATTAATTAAGATACAAGGTTTTAGCTTAGTATGATGTCAAAAGGAATTATGGGCCAATAATATTATTGCATATATGTTACGAATTGTCAAGATAAACAAAACTATTAACATTTTAAAAGCTGATTTTTTTATTACCTGTAATAGTGGATCTGAAATAACGTGACACATCTATCACGCGAATGAAACAAACAAGGTTTGGAAATATATTATGACGTCCTCCTTTTTAAAATTTTGATATACGTATTAAAAAAATGATAGCTATGTTTACCGCTTGGTTCAGTATTAAATAACTCTGTGTTTTTCGCCCATGTGGTATTTATGGGTATTCTATTTTATCGGAATAAACAGCGATTATTCACCTTAAGAGCATTGAACTTACTCGTCTTTGTAATGGAGATGCTTTGTTTTCTTTGAGGTAAGAACCGAGCTTTTAAATATTATTTCTATGAGTAGAGTGAAATGAAGAGTTAAAATTCTTTTGAACTGAAACAACTTTGGGATTGGCCCATTCCAGGCGTGACGTCTCTTGAGATATTTTAGTCTCCGTTTGCAAATTCTTAGCTACTTTCTCTCTTCTCCTCTGTCTGCATTGTTTTTACCCCCACCCTCTCACCCCATTTTCTCGCATTATAGTGTCAGAACCATTCGCTGATTGTTCAGTCCGGACCAGTACACTTTACGACGTTTATGTTGGTGAGGAACAATTTCTTTATTTGCAAAATTCGGTCTGACTACAAAACTTAAATACTCCCCGTAAATTGAAAACAGTCAACTGAATATAACGCTAATTCATGACGTCACATCTTATCGGAATATTTTATTGTTCAGACTGTAAAGAGTGTCACTCGTAATTTTCTGATAATTTCTGTTACTGCAAAACTCTTTGGTCCACATCTTCTCGGTACTTTGTTATCAGAGTTCGTGAATCTGTTCTCTTCCCTATGGATGATATTACCACTAGCGAAATTAATCCAAGACTGCGCAGATGCTTCCATGCTGCTTTTAATAATCACTACGCTTTGCAGCTCAGGCATGGTGTACAGTCCTGCTAACTTGTGGATGACAGTTTGGCTGCGCAGTAATGTAGGGAGAGTCCATTCTCAAAAGCTTGACAGCTCATTGTTACGCGCGAGAATATGGTGGGTTTACAGTGCTGATATCTCGTATATATTATTATATTATTTATTTAGTGTTCTGTCTGACTACAGGTCCATATGAACAGGATCCTTCCATCCTTTTCTCGGACTGGGACCTGTTCATATACGTTCTTGGTGTCTGACGACATGTCCATATGAACAGGATCCTTCCATCCTTTTCTCTTCTCGGCCTGGGACCTGTTCATATACGTTCTTGGCAGATGATCCAGAAGTGGTTTGCCATTGCCTTCTTCTGTGTGTGAATGGAGTAATTGTTGGGATGCCACGGAGAAACCGGTAAATCGTGTGATAATTATAGATTGTTTCCTTCCAGATCTACGTCTCCTTCCCTCCCCCTTACTACTTTAATCTTCTCACTCCTCTGGCGCTGTGCAGAGGCCGTCTTAAGATAATAAGATTGTAGCTTACAAGTAAATTTAAATTTCTTCATAGTTCATCGAACTTAATCGGACTTCGAACGCCGAGGAACATGATGGAAACATTGCAGGGATTTGGATGTGACAAGAGTGTACTTTGCATTAGCTCATGCGCAGAGATGCATGCACTAACACGCACTCTGACCCTCGTAAACAGAGCTTTAACACAGTTAACATGCCCACAGCCAACAAGTCTCTCTGTCCTCACTTAACATTTCCCGAAACTACAACGTATTATGGTACAGTTCTCAGCAAAAGTCGAAAGGTCTGTTTAAGTTGGCCTTGAGAGTCTATTTATAGCGTATATTTTGCAGGGAAGTTTGCATTTAAACAGTTGTTGAACTTGTAAAAGTATTATTTTTTTATTTTGATGTGTTTTGTAATTCGGCATATATTCCAACCTGTAATTTGAATATTATCATATATAAATTTATAATACAGATATTCTTTCGTGGATACTGCATTATTGCTGATATAAAATAATTTTATTTTCTGTGTTTTGGTAAATGTTGAAAATGTATTAAACCATATTCAGATAGAAGCTTCATTTCCTAATATTACCAAACAACCGAGTTTATCGCTTGTTCCGAACTGATGGGACGATCTGTCTGTCTGTCTTGTGTGCTTCAGTGGGGTTTAGTTTTCGTAGAATCGAGCAAACTCAGCCAGTCGCCATGACACAGAATTTGTTTCGTGGTTTCAAGGCGCCGGCATTGAATATCTGATTCCTATCCGTTCTGTATAGGACAGCTTTTCGTTTCTCAACAGCGCGATCTGTCGATAGGTTGGGTTACTCAGCATTTTAACTACTGACACTTTTACCTCTTAAGTTTTCCTGTTTGATTGATTGGTAGGTCTACAGTGGCGGTTCTCCATTTACTGTGGGCATTCGGTGTTCCAAGATCTTTCCGGTAATCCGTGAACGGGGAAAAAAATTACCGGATATCGGAGAACCGCATATACGTCACGGATTATCTTGTCTCGCGGCACTACCAGACGTACAGGGCATTTCGTAATCTGTAAGACACAGATTTATACGTTTTCAGAATAAATAAAGTGACTGGTTATAGGCTGGACAGCCGAACCTGGGCGCTGACTTTTGTCGCGTTCACACATCCTCATGGACTCGCTGAGCCAATGGCGCCCCGGGGTTTTGGGGATGGGAGTAGATTTTTCCAAAACGTGGTCTATGATGAGCTTCATTCAGGTTGTCCGCGGAACGGGTTGGATTGCAAAAAGATTGCGCTTTTTCGGGAACAGAATTTAATCTCAGTTTAAGAAGCTAGCTGCTGTCTCTCATAGAGAGGGTAGGGTCAGATCAGTTCAGCTGTGAAACCAGTGTTTGAACACCCTGTATATATATCGAGTCGCGGGACGTGGCTGTAAACCTGGCAGCATCTTTCCTGCTACTCATCAATTGTCTGCGTCCTTTTTAGTACAGGGGAGACGTTCCAGTAGTAAATTGCTTAATCACACGTCTGTTCCGCTACGTTCCGACCATCCATACACTGGACAAAGCTTAAGCCGTTTAGTGAGTAAGATATAAAGTTTCTGGTGACTGACGGATAGTGTTTAATGGCACTGTAAAAAACTGCTCTATCTGCGTTGAACGGAGACCTTTTTGAGACCAGTAATCGTTCACTTGGTCATGAAATTTTTCCCATCTTACTCGATTTGTTTAACCTATTATTAGTTGCGTTTATGTATAAATGTTCTCTATTATTATTTTATTTATTTAGTGTTCTGTCTGACGACAGGTCCATATGAACAGGATCCTTCCATCCTTTTCTCGGACTGGGACCTGTTCATATACGTTCTTGGCAGATGATCCAGAAGTGGTTTGCCATTGCCTTCTTCTGTGTGTGAATGGAGTAATTGTTGGGATGCCACGGAGGAAAACCCCGTGTTGCCTAGACCACGGCCTTGCCCAACACAAGTTATAAATTCGGGCGCCCCCGGGAATCGAACCCGAGCCCCCAGGATTACAAGGCCAGCGTTCTAACCGCTACACCACCGTGGCAAATGTCCTCTACACTTACGTATTTTTTTTATAATCTCCTTGTTGTTACATTTCTGTATTTATTATTGTGTTCTTATGTTTCTGTGTTCTGCTATATCTAATTGGCAGCACAATAATAATAAAGAATTATTGAATTTAATTATTATTAATTGTGATTTATGATTTCATCCCATTATCATCACGAAATAAATACTGACGATAATTCTGACAGAATTTAGGAAGATCTACGAGAATTCATTCGTCTCTGAGCCTTCTAGACGTGTTACACCAAGCCATTAACAGAAGTGAATGAATTATTTATTCAACGAACCTTTTCATTCTGCTTCGTGTGATATTTTATTGAAGATGTTGCAGAGATAAAGCGAATTATCCATAAGTAGGATTTGAGGTATTTACGGCGGTGAGTCTGAAGATGGCTGTCTTCTGGGTTGCAGCGCCGTATAGTCTGGTAGAATTTTATTGACATTTCAGAGGTCCATGCTGCCTCCGTTGTCAGGGCAGCAAGCACCTCTGAAACGTCGGTAAATTTGTACCAGAGTACACGGCGCTACAACCCAGAAGGTAATCGTGTTATGTTCCGTAAGTCATTTGTAGTAACTTGAATGTTAACCGCACATCAGACAAAAGATAAACTTTCTCGAAGTTTGGTGTTTCACTTCTTGTAGAATCGTAGACTCTGTCATAGCCCAAAGGGCTTCTCGTTGAGAAAATCAAAATTTCCCGTCTTAATTGTTTCAGGTATGTTAAATAATTTGCTCAAGTTCTTCATTTTTCGTTCTGCTTTGAACACACTCAAAACTAGATGCAATATTTTCTCAATTGTCATTTTCAGGGTCGACCTAAAGAGATTCTGGGATCCACATCAAAGTTCTACGTCACTCAACACAGAAACTTCTGCTTGGTGAGTGTAAATACTTCTATTTAAATCGGTGGTAGAAATATTAAGAAAATATATAATACAGATACATTTTTAACAATCAGTAGGATTGATCGAATATTTTATCTTGCTGCTTAGAAGTGTCAAATATAAAATATAGTAATTTCAAAAGTGTAACAATTCTGATAAGACTTCAGGGAAAGTGAATGAGAAGTAGATTTATTACAAAATTTCTATATCATAAATCTTTATGTTAAAAGATTGGATGAACTTGCTGAACTGAAATGAATATTTAGATGAATCATTTGAACAATCAACAAAGCAGCACAAAATTTGAACTTTTATTGAATTGGAATAAATTTGTTGTACTCTGATATTGTGTGACCAGGTTTAAACTAGACGGATTCTAATTATTGTCCACGACATTTATCTAAAAATTTTGATGAAGAGGACCCATTAGGGTGGAAAGTTTATATGTCGCCCTCTGCCCTCATTCGAAATAACATTTATCAGTCACAAGCACAGTTCGAGCATTGTGTAAGAGTAACGATAGATCGAAAATTGCGTCTCAGAATGTTTTCTTACCGGTGGATAAATGCACTGCCGTTCCGTACCGTTGCATAAACCAAGCCGTGACGAGCCGAGCCAAGCCAAAATGTCTACTTCGGAGTGAAGACTTCCAAGTAAATTGATGCTTACAATAAGTGACCGCTTGATGGTTTGCGTGGCCCTCCTGATGGGGTGAGGTGCATATCGTGCTTTATACTCTTTAGAATAAGGATTCAGACAGACCTTTCGTTTTGGATCCTCTTACAAGAACAGAAAGGAAAACAGAGCATGCAGACAACTTACTCAGATGGGACAGCTTGTACGCATCTGCAGTGTTGATGACGTCCACATACGAATGGAGTTCAAAGCGACGAGCTGTGATATTTTGATTGTGATTCAACATGGCGAACTTGAAGGCTGACTGCACCTCGTCGGTACCCTGCTCAAATATGGCGCCTGAAAGAGAGACAATTTGAAAGTTTTAGAGCTCAGTTAATTGCTTTCTTGTGACGAACATTTCCGGATAATTGATGTATTTTTATTTAGTGTTCTGTCTGACGACAGGTCCATATGAACAGGATCCTTCCATCCTTTTCTCGGACTGGGACGTGTTCATATACGTTCTTGGCAGATGATCCAGAAGTGGTTTGCCATTGCCTTCTTCTGTGTGTGAATGGAGTAATTGTTGGGATGCCACGGAGGAAAACTCCGTGTTGCCTAGACCACGGCCTTGCCCAACACAAGTTATAAATTCGGGCACCGCCGGCAATCGAACCCGAGACCCCAGGATTACAAGGCCAGCGTTCTAACCGCTAGACCACCGTGGCGTTATCATTGATGTGAGAAAATGTTATTCGCCACCCCATCCAGATCGACTCTGCACACTGGGGACGTTGGGTTGTTCCACTGACTAAGATGGACGGAGCTTGAAGTTGTTTTCCACTATTCGTGTTTTGCAGAGATTGAGAATGCGTGGATTTACCCCTTACTCCTGCTTATATCATCAAATCATTATGTTTAATTACGTATTGGGACAATTTACTTTCTTCCTTGGACGAAGTTGTAATAAAGTGAAAGACTTTCGAAGTTCAAATATCTGGAAATTTTATGTAGCACGCATGGTATATGTGAGAAACGCTTACGAAATTTTTATCCGGGTACCACGTGTGACGAGAGTACTCGGGGGGGGGTGGCTCAGGTGATAGGATAACAAATTAAACGAAAGTTAGTTAAATAATCATCTGCTGAAGATGTTCTGCTACCAGCTGTTGTGAACACGGTAATGAATGTTCGGATTACACAAGAGGCGGGGTATTTTTTGACTAGCTGAGCGGCTGTCAGCGTCTAAAAGGAGATAGTTAAAAGTTAGCTTCCCAGTCTCTCTCTCTCTCTTCCCCCCCCCC
>NW_019059788.1:217200-232548 GCF_000696155.1 Zootermopsis nevadensis | reverse complement strand
TAAGTACATTTAATAAAAAAAATTTGAGGTTTCTACCTTCATGTTTGGACTTCCTGTTTAACATGAATAACTTGGCGTTAAGTCTGCTAATTTCTTAAAGCAGAGAAGATGGTATAAATATTTTTATTGCTAAATAATAAAATGCTGTTATATGTTCTGGTGCCGTAACATATCTTGCTAACTTCAATCGTCCATTTGAATCCAACTTTATACGTATATATTCCAGCACTTTTAAGTTAGCCTCTTTAATACGTTTTGTTATTAACTTTCTAACAAATCACTAATTTGCGCTAAGCCATTTGTTACATAAGAATTGTTTTCTACACTTCTTAGTTTCATTATATTTTAATAATTATATACTTATATTATTCAGTAACTTTAATTGATATATTTGTGCTGGATATATCGAGTTGGTGTTATATTCTCAGAGTGGAGAATCAGTCCATTCATGAGTAAGTTTAGTGTTACCATAAGGAAGAAAGTCGGCCGACCTAAAAAACCTTGGCATGACAAGGGACGATTAACCCGAGGAGATGGATCAGCCTTATCCGTAAAGTTAATGATGTCGATACTTTAATTTCCTTGAATATAACAGCTGGCGAAACGTCGGAAAAGCTTCAATATTCCGTGGGTTCCACTCTGGAATCCAGAATAATTCAATAACCCTTTGGAGCCGAATCTCATTTAAATATTTAATAATTCTATTTGCTATTTCAGATTTCTCCGTCATTCTTGGCGGGTAATTTATTTGTGTACTAGTATTATGTAAATTTCTTCATTCTCCTGTTACTATCAGTCTTAGCTCGAGTCTTCATAGCACCTTTCCTATCTATGTTGAAAAAATTAAAATTAAAATTAAATCCGTGGCGTAACAGCTCCAGAGAGCCAAAGCCTCACGTTCACATGCCTAAGCAGAGGTGAACGATCATCCAACCAGATACAGGATGACGTGTGGTCAGCACGACGAACCCCCAGCCATCACTAGCTTTCCTGACCGGACTACGCTCCCCAATTTCCTCACGATGCTGGGTTGGCACCGGTCCCATACACTGGTCGAAAGCTCATGAGAAAATTTCTTCTCCCCACCGAGACTCGAACCAGCGCGCCGGTCCGAAGCATGACGCCTCAGACCGCGCGGCTACGACGCGAGTTTTTTTTATTAAGATTTCTACAACAGTATTTTGCGATGAACGCAGTAAAATTTGAACTGTTGCGTTTTCCATCTCATCTTGAAAGTCTCTATTTCAAAGGCATTGTTATTCTCAAAGGACAGCCCACCATCATTCAAAACCATCGAGTTATGAAAGTCGTATTAGAGACGCGGAGGGATGGTGCTTCCCTCTAGTGGGTATTTTATGAAGGTAAGGTAACTTTGATGTTGGATCGGTTCAGGAAAGTTTCGATTTCATGAGATTTGTAATTAGCAGGAGCTGGTTACAGAATATTGCCCTTAAAATCGTCTGGTAGGATTTCTGCGTATAAACTTGGTTGCGCTTTTAAATTCCTGGTATACCAATTGTTTCTGAAGCTTGAACATTTTTTTATATGCCCTTTATGTGGGGCGACAGAAAGCGAGATTCACATACTATTAAAGTGTACGGAAACCGGGAGGTGGAGGGAACAGCTCCTGAGGAACAAGTGGTTCACCGTTGGCGAGGAGTTGGCCTTCAAGAAAATTTTAAGCACTACGAATGACACGGAGGTCAGGGATGTGTAGAGTAGCATTAGTGAATAGTTGTAGTAAGCAGTAGTGCTAATAGTGCTACGTATGTAAGGACTGTGGCCGTGAAAACCTGGTGTTAGGCGGCCACAGATCTCTGTATATAGTCTAAACCAAATATATTATATTATTATTATTTATTATTACTTCAGATATCCGGAACGCAAATTGTTAAAAATTTTAAATTATTCGGCTGATAACACGGAAACAATAAACCAGCAGTCCTACCTGGCTTTGTGATAATCTGTTGAATGCAAAGTCTGGTGTTTGTTTAAATACGTAAACATCTTTTATTATTTATTAGTCGGGTTCGTGATCTGTTCCACTTCGTAAGTAATTAACCCTTTAAAGCACGAATTTAATTTAAATAATAATAGTTATAATAAAAATAAATGTACATACGACAGAATTGTTCAAAGCAGAAGGTTAATGTTGTAGGGATATGGGTTGGATATTTTCTGTTGCAAAGTTTATAAAATTATATGACGTTTCGAATGCTTAATACGTTCCCATCTTCAGGCAAAGAACGCCTCATCTAAATATTATTTTTTTTAATAATTCAGTCCTTACCGCAATGAAAACTCATCGCGTCAACATTACAAAGATCAATTGGTTAATCCTTCGCTGTTTATTTTACAGAATCGTGTGAAACCCATAATTATAAACTGTGGGGGGAGGGGGATGCATAGTTACTGGATGTTTAAATTATGTAGCATTGGACTTTAAGAAGTTTCGTCAATAGATTCTCCGTCCGCTTTGTTCTGAAGACGCTTTCAACGGAGAAAGTCTTTCACGAATCTAATCTGTTCTTAATAATCTATGAAGTAATGCAAATTATAGTGAATACTGTTATTAGCAAAATGGAGGCCCTGTGTCCAGCTCAATTGATGTGGCGGCCTTCAGATCACCGCTTGGAATGATGGGACTGAATGGGCGAACTACTTTTGACGTCAGATATCTTCGTTAGAAACAAGAAAAGAAATAATTTGATTTATAAATGTCCTAACGGTACTTACGATGTTCTTAACTTGGTTTATACCCGGAGAAAACTACAGACGTGCAAGCCCAATAGAACTGCAGGAAATGGATTAGTTTGGTTCTGCCTGCTACTCCACATAACAATAACATTTACTTTTATAGGAGAAAACCTTTTTATGACCATCGTCCGCGGCGCTGCGGGGTGGGTGGGAGAGAGAGAGAGAGAGAGAAGCTTTCAGTAGCCGGTATGGGTTGCCCTCGACTCTTCCAGAACACTCAGCCTGTGTCATCTCTTTTTGTTTGATCTCCCGAACCAGTGACGGATTCCCTCAAGGTCTTCATAATGTGGCACACTTGAACACACGTAAAATTTGAATAAAAATTTTCTTGGATATTATCCATCGTCTAGTAAATAAAACGTTTTATTTATTAGACGATGGATAAAGTCCAAGAAAACTTTTATTCAAATGACTCATCACCATCGTCAAGAACTTTTTGATTTGATACACGTAACATTCGCCACGGTGGTCTAGCGGTTAGAACGCTGGCCTTGTAATCCTTGGGGGTCTCGGGTTCGATTCCCGGCGGTGCCCGAATTTATAACTCGTGTTGGGCAAGGCCGTGGTCTAGGCAACCCGGAGTTTTCCTCCGTGGCATCCCAACAATTACTCCATTCACACACAGAAGAAGGCAATGGCAAACCACTTCTGGATCATCTGCCAAGAACGTATATGAACAGGTCCCAGTCCGAGAAAAGGATCGAAGGATCCTGTTCATATGGACCTGTCGTCAGACAGAACACTACAAATAATAAAACACATAACATTGCGATAATTTGTGTGTATGCACGCGGTCTGTGTTCGACGGACGTGCACACAGAATCTTCAGTCCGTTGTCTACCCACGAGACCACAGAATTTGTGGTTTGCTTGCTGATCGCTTACGGTTTCAGTTTCGTCATCAATATTCCGTTGTAGTGGGGGCATACTAAACTTGTGTGGAAGGGGTAGTCGGTTCGAATCTGGGTCAAGATACCGTAGTAATCCTCATTCTATTCAAATGCCAGGAAATTAACTTGATATTAGGCGAGAATAAAAAATGTTTAGCTGTCATGCTTTTAACGTTGTTGTGAGTAAAATTTTGACACATTTTCGAATGCTATGAACGCTAATAATAACAGTGACAATGCAGTTATAAGACAGCAGAAGCAGACTTGTATTATAGCGCAGCGGGATACGTTGAAGAAGGAGTGGCCTTGTGTCCGATCTGTTTCCCCGTATCACAGTTGATTGAAAAACAGAAACTCTATGTGGGGTTAATAGAATACGCTGTGGGAAGTATTGCAATAAGGCTACGTAAAACGTGGTGTAATGCAGGCCTCGCGCACATGGAATGCTTAGGAATTAGAAGTTAATTTCCAGAGCCACGGTGGTCTAGCGGTTAGAACGCTGGCCTTGTAATCCTGGGGGTCTCGGGTTCGATTCCCGGCGGTGCCCGAATTTATAACTTGTGTTGGGCAAGGCCGTGGTCTAGGCAACACGGAGTTTTCCTCCGTGGCATCCCAACAATTACTCCATTCACACACAGAAGAAGGCAATGGCAAACCACTTCTGGATCATCTGCCAAGAACGTATATGAACAGGTCCCAGTCCGAGAAAAGGATGGAAGGATCCTGTTCATATGGACCTGTCCTCAGACAGAACACTAAATATATAAATAAACAATAAATCAAGGCTTACAACACGTGTTTGTCATCCTGACACTTTATTATTTATATTGTTGGCAACAGAAATGTGCCTTAACTCTTTTAAATACATTGGTGATTTAATGAATCACCGCTTTAACGTTCAGTAACACTAAATTTTATCTGCACGGTGTATTTATAGGACTCGTATGTCTCTCAGAATAAATAGGAATTATATCCCTAATCAGCTGTAATCGAGTGATATCTGAAACGGAGACATGTTGTGTTTTCCTTGAAGTAGGAAATGATTTTAAATATACGATGAAAGCGCGGTACAAATAATCACTTAATTGTTTGGTGACTGCTGGGCGAAATCACAGTTTCGTTACTAAAAGTTTGTATTTGCTTCAAAAAGTTGACAAAGAAACAAGACAGGGAAATATGAAGTATTGAAATGGTGACTCTGTCATTCAGAACAAAGTCTCCTGTAACTTTAAAAATACTTCAAATAATTAATTATAGCAACACTTCAGTGTTTACAGATTCGGTACCTAACATATCAGCTTAATGTAGATGCAAACGTAATATAAATATATATAAATTAAAACTTGTAGAATATAAACAGTGTAAACCATTTCAAGGATTTTATTCTGAAATTGACTAACTTTAAATACATTAAGGTAACTGAAACTCTCTTTAAGTTCTATAATATAAAAATAGGATGGAAGGATCCTGTTCATATGGACCTGTCCTCAGACAGAACACTAAATAAATAAATAAAATAATATAAAAAAGTGATGGATTTTATTACGTTTCTAAATGGAAATAAACAGAATGAAGGAATATATCTGAAATAAGAGAGGAAAACAAAGAAGGAATGAGACAATAGGAAGAGAGGAACAGGACCGAAATGTATCAAATTTGGCTTCTAGTCTTAATAATCTATTTTTCTACCTGTGGAGAGTTACATAAGAGGTTATTAAACCAAATCATCTCATATATTCCACATGTAAGCTACGAAGTTTTCGCGATATTGGAAATAAAAGTGGGAATTCTTCAAATATTTATGTATAGAAAAGTTGAGTTCTTGAGCACACTGCTTAGTGTGATTTTTGGAATTTTTTTCGCTGGTCTACTGCAGAGAATCTGCACTGTTTACTTATCCATGTTGTAAGCAGTGGTAGCTGTCAGCTGCAGACATAAATATTGTGAACAGTCTGTAGATTTGCATCCTGAAAAATAGTTCCCATTAGAAACGCTCTCTAGCAGAAAGTTTTGCTCGTTTTAATCGTCCTGAAGTAATTGCGTTTGTCCTTGTTAGTGTTAATTTATGAATATTTTAAGTAACTGCCGTCACGTAGCTTTTTGAAAAGTTTGTAACGAGCACACAGATACAAAATGCTCGAATACACTCGTAATTTTTTTTGTGTAGAAGTTGAAATTCTTGTTTGAATCATCACATCATAAAAATACTAAAAATGGGGGGGGGGGAATTCTTCTCCGCTCGAGTACAAAGCTGTCAATTTAAAACAGTCTACAGGAAGCTAACGATTGAAGGAAGTCCTTTTTCGAAATGATTATTGCCGTTAAATTTGAGGAAAGATGGGAGGCTGTAGGTCCTTGCGTAACTGATCTCTTATCTAACATGGCTTGTTGCATTCCATCAACAAATTATTCTTGAGCGATGTTACGTGCAGTTCTGTTCGCGTACCAAAGAGCCCAGAGTGCTATTATAATCTTATATATGGCATGTGTTTGGTTATTTATCTCACCGAATACCGCCGTCGAGTGGTTTGCATTCCTTCTTCGTATATTTTGAGTTCCCGGTTCAAAACTCCCGGTCCAGAGGTCGGATACTCTCACTGAGGTTTTCCGTGGTATTCCTCAGTTCCATAACCTTTCCTGTTCACTATTCATTAATGATCCTTCGACGTTATATAGTATGAGGCACTGACGTCGTTGTATAAACAACAGAATAGATTCTTAATCTCCTACAAAGTCCTTAACTGTGACATTCATGATGTTACAGTCGTTTAAATAGATGAGTAGAATTAGCATTATTGTTTTATTAGAATTGTTATCGTCTCCATGAACCTGAAACCTACTTTAGAAGCTGAAAGTCGCTTATCTAGTCAAATTCAGATAACGTTCACAAGATGTCGTCACTTGGTCCTATGCATAATAGGCTAGACCATTAATTTTGTATCTCTGAACTGTGTGTTAACCCTTGGAAGACCGAAGCCCGTATAGTTAATATTTAAGAATTCAGCCCGTACCGAAAAGAAAATACAGCACTTCACCATTACAAAAATCAACTAGTTAAAGCTATCAATTATTTATTTTAATCCGTCTGATCACAATATAATTTTGTTTAAAATTTCTTATAATTAAGATAATAAAATATCATTCATGTTCATTATCGATTGATCGATTTACATTTCGGAATGTTATTATCTTAATTATAAGAAATTTTAAACAAAATTATATTGTGATCAGACGGATTAAAATAAATAATTGATATAATATTCACAATATGACGCAATTACACTATGTTAGTTAAAGCTGTTGAAGGAAAGTAATCATTGCTTATTAAGAGAATCGAAACTCATTATATAAAATTCGGTTACCGATTAGTTAAGCAGGTGGTACATATAGTTACCACTGGGGATATAACAGTCAAGTGATAACAACTACATTATAATCATAATAAATTTTACATTAATGATTCTGTAGTGTTAATCGGAGCTCGTAACTGAGATTTTCTTTAAGATCTAATATTAAGGAAAGCTATGAAACAAACAATAGCTATGTTTTAAATTCCACGAAGTGTGTGGCAGTTAAATCTCTAAAATACCTGTGTAAATTAACAATTTTTTTTATGTTCAGCATTACTAAAATATACCGGCTTGTGTACGAGGTATTTAATGAATTAATTACATTGTGCATGTAACCAGCAAAATGTTGACCTACAAAAGTAGACAAATGTAGCACAGGCTTTCAACCGCTGGAAACAAATTGAATGTCTCCAACCGGTGCACACAGGTGGTTTGTTGAAGTCTTTTCCAACATTAATTAACGCAAGCGCGCATTCCAAGCCATTATTTACTTTAAGTACAAAGTTTATATGGACAAGGATAAGTTAGGTTTTTAAATGATGCACATAATGTCGGAGACAATATTCTTCTGACACGATTCTGGTATAGCAATGGCAAACCTCTTCTGGATCATCTGCCAAGAACGTGTATGAACAGGTCCCAGTCCGAGAAAAGGATGGAAGGATTCTGTTCATATGGACCTGTCGTCAGACAGAACACTAAATAATAATAATAAGATGAGGTGGTCTAGCGGTTAGAATGCTGGCCTTGTAATCCTGGGGTCTCGGGTTCGATTCCCGGCTGTGCCCGAATTTATAACTTGTGTTGGACAAGGCCGTGGTCTAGGGAACGCGGAGTTTTCCTCCGTGGCATCCCAACACTTACTCCATTCACACACAGAAGAAGGCAATTGCAAACCACTTCTGGATCATCTGCCAAGAACGTATATGAACAGGTCCCAGTCCGAGAAAAGGATGGAAGGATCCTGTTCATATGGACCTGTCGTCAGACAGAACACTACAAATAAATAAAACCGTACTTTGGCGAAAAAGCGTTAAGTTCTTTTCACGGTTGCGCTGTGTAAGAATCCCCGTGGTGAGAAGCCGGTGACTAACCGCCTGAGCTATGGCACGATCCCCAGTAAAACTCAATGGCACAGAGTCCTTGAGAACCACACTGTCGCTGAGCTGATCAAATTCCTCTCCTCGTATATATTTGTGGTTTGTTTAAAGTCGCTGTGAGTAGCTGAGTGATGAACCTGATGATTATATGATTAATAAAAAATTAATTTGAAAGGATGTGGAAGGAAGCGGTCGTGGCCTAATTTAAGGTATTGTTCAGCCATTTTGCTGGATGGAATGAGAAGAACGACAGAAGATGTCAGGATAGTCTGTCTCCGGGCCGGGATTTGGACCCGGGGAAGCAGAAGTGTTAACCACTCGCGACGTTTCGGCCCCTGTGTCTGATGGAATTCGAGGATTCGTTGCACAAGAGCAAGAAATGGTGGAGCAGAGTCCTAACGAAGCAAGGTTCACAGACACTTGTAAATGAAAGCGGTGGTGATTATGTGAGGGCAAGGAAGTGTTCGCACTGCAAGGTGATGATCTGTAGCGTGCTAATTGAGGCACCATTACTGGAGCATCGCAACAGATGTCGCCTGCGCGATTTCAGCCCGGGCACGTGAAGGGGATGCCCCGTAAGTAATGTATACAACAAATGGAGTGAAAATACAGGCAACTGTACCATCCTGGCATCCTCGACTATATATTAACACTTTAAAGCCAGATGGTACTATTATATACCACCTTTGGTACTATTATATACCACCTTCATTAACAGTTAGTAAGTGTGCATGTTACCCACATGAGTTTCGTATGATTCTGAGTATAAACATTGATAAGTTCCTTAGAAAGCTTTAACCAGTCCATCTTTTTAATGGTGGATTGTGGTATTTTCTTCGCGGTACGGACTGAATTCATAAATAATATTTATACGAGCTTCGGACTTGGACAATTCAAATCTTCCGTCGTTTGTGCTAGCAAATTGTCGCTAATTATCGCCGTAACGTCTTCACTCTTACTCTATCCTTACCAGAAGGACGAGCGGGTATTGCCTGGGGACCTTCTAACTAAAAAATGCTCTTTCCCCTCCTAAAATCGAAGTGTCTCTCACTTCTCCCCCTACCAATTTTCTCTTCGGAAATTCTACTCTTCTGCTATCCCCCCCCCCTCTCTCTCTCTCTTCGGACTTCAGAGGGTTAAGGTTGTTTCAAAATTGGGTGCTAGGGATAATATTTCGACCGTAGCATAAAACAAGAAAATTATGTAACTGAGTTTTATAATTATACTCTTAAAATCAAGGATGGGTAAATGCACAGGGCATGCGAAAGATGAGAATAGATAACTTTAGAGACCTAGATGTAGATGGAATGAACTTAGAATGGATCTCAAGTACGATATGAGAGTGTGTGGGAGACGTGTGTAACGTGTATCGATAAAGGAATCGATTAGAAGGAAAACATACGAAAGGGAGATGTATATAAATCACACTGACCACTAGAGGATTGCCGGGAAGTCACGTGACAGATGTCTTGAAGACACTGGAAGTCCGAAAGAAGTGGGAAGTCGCGAAAAGACAGTGGCCTTTGCAACGGACGAAAGGAAATAAAAGAAGACATTCATGTCTGCAGCAGACGGGAAAATATTGCTTCATGTACTGGCCCTCTATACCCAAAGGTTGCGCTGTGCAGAAGGAGTTTATTCCACTGCAACACGTTAGATGTAACCTGGTCTCCGTAATTTTTATAGATTTCATTTTGTCAACGGATAATATCAGAGATGAAACCTGTCAACGTTAACGGTACTTAAACCTATAAGGCATGACAACAGAAATGATTTGATATCAACCGGACTGTAATAGGCTTCCATAACAGTGAATTAGCCAGGGTAGCTACGGACTGGACTACCGGGGTTCGATCCCCGACGGGGGCAGAGGATTTTTCCTCTAGCCTCTGCGTCCAGACCGGCTCTGGGGCCCACCCAGCCTCCTCTACAATGGGTACCGGGGTCCTTTCCCGGGGGAACAGCGCGGTCGGGGTGTGAAGCTGACCACTCACCCCATCTAGTGCCGAGGTCAAGAATGAGTAGGAGCTATACGGGCTCTCCCCCCAAGCGCCTACGCGGCGTATAGTGGGACAGCCTCACCACATTTAACGTAGAAGTTCACTAAACCTCAGCAGAACGAAGTCAGGCTGTTAATAATTATATTTCGGCCAGAAAGAAGACCAACATTTTTAAACTGAATTTTTTTACAAGACAATTCTGGGATGTTATTTTTTCGAGTTTTTGGAAATTTCCAGGGATACCCTCAGCGATTTGTTAGCTACTATAAGGAACCCTACACGCTTGTTTGTTTGTGTGTGTGCGCACCCATAATTCGGTATGCTCTAAAGTACTGGTTACGGGCTAGACAAATTTGTTCTCAAGTGCAGACTACAAGTCTAGCCTTGCTAGAGTAAGAAGAAGAATAGAATTGGGGTCAGAAAGTGTGTGGAGGGGGGGGGGGTGCGTGGTAGCATGAAGCGAAATAATCAGAACGCAATTAGCAGTGCACGCCGAGTGTGTTCGGGTGGGCTCCTGACTTGTCTGTTGTTCCTGTGACCTCCCCAGCTGGAATTCTCGTCCTTCTCCAGCCTGCAGCTGTGCTGCTAGCTCTGGGCTCTTGCATTAATAGGCGTCGCATTAATTTTTAGGTTTGTACGCCACATGCAGAAGACAGATGTTTCAGATACAGCGATGCCTGTGTTAACTTTTAATCAAGTGAACTTGGTTGCGTTAAATATAGTTTGTAGCTTCATAATTTATACTTTTCGCTAAAAATTACTATGCTGATCAAATCATGAAAATGGAGGAAATGAGAAGTGCGTACAAAATTTCGGACGTGAATTCTGTAAGGAACAGATCAGTTATGAGGAAGCTTAGATTACGTTTACTTAAGTGGATCTTAAAGAAATACTGATGTGAGATTGTAGACTGGATTTATCTGGCTCAAAGTGATGTCTTATGAACACGGAGATATAATTTTGAGTTGCATAAAATCTTGTTTCGTTTTATTTTTCCTTTATGAACTAGTAACAGCTTTTCATGAAAAACTGTGCGTGGTGGATCAGTTAGCGGAATCACCTAAATTCGTTTCTCACCACAAGACGTCTTCGTCACAATTCGGTTGACGAAATTTTTGTTCGTTCTGTTCTTTTACATTTATCAGTTTCTCTGCCGTCCTTAATGGATTTTAATAAAATTTAGTATTTGTGTATTGTTAGTGACTACTAATTACGATTTGTACAAATATCTACTTAGTATGGATTTCTCTTACACACATTTTTATAAAGTTATTTTAAATTAATAATAATTAATTATCTCGTACAAAACATCTTCCATTGCATTCAAATCCAATTTAAATGGGGTTCAGATCTCCTGTACCATTATCCCCGTAACCTGAAGACAATTCACCATACAATGCAGTTTAGAATTACGAGTAATGTTAATAACGATTTCGAGATCAGTTATTTAAATTTTTATTCATTCGTGACTACAGAATTCTCAGTGAAACAAGAATTTCTAGGTATACTTAAAAATGTCTGTTTTCCTTTAAATACCTGAATTAAAAAAAATTAAAATTTGGTATCACTATAATGTAATTATTTCCTTGTGTGCATAATTTCTAGGTAGATTTTCTGTGCCTTAAATTTATCATTTATAACCTCGCACAGGCATGTTTGTAATCTGTGAGAAATGAAGGTGATTTATAACCGATTATCATACAAACTTTCACCAGCTTCGTTTCCACTTTTCGATTAGGTTCATATGCTGTAAAATGTAGTCCATATTATCCGTTGCTAACTACAATTTCCGAGCGTGCATAAATTGAATTGCGCGCCACAGTTTGAGAAACATTGGGAACTCTAGGTATAAATAAAGAATGAGGCACTGTAGTGTACCTGAAGTACCCGTAATCTCGGCCCTAAATCTAGTCGTGAAGTAACATTGAATTGAAGGATTTACGTATGCCACGCCCATGTATTTTCCGGTCGCTGGCGGCGGTCCCCAGGCCGGCCTCTGTAACGTAGTTAGTTGCCATGGAGACAACTACTTCACTTCAAACAGATGAGCTCAGCTTTCCGCTTCGTAGACCGTCTCCCTCACATCAATATTAAGGCATGAAAAATTATTAAGCCTGTTTTAATGTGGTAATAACACCTTTTACCGTGTTCTTTGATTTCATGTCCGAAACGCTTGTTTATGTGACATTCTTTAAATGTCACTACGATGAATTTAGAAACAGCTGTAGGACCAAGGAGAAAACTAATGCCTGCCTCTTAAATCAGTTCACGTTTTGAAGTAACACGCAAGCTAGCAATGAAAAGAAGCCCCTTCAAAGTATACTCAGTAACAATTGTGTGTGTGTGTACATAGTCTCTTCTTCAATTTTCTCAGGACGATTAAATCAAGGAGGATGAGATGGGCAGGGCGTGTAGAACGCGAGAGGACTATGAGAAACACACAAAATGTTAATTGAAGTGTCTGGAGGAATAATAACACTGGAAACGCTCACACGAAAGTGGAAGAATAATATTAAAACGGATCTTAGAGAACAGTGTGCAGATGTGTGGACTAGATTCATCTACCACTGGATAGAGACTGCTGGTGAGGTCTCTCGATAAAATTCTACCTTTACATAAACTTTTGTAACTTATACGTAATGCATATAGGTTGATAATTGTACAGAAAATTAATATTGGTGAAGAAATGTATCTTCAAGTACTTATAATTTGTCTATATATTCGTTATTAAAAATGAATTTTCTATTTGTACGTTCCCTTTAACTCGTTTTCGCTTTGGGTGTCTCGTTCACGGCGAATAACCTATTTGAATAGTCGTGGGGTTAAACATTAATCGTTTAATACCTCGTAATCATGAATTTCTGGAGTCATCTTTGTGGAGTTTCATTCAACATTTTTTATTCATACCTTTTCCCCCATGCTTCAAGCATCTGTCACCCGTGTCTTTGCCACGAGTATGTGTAGAAAATGCACGTCTTTAAGCTACTAATTACGTATGTATTACTTAAAGTAAGGTGTTAACATTTCTCCCAGAAATATTTTTTCTAAGTCCATATAGAAACATTTGAATTCTATAGCAGAGTGCATTTCTTAATTTCACGAGGAATATAATTCTTATTTGGTACTGTCCAACTTAAGTACTTCAGACATGGCCACCTTTAAGAAACATTTTGTCGATTGCGTCATGTATTTGATTGTATTCGTCTGATGAGAAAACAGAAAGTGATTCGCCCACCTCACGATTAGTTCCGTATCTTGTCCACCGTTTCATCTGCTTCCACTTTGGAGTTCAAATAAAGAGCTGACAGCCGAGCTAACGTTTTCCGACCGAGCTGTGCCTTGCTACGTCACACGTAGGCGATGTCAGAGGCAATGAAATCGCAAAGCTACTATAAATACTTAACAGAAATGTTGGTAAATTGTACTAATATCTCTCGTTGATAGCAGACTGAGGTCTCTCTAAGCATAGCCGATGAGATAAACAGTGTCCTTATGACCGCGTAGGCCCACATGAAACACGGCATTCCCTCGAGTTGTGGCCTCTGAAATGTGTCGTTCACAAAGCGTGGACGTCGAAATAATCAGAGTAATCCTGTAGTGCTAATACTATTGTCAGCATCCTTCAACGACATGTGCTACATTATATATCAAAGGGCTGTCTGTTCAGGAACGTTTTTCTTGTATCCGAAGTAATATCCGCGACTGGGGAGGGGAAATATCTCGTTGATTTACAGAAGTGTCATAGAAAAACCTGGTACGAGAAGTTATAGAAATGAATTATCGATGGAAAGTGGCGCTGTCATGGAGGGTCTTGTAGAATTTAATTTTCAGTAAATGGTTACAGAAAACCGCCACGACTTGTTGAGGTTATTCTTTCAACTTTCGATATTAGAATATATTATTTGCATCTTACCTCGAAAATCCATCGCTAGATTTCCAACTTCCGAAAAGTCGTTTCGAAACAAACTTGTGACGATGAATAACACCCCTTGTCGGCTTTCAGCGAATGTTTATTCAAGGCTACCCCGCAGATACCGCCACGGTGGTCTAGCGGTTAGAACGCTGGCCTTGTAATCCTGGGGTCTCGTGTTCGATTCCCGGCGGTGCCCGAATTTATAACTTGTTTTGGGCAAGGCCGTGGTCTAGGCAACGCGGAGTTTTCTTCCGTGGCATCCCAACAATTACTCCCTTCACACACAGAAGAAGGCAATGGCAACCCACTTCTGGATCATCTGCCAAGAACGTATATGAACAGGTCCCAGTCCGAGAAAAGGATGGAAGGATCCTGTTCATATGGACCTGTCGTCAGACAGAACACTAAATAAAAGCTTCTTACAACTACGAAAACTTCTAATGGCCTGGCAATATCAGAAAAGACAGTCATCATCATAGTCGCAGCCGTGAGAACCTAAAATCTCACCTTTTAATGCGTTGTAAAGTTCCTTCAAGACAGATTTGTTCCTTTCGCGTTTGTACCTGAACTTCATCCGTGGTATTTTGCGGCTGTCTCTCAAGTGAGATATACAGACGCGTTGATACGTGAAGTGGCAAATCCTCGATCTGAGCGCTGAGAGCTGGAAACAAATGAACCCGCCTGTCGATAACGCGGGCGAACACTTGTTGTGTGGGCGCACCTAAGTGGACACGCTGTCTGTTCCATTTGTCCGAATGCTGGAGCCGTGGCGCACAGCAAAAAGACTGGCGCCTGTGCCACAAAGCGATCAGAATTCTAAGACATGTTTCCTCTTTCACCACACAAATTAGCAAACTCGCCTAAGGAAATAACGTTTATATGTATCCGCCTCTATGAAAAACAGTCCTCGAGAAGATAACACCAACTCAGCTAAAGAATAAATTTCCCTTCTTTTATGTAGTCTTTGAGGTTCATTGCCGCACTCACAAAATCCCGGCCACTGGTCCCTATCCTCACCCACATTTAATCCAGACAACAATATTCCATCCTAGCTCTTCTATTTTTTTATTTGTAGTGTTCTGTCTGACGACAGGTCCATATGAACAGGATCCTTCCATCCTTTTCTCGGACTGGGACCTGTTCATATACGTTCTTGGCAGATGATCCAGAAGTGGGTTGCCATTGCCTTCTTCTGTGTGTGAAGGGAGTAATTGTTGGGATGCCACGGAGAAAAACTCCGTGTTGCCTAGCCCACGGCCTTACCCAACACAAGTTATAAATTCGGGCACCGCAGGGAATCGAACCCGAGACCCCAGGATTACAAGGCCAGCGTTCTAAC
>NW_019059788.1:178776-193733 GCF_000696155.1 Zootermopsis nevadensis | reverse complement strand
TAGAGAAAAATTCTCTGCCCCCGTCGGGGATCGAACCCCGGCCGCCCAGCCCGTAGCTAGTCACTATACTGTTGGGTCAGTTGTGGTATGTTTTAAAAAGGATGGCATTTTTTGGAGAGAAAGTTATTTTCCGTCCGATATTAGATCTTGGGAACAGAGAGGATGTTGAAATTATGAAGTTGCGTAAGCTCAGGTTTTTTTATGTTTATAACTCACTTGACAGAAGAGCTTTGCAACTGTCAGCTGTCTTCCCTGTACATTTTTTCTGTTCGGTTGTCGCCTCCCTAATGATTCATGTGAAGGCTGTCATTACATCCAAACGGGACATGTAGCACGCGTGGAAGGGATGGGAAATACCTACAGAATTATCGCAAAATTCTCTTGAGAAATTTATGGTTTTACTTGTTAAAAATGTGTGAATGGATCTTAAAGAATTAGGATATGAGGGTCAGGATTGGACTTATCTGGCTTATAAAAGGGACAAGTACTAACTGGTTCTTGTGAAGAAGGTAAATGAACATTCTGGTTTCATAAGTGGTGAAAATTTTCGTGATTAACTTCTAAAGTAGAATTTTACTCCATGGTGGTTCCAGCGAACCTTAAAATTTGATTTTTCAAGTAAGTCTGTATTTTATTTTGTAGTTTTATTACGGATGGAACGAAAAACATGTATAAACTGTAATATTTGCAGTGGTGAATGAAATGTAACAAATACCGCGGCTAGGTTCAAAGCCAAACACTGATAATCCCATAATTATAGCCTTCGGGCGAACGTGACCGTCAAGACTTCAATATGTGAAAACGGGAAATTATTATCCGATGTTTAGGATGTACTTCTGATTAACACTGCAGCGTCTAACACAGCTTGAAGTATTAAAAATTAATGTTCCCTGCAGCGCGAACGTAATTGAACTCAGTGCATAAAGAGCATTTAGAAGATAGGCGAAGGAAAACTCAGAAACGCAGGGGAAATATATCAAGTTAGGAAGTGTACGCGTAGTGTAACAATTTTTACGTGTTCGTCGTGTTATATTTTCGTTCTGTGGAAGTAGTTGGACGATGTTTAGTGAAGAATGGTCGGCAGTCTTTGCGAATGACCTCACATAAATCAGATTTGTCAAAGGGTCAGTAAGATCTGCCTGACATAGGTATCTTTCATATCTGGAAGGGTGTTGAAATAACGGGGAATTCCCCCAACTGGTTGTCTGGGCGTGATGTCATCAAGGGGACTCCCCACGATGTTAGGTGTATTTCGGCACAGGACACGATTTCTGAGCTTACTAATATCAGATGTGACGAGGCCAATGTGGTAATTGTTAAATCCTCGTTTCTTTTTATTTATTTAGTGTTCTGTGTGACGACAGGTCCATATGAACAGGATCCTTCCATCCTTTTCTCATCTCGGACTGGGACCTGTTCATATACGTTCTTGGCAGATGATCCAGAAGTGGTTTGCCATTGCCTTCTTCTGTGTGTGAATGGAGTAATTGTTGGGATGCCACGGAGGAAAACTCCGTGTTGCCTAGACCACGGCCTTGCCCAACACAAGTTATAAATTCGAACCCGAGACCCCAGGATTACAAGGCCAGCGTTCTAACCGCTAGACCACCGTGGCGGTCCTCGTTTCTATAGTCACTTAAAGGAAATTTTAAAAAAAATATAATGGAGAATAATAAAGAGTGATGAGTCAAGATGCGATGAGTTTAAATGATCTGATAGTGGGAGAAGATATAAAAAGTTTTTATTTAATTAACGGTTTAGGTTTAAGTCTTAATGAAATCCTCTTTATTTATAGCTTCGAAGGTTATCAGTTTAACTTACAGCATAACCTGTCAACCGTCCATGTTAAAGTTTCTGATTGATTCCTTTGATAATACCTGAGCCTTTGTTAGGTCCTCTTGTTCTGTGCGTTCGTTCACTTCGAACACCGTAGTTCTTATTTCGAGTGAAATGCCAATTTTTATACCTTCCATCGCACAACAAAGAGCCTACTGAACGCAAAGAAATGTTTGCTTCAAAAGCTGGTCAGTTTTATATATACTGCCGCGTCCCTCCCCTCACCGTCATCCACTTAAAGTATCACGCACCGCGATGTTATTTTGTCACAATTTCGTCTGTCCGCCAAATACACGCGGACGCACACACAGAAATCCAATTTTCTGCCCTGCAGTTGAGACTCGTTTGCCCTTTCATTGCGGTTTCCTCAGGCTACATCTTCATAAAAATGGCGAATAGGAGAGACCATTACTACTCACCGTAAGCGAACGGAAGAGACCGCTAGCCCCCAGAAGGTGCATACAGAATATGCCAAGTCGTCATCTTCGAATGACGTCATAGACACTCTCGTCTCCGTGTACCCAAGTCCTCGTTGCTTATCTATAACTTGTTTCCGTTTTATTTCAGGTCGTATTTACCGCTGGTCTCTAAAGATGAGTTAAAATGGCGGGAGAGCTCCTTTAGAACCGCATGTATGCAGATGAAATAGGTCTGTCCCTAGTTCACAACACTTGATGTAGAATGTGGGTGTGTGTGTTAGTTTTTTTGTGCTGAACAGAACAGGGAAAGGCGATCGATCGGAAATTCTGCGCGCGCAGACCGAAGCAGGCACCGGGCTCCTGAGTACTTTTGGTATGAAAACGGTCCGAGATAATTGCAAGGGATGCTGTGCCCAGAGATAGGGAAGTGGGACTTTGGGATGTACAAACATGGATCAGGTAGCAGATCGCCCTCATAATTTGGTATTCCGCCTACATGTTCCCGTCAGAGTGCTAACAGGTTGCATGAATCGGACCCACAGAGTTTGTTTAGCGGCAAAAGTTTTGTTTTTGTATCCGAGAGGAGTTTTCCTCCGTGGCATCCCAACAATTACTCCATTCACACACAGACGAAGGCAATGGCAAACCACTTCTGGATCATCTGCCAAGAACGTATATGAACAGGTCCCAGTCCGAGAAAAGGATGGAAGGATCCTGTTCATATGGACCTGTCGTCACACAGAACACTAAATAATAATAATAATAATAATAATAATCCGAGAGGCGCCCAGCTAGAGATGCGGTTGATAACAGCTGCCCCAACATTTTTTAGTCACTTTCAATATCTTTTGCAACTAATGACCAGATAAATAGGTGCCGACTCCTTCCTATTCCATGCTCATTCACCATCGGAAGTCACATTACCTTCATTATTATGCGACACTTACAATTGAAACGACGCTTTCAAGATATCGATGTATGCAAATTAACTTAGACTGAAGAAACTGCCTTTTTTACTCAAAAATTTCTGATGCTACAACTCATCTGCACAATAAATTATTAAAAATTATCACTAAATATTAATAGAGCTATCGAGTACGAGAGGTGAGATTGGCGAAGCATGTAGCAAACAGCTGGAAGATGGGGAAATACAAAAGTATAATAAGGGCCGATTGGAAGGAAGGGAGGATAATATTAAAATGCATCTTTGAGGAATTCTGTGTGATAATGTGGATTAGATTCATTCTTAACACGGACATGAGCCCGGTTTTCATCACAGGAGGGGAATTTATTGACCACCTGAGGTGTTATTAATTTCTCAATAAGCTATTGCATCAAGAGACCAGTAGTTGCTGGAAACAGGGATGACCAAAACAAGTTCATCAGCAACAAATTGCCACGGTGTTACGTCTTTTTATAGCTGTATTTATGTGCCCGTATTTTACGTCAGATTTTATTACTTATTTTCCGTGTTTAATGAAGACGCAAGAAACTTCACTTCGCTTCATGAATGTTGTTATTAGCGACTGTGCTGACAGTAATCACTAATTTACCATCAGACCGTGATCTCACGGTTTTGATAGTTGAGGTTTGCGGTTTGCAAGGGATTGGTGTAATTTAATAATTTTATTATATATTTTCAGACATGGGCTTTTGAATTTTATGTTGTAGACTTTTGTTTTCTGGGTTTTAACGCCGTGCAGACATGTGGGCATATACGAGCGTTTATAAGGAACAGGCGAGATTGTTTAAAATATAATATTCCTTCAAATTTAATACATTAACTCACAGTGGGAATTTAAATACATGTTCTGGCGTCTAACTGATGTAAATAAGAGAAATTCAGTAAGATACAGAATGGTTAATTAAATTACTTTAGATGTGAAATTTGTTCAAGTTTAATACGACATCTGACTTTAATTATGGAATTTTAATCTGAAAACACTTCATGTACGTATTTAGAAGCGATGAAAGGGAATTAATGGCTTTCATTCGGTCGCGTGTCCGGTGTGGTATTAAAATCCGGTGCCCGGAACTTTTGTTTTTAAGACGAGCCGGGGCGTCGCTGCAGTATTCAGGTTTCCGAATTTGACTGCGCTGTGCTAAACTCTTTCTTTCGAAACCTTCTCGTGTTCATGAATCAGAATCAAAGCGTTCACCTGTTCTTTGCGGGTGTCACATTCATTCAAGAGTCACGTGGTTCTTCATCTACATAATGTAGAAATGTCACATCGTCACGAAATCGGGAAGTTTATAGACATCCAGCTTCTCGTTGTTCCCTCATTTTAATATCATCAGGAATCAAAAATATAAATTTAACTGTGTGTATCTGAACCACTGTCAGCTTCTCTAAAATTACTCTGTATATGGGTTACGTCCTCCTTATTTAAATAATTGTAAAATTAATTAATTAATTAAAATTAAAATAGGACAAGAAATGTTGAGAGATATGAAGTTGGTGCCTTTAAAACAAATTCCTTACTAAACGTTTAATTCAGATGTGCAATATACATTTCTCATTCTGATGAAAACTTCGACCTGAAGTGTTCGCTTCTTTATGGAATATACACAGCTTTCTCACACTGACTAATATAGATGAGAAGCAGTTCCTTTACAAAAATATTCATACTTTATTCTCGTGTAATTTATATATTTGTTTATTTGTCTTCAACAGACAGAAACCCTCAGATTACAGAAGACTTACACAGTGTAGTACAAACACATTCTGTGTAAATGAAAAAAAATTAAAATAAAATAATAATTGCACACGTATCAATAAAATACATGGAAAGTGATGTAAGAATGCTCTTTCTGTACACTATCTACACACGACAGATAGACTATGCAAGCTGTTAATTTGTTAATTAAAAAAATCAATTTTTCTCTTAAACATCATCTGTCCAACACGTGCACAAGTTTTAGGCGGTACGAATGGACGTCGGTGGCTTTAAATAATTAGCTAATGACGGGATGTAGCACAAGATACGGGAAAAATAAATGTATCTTTGTAGAAGTCACGTGACGATTCAATGTTAAATCGGTGTTCTGCGTCCTTACAAAGAAACACAATGGACCGAGAGTACAGAAATCCATATTACTGGTTGGGACCATGCCGACACTGTGATAAGATTCGAAGGCGACAACTTTTAAATGGAATAGTTGTAAGAATTACCATAAAATAAATGCGATGTTAAACGCTTAAAGTTTCCTGTTCATTGTCTTGTGTTCAGAGACACGCAATAATTTGCTGAAAACGAAAACATTAGAAGTTAATAAACAAAACAGCTCTTTTTACAGAATTATTTACATTTTAACAATTAATACTCGTGTAAATTTAAAAAAAAATTGGTATATTTTATCGCCAGTTCGCTGAAAAGACAAAACTCGATTCACAGTTTGGTAGCCTGTGTTTGTTAAGTAAAGAAACTTGAACAAGAAAGAGTCCAACTCAAAGATTAAGATTGAGATGAAGCTTTCAGCCCCCTTCGCTCTACAAGTTACGAGCACTCACCAAGTGGAATCTTGTCGGCCGTGGCTCCGGTCATCGGCAGGAGAAACAGCATCACAAGCGTCGCTGTGACCATGACGGCGCCCCTAGCGGCGATTGGACGCATCTCGAGCATGATGTCGAAGGAGCAACAGCATCCCTCTGAACTGTGACGCGATGCTTCACACCGTGTCTAGTTTACTACTGTAACATCACCGGTTAGACCGGACTCGACGCCATACCCAGCCGCCAGCGTCGACGCAACACTCACTCTGACGTCATCTCTCCCTCCGCAGCTTCCGGCAACAGGATCCAGAGGAACGGCGCAAGCGTAGGTCTGCAAGTCGCCTACAGTACGAGGTAGCGAAAGGGCCCGGCCGAATGAAAGGAGGATCACGGTGGAGCCCTTAATCGGTCTTGGCGACCCAAACCCTTCTTCTATCACCCCCAATCGTGGTAACAATAAATGGACGGAGCCTCTGCGCATGCGTCCTGTAACTGAAAACAAAAATAATAATTTTATCCCTGCAAGCCTCAAGACGCATGACAGGTTTCAGGCGTTTTGCGTTAGTTTCCGTAAAACACAAAATCATTTAGGAATAAAATTTTTTTTTTGTAACGTTATAGCACAATAAACAATTTAAATTATTATTTTTACATTTATATGATTTATTTATCCTCAAATTAAATTGTTTGTTACGTAAAAAAAATGTGTAAGTGGTGATAATCAAGGTGTCTCGTCTTCGTATAAATTCCCCGCCTTTTATGGTACTCGAAGGAACATTGCCTATTCCGAGTCATTTAAATCCATTTTATCACTCGCATCATACATATAACTAAGTAGATGGCTTACCGAACCCGAAGGTTCATCACCGAATTAACTAAATCCCTCCACCGGACCCTGTCCTGGTCCATCAAAATCCATATATATATATATCAGTTGCTTCCTGCAATAAGGCACCGGGATTATACCCTAAATTATGCCACCATAACTACATTCTACGTCTTTTTCCAGTTAACTTATAATTCTCTATCATTTTTCACTAAACGACATTAGCTTCCGAAAACTTCTTTAAATATATGAGGAATAAACAGAGAAAACACGAATAAATAGTATTAATATTGATGATTGAGGCAGTGAACACCTCTGAAACGTCGGTAAACATCTACAAACTGCAAGCCGCTACATCCCAGATGACACTCGTCTTTATATTCGCTCCCGTGAGAACTTCAAATCTCACTTTATTTATTGATTCCGGTTGTTGTTCGATTTTCATTCTCTTGTGTATTTAACCTCACTCTATCAACTGCATTGCTTATAACGTTATTGTAAGTGATTGAATGGAGATAATAATAGGGATACAGCAATAGTTAAGATCAGCTCGCATGTGACTGAACCCCGTCAAAGCCCTCCCACATTTAGGCAGAGACAAAGCCAGAACCTCTCGATTTCCAGCAGAAGTGTCAATAACGACACCGTGGCATTCGGATTGCCCCGCGGACTGAACTCCAGCCGACATATTTATTTCTTCAAGCGGAAAATGTGTCCCACTTTCCGATTGAGAGCTGTAAACGACTTACACTGGTTGGACGGGAGTCCATAGTTTTCACAAACCAAGCAGGTGGTACAGCGGTAATGCTCTAGATTTTAATTTACCCCTCTCAGGATTCTTATGTAGACTATTCACCACTGATGATAACATTTAAAGCTCATAAGGTAGTATATTTGCGTCATATTGTGAATTAGGTTAATATTTTAATATTTTCCGTCAAATCACAATTTTTAATAAGATAATAAAATATAAAATATTTAAGACGTTCCAATTTGTAAATCGATCATTCGATGCGGAACGTGAAATGATATTTTAAATATTTTATATTTTATTATCTTATTAAAAATTGTGATTTGACGGAAAATATTAAAATATTAACCTAATTCACAATATGACGCATATATACTACCTTAAAAATAAATTTTAGCTATCCTACAGCAAACTGAACCTCCAACTTAGGAACATTTTTCATTGTTCATTTGATCACTAATGGAACGTAAGTGCGCCCTGTAACAAGAGTAACTTAAATATGATCCGGAATATCCCGAAACAGCTGAATTATGACGATTGTGGAACATCGTAAGCAGACAGAGAATTTTCGTTTAGTGCGTGCAAGTTTAAAGTTTTTTGTAATCGCTAAAGTTTCTGATTAATGCTATATGGTTTTAGTGTAAAATTACAGGTGCCATAACATTTATTAAAATTGTAAAATCATTGTAATACTTTACGAATGCAGTGTTTGACATGAACGTTGATTGGCTCAGTTATGCCCACTGACAACAGTTGACATGCGCAAAGCGAAGGAATAATTCTTAAAATGAGTTTAATATACAGGGGACGTACACAAACTAGCATTGAATAACAATTTTTTTTTTGGAACAGGGGAGTACGTAAGTATTTATTAAATGTAACTTATTATTAAATGTGCCACTATGAAAATTCTGCATCAATTTTATAAATTTCGTTTCTCAATTTCAGGTTTGCACATGCTCGTCTATCTTCATTCGGTGAGTAGATTGTTTTGTGATTTTCTGTCCCATATTAATTTCTCCTGTTTAAAATAATATATGAGTCAGTCTGGTACGTAAATTTATTTGTCTAATTACCGCTCTGTAATTTAGAAAAAATTTCACCGCTGCCTTACGTTGAAGGTGATCTGTATTAAAATGAAACATTTTTTTTAATCAAGTCGCACTGACGTCGTTTTTTTTAATTAATATAAATTCAAACTTTTCACATTTCGCAGACAGATCAGGATTTAGTACTCTTTGTAGAACTTTCTCGAGATGTTTCATTTACGCGTAAGTGGGTTTACCACAGTGACGGATTTTCATCTGTGTAACGAGTATCAAGTCTTTCAATTCTATTGTCTGCATTTAGAGAGCTTTTAAACCGTCATGAATGTGTTATTTAGAATTAGGAAGATTTTGTACTTGCTTTGATAAAGTGTTAGTTGTCGGAATAATATTCCAATATCCTACCAGGAAAATTAGTGTCGATTTAGAAATAAATGCGAAAAGTTTCTCGGGGTTTTTTAAATGATTTTTGGCGGACATAACACGTTCAACACAACCTACAAGTGTAAATTACCTCTAATAGACCGTCTCCATACAACATAATCCTTCTTGAGAAGCTAATAGTCGTCCAGCTGTTCGATCAGTTACCCACATTTTATGGATCCGAATATTCATTATCGTGTTTAGAACAGCCCAGATCTTGTTCAAATCTGAACCAAATGAATCTATTTCACATTATTATATACAATTTCTTCTTACTCTGACTTTTAACATTGCCCTCCGATCTATGATAAGGTCTTCCAAATTGGTCTCTTCCTTTCAGGACTCGAATTTGGAGTATTCTCAATAGATTTAGAGGTTATTGTCAGGTGTGAGGATCGCGACGAAGGGCGTGGCACTGAATACGGGTCTCCGGATTACGAACGCGTAGTATTATGCGGCCATGGTTGTAAGCAGCTGTACGGACCAAGGAGCAAAGTGCCAGATCCTGATGGACGACCTCGCGTTTTAGGCTAATTGTTAAGCTGAGGTGCTATTAATCTTCATTTCTGTCTCAGGATTTCCAGGCCGTGCCTGGCAGCCCAAACTCTTCCTTCAGCCAGTATTTTTGCAGTTCGTAATTAAAATACAGTCCAATATAATTGTTCCTCTATCGGGCTTGAGTCTAAATTTATTATTATTATTATTGGTTAATCTTACTGCGCACTGAAGATACAAGATGAGAATTTGTCTTCATGAAGTTCAGTTTAATAATGTGATGCGATTTGTTAACAGATCGGATTCAGATCAGTGAGAAACAGAAAGACTTAAAATATTTTCATATTCAAGTCCAGCGAAATTATATAAGGAAATACAAAAACTTGCTTACTTAGTTTGTGCACGTAATATTTGTATTCATTAATATTTCTTTTGTGTGTACTTCGGTATGGCAGATTCTCGGGATTTTGATTCGTGTTTGCGTCCCTCACTCGAACACGAGACTCCCGAGAACTTAGGCTCGTGGAACCTTAGACTGCAGCAAGTTATTGTTAACTTTTTGAATGGACAGCTATTCAGTACCATCCATTTGGAATTACAGATACGTGCGACCCATTGCAGAATTAGACGAGGTGATATATATATATATATATATACCACTATAAATAAGTAATTCGAAAATTCATAAATGTATGCAACAAAAAGGAATAAAGTGAAACAGTGACAAGGAACATCGGAGGAATTATGGTCAAATCTTAACGAAGAACGCAAAAAGGGAAACCGTGGAACTAAATAAATTTGTAGTTTTATAAAACATTTATTGTAATAATATATTTTACAAGATTTCAACAACATAAGTAATAAGGTTTAAATGCGTCATGTTTGTGTTTTATAGTTAAAATATATAATAAAATTCAGGTCAATAAGTTTGTGTATTGACCTGAATTTTATTATATATTTTAACATAAGTAATGTTGAATAAATGTTGGCGGGTCTGTCGATAGGTCAACAAATTCGTAATTTGTAGACTGTGGTAGCGTGCAGCTGATTCAGGTAAAGATAGTCGCGACGTCGACAAATCAAGTCATATCCGGGGAACAGTGCGATAAAAACAAAGATTTTTTTAAATAAAGGAGTTGTGTGACAACATGAAAATTTTATTATCGACAGACTAAACCACAAAGCCCTTTAACAAAATATGCACAAAAGCAACTAAATCAGTCTTCGTCAACATCCAGGTTCTGACTGGCACTAGCACCCATGTTAACGCTCGTGACTAAATCCTCCTGTCCTTCCTTAAGCCTCTCGCGAATCAGTTCGGCAATCGCTTTTTGAGTTCGCCTCTCCAACCTTTCCAGTTTCTTGGCGACATCTCGCTTCAGGTCCCAGTCTGGTTTGCGGGGTGCCAAATTGGTAATATCCTGCAACAAAAATAAATCTTTGGAGGCTGACGGTTGTCAGCTTTCATGTAACCAAAATGTTAATTTCCATGTTCACAATTGCCCACCACTGGTCCCTGTCCTCCAGTTTATAAAACTAAAGAATAGAAACTTCACAATATTATTTCTGTCAGTTTGGTGTATTCCTACAGTTATCTGACCCAACACTGAAACCCTTAAACTTGCCAATGAATTTTGTTGCATTTAAGGTTACTTACCCCAACACAGTCTATTCAAACTTAATTTAATGAATGTAGATATACAAAATAATGTTTCAGGAGAGTAAATGATACAAAACCATGCACTAATATTGATTCAATAAGTTCTTGCCTAAAAATGATCATCACTTTTTTTTTCCAAATGTACTTACCAGTTCTTCGATAACAACTTTGACGTTACCAGATCCCAGCTGATCCTTTACTTCAGCTTCAACATCACCTGGTTTTGCAACAGGTAAAATGTTTTCTTTCAAGGTGACATCTTGTGGTCTATAACTGCGGAACTTTGGCCTGAAATGACCGGTTATATACATCTTTATATAACAAAGATGTTACAAAGATACAACCACAAATTGCTGCTTGCTTATACTGATACAGATTTCAAAATTACAGCTCAACATAAAATACTGTTATGGTTTTATTCGAGGATTTTAGTCAAGTGAGTAAGCAGCTGATTGTATTAACTGTTACAGATTTAAAAACATATTATTATGTACTATTAACAAAATCCTAACGTAAGTAACAAACCATACTAACCTTGGTAAACTAGCAAGGCCCTCCGTACTGACATATTCTGACTTATCCCCTTCTTTATCAGTCTCATCATGCTTTCGTTTCAGTGCCTTTAACCTTTCCTTGCGTTTCAGTGCCTCGTCTTCCATACAACCAATGTTTTTCTCGGAAGCCATATTGGAAAGTCACAGACCTCACACAGAGTCAGTGCCAGGCACAGGTAATACCAACATGCCGGGAATGCAAACAATTTTGTGTGAACACACGCAGAATCGATACAATGCACAGTCCAAGTTCTACCACCTACCACCAGATGGCATGCCACTACAGTCACGAACTTGCTACTAAGATGGCTGACATCTGAGTTGTAGCTTCGTGTAGCCTGTACCCATCATCAAGGCGATCGCCTTGACGGAGGCAGCAAGGACTCCTGAATCGTTGGTGAACTTCTACCAGACAACGCGGCGCTACAACCCATAAGACTGCCATCTTTTTTTTTTACATTTGAAGTTTAAATTGCTGATTTTGTTTGTCCGCTTATAGCTCGCGAATGGTTATACTGATTTGCGCCAAATTTGGCGTGCTTGTTTCTTGAGACCAGGAAGAGATCATGTGAGGGTGATATCCGGAAAAATGTCCTGAGTTCGATTCCCTCTGAGGTTACTTACCGTAGCTCGGAAACTAAGCACGATAGAAGAATTGCGACTAGACTAAAATGGTATGTAAATAAGATGAGCTTAGAGATGCCCTAAGACACGACATTATTGAATCGACACTGATCGCCACGACGCCGAGCGTCCCGACTCAAGTCGTCGAGACGCCAAAACACACGTAATACGCCAGTTTCATATTCTCGTACTTCCTACACAGTGCAATATCATCGTGACTAGCGTTGCATTTTGTGGGATAGAATAATGACGTCATTATCGAGGATCCCCCGCGTATGCGCATCAGTAACCTAACCATATCATTTTAGACCGGCAAAATGAAATTGTATCCTTCGTTAGTGTGTGCAAGATTCTATTGAATTTGTGATTGAAGTATCGATTTCTTTCTGGGTTGTAATTCCGTGTGGACGTTTAGGTAGATTCAAGGGTTTCGAAGGAACACATTACCTCTATCTTCAGGTCTGGGTTGAAAATGATCTTCACTTCGATCTCTCGTCTTATTTAGGCAGTTGACAATGTTTCGGAGGAAGATAAAAGAGTTCTTTTTTCTCTCTTCCTTAACTTACATTGCAATTATTGACATGGTTTAAGTAATATATTTATATGCGTTACATTATAGAACATTGTATAACATTAACATTAGCACTTTAATATTTGTAATATAATAACATGTTAACATACTGTCTGATGCATTCTTTATTCTTTCTATGTGAATGCTGTTGACTGTTGTACTTAGGTTACCATGGTTACCGTGGATTTCTATGAAAATAAGTCACCACCCTTTGGGGGTTGTGGGGGAATCTTTACGAATATTTGTTTTATGAGCAAATATGTTGCCTTGCTCCTTAGATAGAGGCACACCTTTGTTTTTATGATCTCTCTTTAATATGGTTGTGCCTTAACAGGATTAAACAAAGACGTTTGATGTGGGTCATGTTTGGGACGCACGGATTAAATTAAAATGCCAACATAATTTTGATTGGAATATCTGGTGTAGGGCTTAGTAGCTGGAATTCGTCACAAAGGCGGTAAAAGTAGGATTAAGTTCTGTAACAACCCTGTATTACATTACCCATTGAAAATTTCTGTTACATTACTGAAAATTAATCTTTGGGTTATTAAATCAGTATTGATCTATCTAGTTTTTATTTTTTTTTAAAGTAATGGCTGCTCAAAAAGAGAACAATTAAGAACAAAACCGCATCTTTCGTAAGTCTTCCCCCCAAAAAATGAATATGGGTTCGTAATTTTCAGAATTTTGCTGATATAAATGTCTTAAGAAGCTTTTCGGTAGAATTTGTAAACACGTGTTTATCGTCTGCAAGAACGCGAATGCTTTTAAGTATCTTGCAGTAGAGGAAAACCCTTCTGTGCGCAACTTTTCAATAACCGCGGACAAAAGTATGCATCCTCTCGACCTAGAGCTACCCTCACTGAATGTTGTTTCGTGGTTTTCCTCGGTCACTCCGGGAAAAAACCCTTAAAACTACATGACAGCTGTTTCATCCCACATCGTTCTGAATTCATGGCAAACATTTAACATTCAACAAAATTTAGCGCTGTGAAACTTGTGTAGAGAATGTTGTAAGTAATTTGAGTTCGAAAGTCACATCCATACCGAAACAAAACATTCGTCACTTGTTTTGGGCCTCCATTTTGGTATTTCAGTACTGAGTTGGGTTGCGTGAAGGCAAGACATGGTACAGAAATCGTTGTGTTCAGTGTTCAGAACAGAAATGTTTATTTTAAACCGAGTACGTTAGATTAAGCGACGACATTTATGTCTTGTTCTTGGGAGATGCCTTGTGTACAAGATCCTCCTTGGTCCGTCCAGGCGCATTTCGCCTATTTAAGGTTGCGTTCGATTAATGTACATTCCGCAGGTAGCGAACGGGAGACGATTGTCTGAAGCACTTTAGTTAATTCACCTGGTGTATGTTTGTGGAGAGGTTGTGATGACTGTTGTCTCTCAGACAGCGGTCTTATCTGACCCCTGCCCGTTCAGGGGTGAAGAATGATGAATATGATGGAGGCATCTCGGCGTACCTCCACTTATCCTTATTGCAAACCGGAAAAAAAACTCTGTCCCCGTATTTTCCTTCACGGTGTGTGTGTGTGTGTATGCAGAGTTATGGAAATGGCGGTCTGATTATTCTGGACGGTGGTTCAAGCGTCTCCCTGCCAGGTCTGTTCGCTCTTCCTTCGTGGTTGAGGGAGAGAATTTTGGACACAATGTTGAGATCTTCTTGAGGCGACGCTCCGTTGTTCTGCAGGTCCCCGGCGACACCCGACTGGTACAGAAGGTTTTGAAGTTGGCTGTTCACGGACGGCGGATGAACACTCTGCCTCAAGGTGTTCTGGTTTTTAAATACGAAGTCCGTCGTCGCCGGGTTGGAACCCTGCTGGAATGTGTTCGGGACGAACTGTTGCGGGAAGGGGGTGTTCGGCTGCTGTCTGTACTGGAAACCAACGCTTTGCTGAAAATCCACTATTCCGGTGCCAGTCTCCTGCCTTTGAGGTCTTTGCCGCTGTGGTGATGGCGGTGGCCCTAAGGGAAGGAAGGACTGTTGTTGGAGCCTCAACCTCTGTTGTTCTTCCAGGAACAGCTGCTGCTGTCTCTGCCTCAACTGTTCCTGCTGTAGGAGTTGCTGTTGCTTCAAGAGCTGTTGTTGATGTTGTTGGAACTGCTGCTGTTGTTGGAAGTGTTGTTGTTGTTGCAGCTGAATCAGCTGTTGTTCTAAGAGACGAGTTTTTTGTTCTAACTCTTGTTCTCGAGACAACTGCAGCGGATGTTGGCGAAAAGGCGGTTGTTGGCCTGTTATTTGCGGTG